>OX940794.1:5792346-6392346 GCA_954870985.1 Trifolium fragiferum | reverse complement strand
TCAAACAATAAACTTGAATTATAAATATCAAACGGCAACAGTTGAACGGGAGAAGAATATTAAATATTTAGTATGTGAAGGCAAGCTAAAGGATGTGTTTTCTTGTATGCCTGATGGTTCCAACCTTGAGATTCTAATTGTAACCATAGATAAGGATGAAGATTACCACAATCAGACAATTGAAGTCCCAAATTCATTTTTTGAAAATAATGTTGGCCTTCGAGTATTTCATTTATTATATGATCATTATCCTGAGCTCTCTCTATCATTACCTCAATCAATTCAGTCTTTGAAGAATATTCGATCTCTTCTCTTTACACTTGTCAATTTGGGTGATATCTCTATTTTGGGAAATTTGCAAAGTCTTGAGACACTTGATTTGAAAGATTGTAAAATTGATGAATTGCCACATGGAATTGCAAATTTAAAGAAATTTAGATTGTTGAACTTGGAAGGTTGTGAAATTGAAAGGAATAATCCATTTGAAGTGATTGAAAGATGCTCATCACTTGAAGAGTTGTATTTCACAGGTAGTTTTAATGCTTTTTGCCGAGAAATAACTTTCCCTGAATTGCAGAGGTTTTGTATCGATGAATTTTCGAGATTAGTGAATGATTCGTCATCAAAGTATGTGTCTGTTTTAGACAAGGATGGAGTTTTCCTATCTGAAACAACACTCAATAACTGTATCCAAACTGCTGAGGTTCTTAGACTAAGAAGAATTGAGTGGGTATGGAGAAATCTGATACCCGAGATTGTTTCTATGGATCAAGGTATGAATGATATAGTTGAGCTTAGTTTGAATTGCATGCCAAAACTTCAATACATAATTGAGATTAAGGATACTGATTTTGAATTTCCAATTGTCTTGTCCAAGTTGGTTGTACTAGAACTGGAAAGAATGGACAATTTGGAAGAACTGTTCATTGGTCCCCTTTCCTTTGAATCGTTGAAGAATTTAGAGATGTTATCAATCAAGGATTGTAAACATTTGCAAAGGTTGTCTAAATACAAACTAAACCTTTGCAATCTAAAGACCATCGAACTGCAGAATTGCCCGATGTTAGTTTCCCTATTTCCACCGTTGACTTCTCAAAGCTTGGTGTTGCTAGAGAAACTACAAATAGCTAACTGCGAGGAGCTGGAAAACATAATAAGTGATGCAAGAAGAGAGGAGGAATCAAGAGAAGAAATAAATCATGGTGATGATACTGATAACATGAGTAGTGGATCAATGTTTTCAAAGTTGAAAGTTATTGATATTGAGGAGTGTCCCCGATTACGATACATACTTCCCTTTATCTCTACACAAGGCCTGAAGAATTTAGAGGAGTTATCAATCAAGGATTGTAAACATTTGCGAAGCTTGTCTAAATGCAAACAAAACCTTTACAATCTAAAGACCATCAAACTGCAGAATTGCCCGATGTTAGTTTCCCTATGTCAACTGTTGTATTCTCGAAGCTTGGTGTTGCTAGAGACACTACAAATAGCTAATTGTGAGGGTCTGGTAAACATAATAAGCGATGAAAGAAGAGATGAAGAGTCAATAGAAGAAATAGATGATGGTGATGATAATGATAACAAGAGTTGTGGATCAATGTTTCCAATGTTAAAAGTTATTGATATCGAGGAGTGTCCCCGATTACAATACATACTTCCTTTTCTTCCTACACAAGGCCTATTGGTACTGGAAGCAATCAGAATAAGAAGATGTGATGAGCTGCAATACATATTTGGCCAATATCATTCCATGTTTTCGTATCGTCTTCACATATGGCAACGTGTTCAATGTCTTCCAATACAATCATATAGTATGTGCAATATTAAAGAGATTAATCTGTCTCATTTTTCCAAGATGAAATCGGTGTTTATCCTTTCTACTACACCAAGAATGTTGTTGTTGGAAACTTTGACAATTACAAACTGTAATGAGTTGAAGAACATAGTAATAGACACCGTAGATCAAGACAGCGGTTGCAATAATTGGGGAGATGTCTTCCCCAAATTGAAAAGGATCAACATTGGAGATTGCATCAAATTGGAATACATATTTGGACACTATACTCATAAAAACCACAATGAGGTTCAGCTGCATCTTCCTGCATTGAAACATA
Organism: Trifolium fragiferum; assembly: GCA_954870985.1. Taxonomy (NCBI): domain Eukaryota; kingdom Viridiplantae; phylum Streptophyta; class Magnoliopsida; order Fabales; family Fabaceae; genus Trifolium; species Trifolium fragiferum. The sequence goes on along the minus strand of OX940794.1, from coordinate 6,390,229 downwards.
TCAATCTTTGCAATCTTCCTAGTTTAGTTGCCATGTCTACCAAACAATATCGCACAACATTTCCACCTTCGGCAGAACTTGAACACAATGGATGCTCACAGGTTGCTATCAAATCTTTTCCTGGTTTCGTAATTCATCCGATATTAAAATCTCAGGTATTCCTCTTTTCATATATTTTTGTTTGTGAATTTAATCAAAGATTTTAAATCTTACTTGAAAAATGCCATTAAATATTGTTTTAATTTGAAGCAGGGTATGGAGATAAGTGTTGAAGAAGGAAGTACATCAACTAATGCCCAGACAATAACATCACCAACTCATTTTGAATTTCAATGTTCATCATCATCTGGCCTATTAATTGCTCCTGAGCATAAAAGTACTTCACATGTGAGTTTATTTTATGAAACCAAGCTTACAAACATTTTAATTCTCCGTACATTTTTTCGTGTTTTTTATTCAGTGAAATCAGGATCATATGTCAAAATATATTTTGTCAAATATAGTGAGCTGGTTTATCCTACAAATATCAACAATTTAGAGAATTTTATTTTAATATGTGTAGGATTATGTTGATGGCCAAGGCATTGAAGATGTTAATATTGATGGTTCACATGAAACGACTGAGATTAATAATCAAGGTGAATATTAGTTCAATTTTGTTTTCTTTTAAGGTACTCATCACCGTTTTGATTTTTAACTCTCTACTTTTCCACATGTTTTTCAGGCTCAAATATCAAGCAACAGATTCCTAAGGATGATGATGTTAGAGTTTCTAACACAAACAAACAACATCTGAACATGAGTTATCTTCTTCACATGAAAAATGGCATTGTGTCAAACAATTATGAAATTGTGGAGACAGAAACGAATGCAACAACAGAGGCAAATCAAGAATTTGTTGTAAACATTCCTGGTTTAGTGATAAAAATGAAACAGAAGGAAAATTCAGAAATTATTGTGGAGACAAAAATGAAACAAACAGCAGAGGCAAATCAAGAATTTGTTGTTAATGTTTCTGGTTTAGAGATTCTTGAAGTTGCAAATTCACAAGTAATTTTCAAGCCTTGTCCCTTAAATGTTATTGTTATGAAACTCGTTCATTAGTCCACGGCCTTAGTTAGTAATAGATGTAATTTGTAGCTCAGTATAACTAATGCTTATCTTCTTACTATTATTATAGAAGTTGTTGAATGAACAATCGACGAGTCAACTTGGAGAAATTGATACAGCCGTCAAACCTTCTCAGGTAAATAATTGTCACATTATTTTCACAAGATAGCTCGTACCTGCTGTCTCCGCAGCTTTTTGGGTCATCTTTTAACCGAATTGGATAGCTTATGTTTGATATTATGCCACACGATGAAGGAGGACACATATGTTCTTGTTCAATAGTACTATTACTACTACCTTCATCGTGTCCTTCTTCACGTGAGTTGAACCAAAAGGCTGAGCCTGGATTTGTTGAAAACGTTCCTGATTTAGAAATTTTCTTACATATATGCTGCAACTAATTTCCATTTTCATGCTATGCAATTAGTTGGAGGGTTCTACATCAGAAAAAACAGCAGCAACATCAACTATGTCTACCATTTCAGAAACAAAGAATGACGCAGATATACAATTATATGCTCCTAAACAAAAGGCATTTCCTCTATTTTGCTTGTATTCTTTTTTACTCTTTATCAATGCAAGAATTGAATTGTACTATCAACTTAAACATCTTTTAATTTGATGCAGGGTACCAAGACAATAACATCCTCGACTCATTCGAAATCAGTCAGTTCATCATCAGGTCCATTAGCTACTTCTGAAACATCTTCACTGGTGAGTTTATTTTATCTATCAAAGCCTTGAAATCAACATGGTCTTTTGCGTGCATGTATTTTTGTTAGTATTTATTTCCCATGGATTTAAATTTATAAGAATCAAACAAAAATATATAGTGTGGTTGATCCAACAAAATATTAAGATTTCATGATGATATCATTTGTTTATTTGAATATGTAGGAATATGGTGATGGCCAAATAGCCGTAGCTTCTCCTCCAATTATCATAACAAAGCCTCTTACCACTCAAGATGTTGATGTTAAAAACTCGCAGGAAACTAGTAAGACTAATGATGATCAAGGTGAAGACTCTTTGTATCAGTTTTATTTTCTTAAGTTACTTTATCACCCTTTTCATTTTGTTAACTTCCTTCTGTCATACCTTTTGTTCAGTTTCCCTAAATAATGAGGATCAGTTTCCTAAGCCCTTTCCTATCATTCCTTCGCCTCTTGCATTTCAGACTTCTTCAATGCTCCCCAATGGTAGTTTATTGCCCTTCACCTTATTTTATTAAAAATTATTTGGTGCTCAAGGAGGACTAATTATTGTTTCCTATACTTTCAGGGGACTCTTCTCAAACAGATGAAAAATTAGTAAGTTAATCATCATGCCCATTTTTTCATTAGTAATTTCCGTGCAATTGGTTTCCTATGAACCAAGATTTAAACTAATTTTGATATCAAGAATTTCCTTTTTATTCTATTGCTTCTAAATCTTGTAGCCAAAGTTAAGGGTAGGAACTGTTGCTCAATAATTGTTGAAGCTTAACGCTGAAATTCTTTTGTTTTCTAAGTTAAATCTTATCTATAGTGAAATCAGGCTCTTCCAACCTAAAATATATGGTGTTTAATATAGTAAGGTTGATCTTGATCATATAAATATTCAGACTGTATGATAATATCCTTTATTGATTTGAATCTGTGTAGGAAGATGGTGATGACAAAATAGCCATCACTTCTTTTTCCATTGCTGCTACAGATAACAATGATCAAGGTGAAAATTCTTTGAATATGTTTTTTCTATTCTTATGTCAATTCAAATTCATCACCCTTTTGATTTTGAACTTTTTCTATCGCACGATTTCTACAGTGTCTCAGAATGATGATGCTTTGAAGAAAGAAAGCTCAAATGTTGAGGAACAGTTTCCTAAGGATGATGATATAATAGTTTCCAAATCTCCTGTTGCATCTCAATTTCCTACCGTTCCTTCTAAAGGTATTTTATTGCATGAATTTTAATATTTTTTATTAACTTTGTTGTGCTCAAATAAGCTTAATTATTCTTCCTTATACTTTCAGGTGACCCTTCTCAAAAAGTAGAAGATTTAAGTTCTTCTTTGTTTGTTAAGACGGAACTTGAGCAACTAGTCTCGAAGAAGCATTTGGATTATGAAAACTTGTCTTTGTAGACCGATTTTCTTATAAAGCATCCTTCAGTTCGTTTAGAGGACACTTCACTTAGTAATAGGTACAAAGGGTGTGCCTACAACTTACTTGCAGACCTATTGAAATTCCTCAAAACCCATAGTGTGTTGGAAGTGTTGAGCTCATGCCACACTGAATTTGTGGAGTTATTACAAGATGCGCACAGATTTGATTTTGATAAGGATTGGTTGGATGGTGTCGAGAGACGCACTTTGTTGCCTGATTTACAAGTCTCTCAAGATACATTGCAAAATTTATTGGATTCCAAGAAACAGGTTACCAAGGATGTTGAAGTGCAGCGTTTGAAGATAGAGGATCTTAAGCATCAATTGACATCCTCTGAAGCTGTTTTGAAGAATATAATTCAAAAAGAGGCGGATTTAAGCGCCCCTATTGGCTATTAGACTATATTTTCTTGTACTTGCTGTGCTTTTCGCTGTGGGAGCTTTTGTCCTTGGATGTGAAGTTTCATCATTTCTCATCCGAAATGAACTTATGAACCTTCTTCTTATGTTTGTGTATTTAAGACTATTATTGATTGTTGTATGTTACATTGAACAAGTTATTTTACTGAATTTTCCTTACAATTTGATTGGGGAATCGTATTGGATGTGTTCTGTGATGCTTTATTGCTTGTGTTTTGGTGTTAACTGAATTTTTCTGGTTTGTTATGTTACTGTTCTGTTGTTTACTCTCTTCAACTATTTTCAATTTGTGTCCAACACTATATGTATGTTATACTATGTGATTAGGTAGGAGTTATTCTTGGAAAAGGGACTGCTATGAAGCACGAACACTCCTCGGATTAGGTGTGTCCCGGTGTCGGACACACGTCAGTATGGGACACCAACACAACACCGACATTTATGATTACATTGAATTATGTTATTCTAAAATTATTATCGGTGTCAACGTGTCAGTGTCAATGTTCATGTAGCGCTCGGCATTCGTGTCTGTTTCCGTGCTTCATAGGGGCAATGGAAACGGTGTATAAAGCAATACATGATGTACTTGGAATAGAGGAAGCATTGAACTATGTCAAATTCAATGAGGCACTTCGTAAACCGGATGATTTAGAGAGGCTTTATTTAGAGGTTCATCTCCTCAGTAACCTCAAGCATCAATCCATTATTCAATTTTATACCTCTTGGAATAATCTTCACAGGACTTTCAAAATCATTGCAAAAATGTTCACTTCTGGCACACTCAGAGAGTAACCACATGATCATGATGTCTATTTCACTAGTTTTGTGTCTAATCAATAATTGATAAGTTTTTGCCTTTTGTGCGAATACAGGAAGAAATATAATCATGTAGGCATGCAAGCAATAAAGAGTTGGGCTCGCCAAATCTTAGAGGGTCTTGTTTACATGAACATGATCCACCGGTAATTCATAGGGACCTCAAAATGTGATAACATATTTCTTAATGGACATCTTGGGAAAGTGAAAATATTGGTGACCTGGATCTAGAGGCGATTCTCTGTGGTAGTCAGTCAGTCCACATCAGAATTTTCTCTTTTGTGCCAGGAACCCGTGAGGTCATGGCACTAGAATTGTACGAATAAAAACACAATGAACTTGTTGATGTGTACTAATTTGGGATGTGTAGTTTTTAAATTATTACATCTGAACCGGAACAGATATACAAGAAGATACATTGGTAAATTCAGAATTTTGTTTAAGGTTTAAACTAAAGATATCTGTAAAGCAAGAATTTTATATGTAAGTTGGTTTTCTGTCACTCAGTGTTTAGGGTAAGCTACCAGCAGCACTTTTCCGGATTGAAGATGCGTAGTGACTGTTATCAATAAAACTGTTGGGCAAAACTCTATTACAAAACTGGCTTGTAAGGAGAGACTCTTAACTTTATCACCATTTCCCCTCTGTCTCTTCTGTTTCATTGTCGCAAGAACCATTATCGGTTTCATACAATGGAGCTGATGACATATCAGATGGATATCGTTGGCTCCAATGGTTCACCTTCTTTTCCCGTTGACCCTACTGCATTGCGAATGTCCTATTTCATTCATGTGCTGAAATGATTGACTTCATAAAGTGTTCTTGCAGATGATATGCACAATGATGCCAGCCGTTAACAATGCTCTTCACATGAAACATATTCGGACTTGCATTTTTGTTTTGTGGGTGACCACAATCACAATGTGGCTTCTACAAGAAAATATAAGAATCCCAACATGAGTCACAAGTGTTTCAGTGTTTCACATGGTGAAGAACAAATCAAGTTAAACAAAGTTTTAGCTGGAACTCGAGCACTTTCTATAAGCGAAAGTGAGAGGATGATACAGAACCATATATTAATGAGCAACAAGTCACCAACTAATATGAGGAGCCAGATACAATACCGATCACTCCATGAGGAGGTAAACAAAAGACGGTTATTCAAGACAGTTGGAGCTGTTGAAAATATTGGATATCAAACACCTTATGAGAATACAAGCCTTATGAGATTTTGAATTATCTGATATGGACCCAACTTCAAACCATTTTCCTTTGAGTTATCTGATATGTGACATCTCATTGTAACTGTGATGTTATACTAAAACAGTCCTTCAATTGCATTTTTGATAAAGATATATGAATTAAAAGTTTGATGAGATGTAACAATGTAGAAGATAAAAGAATGTTAAATTGCAATGAGAAAAAATTGAGGAAATTACAGTTTTGAAATTAAAGTTGCAGAAATCATAAACATTGAAATGGAAATGAAACTGCAGTTAAATTGGACATAAAAAATAAGTGGCATACTTAAAACAAAGATAACCGACTGTTGATTCAGTTAGACATGGATTTCTGGAATCAAGCAGCTCTTATTACATAGACTTTGACGACTATTTATAGAAAATTCTCGAACTCCCTAATGACTTTTATGTTCGCCACAAATCTTAGACACACTACATTACAAAGATACATTCTTCGACTTGTGATTTCCCTTTTGTTGAAGATGTGTTGATGTTGAAGAGCTTCATGTTTTAATTTGGATCTTTCAATTCGTCTTCATTTCATCGCTGGTGTTTAACTTTGTTGTCTTGTGAAAGAAATATATAAATTTGTCATCCAACATTATCCAAACTCACAAATATGCATAAAAAGTTAAATAAATAAATTTTATCTATGGCTTACTTGGGAAAGTGATAGGCAATGATAGCGTAACAAGTCTGGACAAAAGTGAGAAAAGTAACGATGGAAGCAAAAAGCATGTACATGTATTCCAACCAAGTTGAACCGCTAAAATAATGTCTCGGTAATATGAAGATTTTGGTGAGGTAATTATGTTTTGTGCGAAATGCATTCAAGGCATTAAGCATGGCGTAATGTTTGTCGTCAACAATGCTGCAGTCAACTCCACTTGCGATTGAATGGAAAAATGCCACCAGATCTCGATTGCTCATGTTAATATAGTCTACTATAACGCCCCTGTCTTTGAGCAGTTGAACATCACTTGAACAGCATATCAAATCCCTGAAAAGCAAGGCAAAGGAAGTGCATATACTATGCCTGTTAACAGAAGAAGAACTAGCGTTCAATTTCTTCTTTATATGATGCTCCCAAGCAATGTAACTCCGCCATGCTACTTCAGTTGTTTGCTTGATAAATAGCGGTGGGATTTCTAGTATCCCTTTACTTTGGTCGAACTGAGTGGTAAGTTTAAAGTTTATCCTGTCAGCATTTTCCAGTGTCCGGATGGTAATACCAGCAGCTTTGAGTCTTGTAGCACAGCGATTCTTCCTTATACGACCTAGCCATGCCAACACTTCAATATTGTCGTCTATCTTTTTGTCCACCCACCCCATTTCAAGGTGGGAGTAAATAGCATCAAGGAAGTGAAAGGTGGATTTAACCATCAATTTCTCAGAGTCAGAGTAGCCGAAGAAGAAAGGCAGAGCTATATTTTGTATGGACTCAAACATTTGGTTAGTGGAAAGAAAAAGCATTTCATATAATGTTTCGAGAATAAAAAATGGTATCTGATTGTCCAGTAGAATCAGATCAGTTAAGACATTCAGCTTTTTAACATTTACCCCGGGACTAATGCCATTAAATGGAATTGGTATTTCTGAACACAACTTTGATTCACAAATGATAAGTTCTAACAGAAAACACCCGTCAAATACCATAATTGTGGCCAGATCATACTTGTCCAGTGCAATTACATCAACGTAGCTTGTGCGAACAGCTGCATCTAAATCTATAACTGTTTCCAAACACTTATCAATTGCATCTTCCGCAAATGAGCGACTTAGCAAAGATTTAGCGCAGCGCCATTTGATCTCTTCCATTGGTAATAGCTCCTTCTTACCCTTGTATTGGGGTCCAATGGAAACAACTTTTGGCGTGTAAGCAGTCTCATTCGATTTGCGAAGGTTGTCTGGAACAAAGGGAATGCAATAAGGTTGATATCTTTCTTGACCTAAATTACCTAACAATGCTTTAGCAGTTTGCTTCCATGCCATGTGCCTGTTCTTTTCTTCCGCCATTTAACTGTTCAATAAATTTTAGTGGATTATTTTAAATGCATAATAAGGTTATTTTCAAAAATAAAATAAAATAAAATAGAAGAGGAACCAAAACTCCCATCTTGTATGGGTTGACATGATCATGACAACTGTATTGAACCAAATTGTAATTCGAAACACATTGAATCATATTTTGAACTGAACCATTGAATCAATGTTTGCAAGTTCATAAGAGAGGAATTTGAGACAGCTACATTGGGCTTTGATGGAGGGAAAACCTCAAGGTTCGTGTTGCTAAACTTATTTTCAAGTTGAACGACCATTGAATGTTTGTTGTTGTTGAACATGGAAACAATGCGGTTCCAACACGCTTCGGCCATTATATTATTTAGAAACTAATTTATAGCATCAAACAAAAGCAGACGCTAATATTAGCTAATAGCGTCCGCCATATATTCATGTCACCAGCTTTAGCTTTGCGTCTAACAGGACAGACGCTACAGTAGCGTCTGCTGGACGCAACTGTTAGCTTCAGGCAATTAAGCGTCTACCACGACACGGACTCTAAGTAGACCCTAAATACTTGTAGCGTCCGTTTTTTAGTATTTAGCGTATGTTTTAGGCGGACGCTCCAAAGCAGTTTTCTTGTAGTGTTTACCTTTGTGGCGATGAGTATAGTTATGAATCTATTATGCTTATAGAGATGTATGCAACTAGACATGTTATTTGTTTAGTTATACCATGTGATATATATAATGTAAGTATACCTTATTCTTGCATTATGTTTTGGATTTATAACTAACTCTCTATTTTGTGTATTTGAATTGTTTGGGACCAGATTCTCAATTTGAGGAGTCGTCCAAGGATTAGAGATCGCTCGTTGTTTAGCTAGTATAGATCTTTGGCAAGAAGATTATAGGAGCCCTTGGAATTTATCTCGATGTAATAGGGTGCTCTGATACTTGTAACACTGGTTTGGGATGTAGTTTTGAACCCGATTGTTTGGTTTAATTCTTATGTTAAGACCTTGCTATAATTGGTTAATTACTATGCATGCTATGATATAAGTTTAAATTGAGTACGTAAATTATCATTATTATTAATATTTCCGCTGCGATGTGAATGAACTAATATGCATGTTTTATGGAATTTCATTGATGTAGCACTCTAATTGCTTATATGTTTTAATTTAAGTTAATTAATTAGTATAAGTGGGTTAGGATGTTACATAGACGATTCTAAAGCTCAAAATCACTAGCTTTGAGGGTGGCTGGTGTGCGGATTGCTTCTACATCCGTAGAAGGGATGATATGGTCGAGCTTGTTGTGGACGCATGCTTGCACTTTAAATAGCGCAAACCAAGAGAGATACTCAGATAGAGGCCAGTGTTGTTATCCAACATCATCAGGATGATTGTTTTGACGTTGTTAATGGCCAAAGTAGTGGAGCGGAAGTGGCGTCACCGTTATTTAAGGGGAATAGTTTTTAGCCTGTGAATGCGAGAAGGAGGGGCGGCGATTTGGAGAGGTGTTTTATGGTTGATGAATAAAAGAATTGACTACTTGTTAACAATGTATTGAAATTCTGGTGGCAAGTGTCAGATGTGTAGCACGATGTGTACACTTTAGGAATCGTACGATGTGTAGCCTAATGTGTCAACATCGTGAACATGCTGAACTTGATGAACAAGTAAACAATTTAAAGTGCAGGAAACAATAAAACACAGTGAGTTTGTTAACCCAGTTCGGCGCTTAAACAAGCCCTAATCTGGAGGATACCAATCCAGGGATGAATCCACTATGGTAGTATCAATTCAAAGCTAAACTCCCCCGTTTACAACTTCTCACTTAATCACTACCCGTGCTAATTCTACCTAGGAACTCCTAGATATGAGAGCCTCTGTTCACTCCCCCTCAACCTTACCCAGTAAGGATTTAATAACAAACTCAGTTTGGAGACACACTCCTAGAAACCTATGCACTCGTACCTAAAGGCTTTGAGTGTTGCACACTCTAACTCCTTGCTTCAAAGCTTTGGAGAAAGAACACTAGAGATTACAACTCTATCAAACTCAGTCCTTACTTGTATCAAAATTATGATTCAAGTGAAGGCTCACAAATAACAATAAACAGACTAAGACCTAAGACTCGATTTCTTCAACTCTTGGCTTCGTACCTCATTATGTCTTCAGTCTTCCTTTATATAGAACAAGTTTCATGGGCTTGGATCTTCAATGTTGACAGCTGACCTTTGTTAATTCTCCTTGAGATTTATTTGATCATAATCTTTTAATTGTTTGTTTCAAATCTTTTTGATCAAAGTCGGCCAATAAAATAAAACAGAACCATGAAAGATTATCTTGTTCCTTGGCGCGCAAGCTGGCATGATTTAATTTGAAAAACAAATCTTTTTCAAAAGATCGCGTGTAAATAAATAAAGGCGCGTCCAGCTAGGGCGTCCAGATGTGAAACCTGATGTGCCACACATCATGCTCCACATCATGGAATCAGACTTATTTTACCAAATGAAGCCAACACCCTAAAATCCTCAACAATCTCCCCCTTTGGCAAATTTTGGGCTAAAATAATCTTTGAGTCACCCAACAAAACTTGGAGAGATGTGTAGGCACATCAGAGGCATGCAGCAGCGGATCAGAACCTCACAAATGAAGAGAGAATTAAACTCTCACAAGATAGGAAAGTAACTTCCCAAAGACTGAGAAAAATAAATTCTCAGACACATACAAGCATGAGATTCCATGCACACATAAGGGAGGGTAGCAAACCCAGTAGTAGTCTACTCCCCTTTGAACTAGAGCACTTTCCATGTACTCCCCCTAAATCTCATATTCCCTATAGGCTTCTTCAGAATGCATGACCTAGAGAGAAATAGAGAAGTTTTAAACTTGGCTTCTTAAGAATGCATGACCAAGTTAAAACTCACAGATGTGTCATACATCACACAAAGCAACTTCTACAGGCTTCTTAAGAATGCATCACCATGTAGAAATTAGATAACATCTTCAATTGGACTTCTTAAGAATGCATCACCCAGTTGAAAACGTACAGATTAAGTCTTCAGAAAAACATGCTTTAGAAAACTAATTCTTCAAAAAGTTGTTGAGAAAACATTTGAAGAAAAATAAGCATGTATGCCAGATGTGTAGTCAGATGTGCCACACATCACAATTTACTGCAGTTTTAAGACTTCAAAGAATTGTTCATTTTTACTCCCCCTTTTTAGCCATAAATTTTGACAAATATAGTCAAACACACAGAGAGTGAGTAAAACACCATAGAATGCAGATAGCATGAGATGTTGAGATGATGGTGCATGAACAGAAAAAGGCACTCAGGCCATTATTAGTGCAGCAGTACAAGAACAGGCACACAAAGGTGCATCAGAAATCCAGGGCATTGCCCACAACATACAAGCCAAACAACAGGAAATACTGAGTACAGGGAAATAATGAATTACAAAGATTCAAATATCCTGGCTCCCATCAGTTTCCTCAGCTTCAGAGTCATTGGGCTCCTCCTCCTCCAATTCCTCATCCTCAGCCATTGTTTGCTCATCCTCAAGCTCCAGTCCAGCAATGACTGCTTCCAGCTTGGCCTTCTTCTCATCCAGAGCCTTGCAAGTCTCCTTTAAAGCAGCAATCATGTCTGTCCTAGACATAGCATTGTTTGAGTTGGATGTGCCCACACCAGGAGTCACATCAGACTGCTTGAGACTAAAAGAAATAGCAGACTCTCTTCTGCAAGACAAATCATCCTTGCCCAGAATATCATGTCTCTGGCTCAATATGATTCCACACAACAGGGAAGGAAATGCAATGGGTAGTTTGACAGCTAGGGTTTTGGCATGTTTGATAGTCTGATCAAAAATATAAGTACCAAAATCAAAGTTAATTTTGTTACCTGCAGTATAGATGAACCTAGCCAAACCTGTAGCCACATCACAGTTGTGTGTGGTAGGCACCCAGTTAGCAGCAGCAATCCTATTCAGGATGTTGTAGATTGGAGTGAGCTTGCTTGCTTGCAACTTTCCCTTCTTAGGCCAAGTCTTGACCTTTCCAGCTGTGATGGCCTTGATTATGTAGTTGTCATTGGCCTCCATCTCAGCATAGGGCTCCTCACTTCTGCCTAGAAATTTGTTGATCACAGTGGGAGAGAAGTGAATTTCCTTGCCTCTCACAAAGACTGTTTGATACTCCTTGTCCAAAGGATTATCACAGCCAGCAGGAATGTTTACCAAAAATTCTTTGACCACTTTCTCATAGCAGTCAGTCAGCCCAGTAACTGTCTTCATCAAGCCAGCACGCTTGATCAACCTCATAACTTCCTTGCACTGCAAGGCTTCAACACTTAGCTCCCTCTCCAGAGCTAACCTTCTATGAGCAATGTACTTCCATTTACCAGCATGTGCAGGGTTGTGGAAGGAAATCAAATCAACTGGGATGTCAGGAATTCCCTAAGGAATTTTCTTCTTCCCATAGCTCTTCTTTACAGCAGACTCAATGTGGACTACATCAAGCTCCACATTCTGCTCCTCAGCAGATTCTTCCTCAGACTCACTGATGTGAGCTACATCCTGCTCCACATCGTATTATGAGTCACTTGTAGGTGGCTCTTTTCTTTTCTGAGTTTTCTTCTTTGCAGGTGGAACCACAGCTTTACTAAATCCCTTCTTGGGACCATACAGAACTTGCCTCTTGACAGGCTTCTTCTTCTCCTTGACAACAGTAGGAGATTCACTAGCAGTAGCAGGACCTTTTCCACTTCTAGTCCTTCTAGTTATGCTATCTTCAGCAATCTTCTTTAAAGGGATGTTAGAATTGTAGCCTTCTACATCCACAACAATTGTATCTTCATCAACATCCTTGTCAGAAGGATTGGAGTCTTCCACTTCTTCAGAACCTTTGGCTTCTTTACCCTTGTCAGACTGGGTATCATCTTCAGGTTCCTCAACCTCAGCAGGTTGATCTTCTTCAACAAATCCCTGTTCTGGAGAATCAGGAACATCAGCAGGTTCTTCAGCAACAATAGTCTCTTTTTCAGCAGTAGGAGACTTTTCTTCATCTTGTGGCAATGATGTGCCAACATCTGCCACAACATCAGGTTCTTGCAGGGCCTGAAGTACAGAGTCAATGATCTTCTGAGTCAAGGGGTGTCTTTGGCCCTCAGAGATCTTTACAGCAGCCTTCTCAGGGTTAGGGTTTGAAGAACCTATACCCACAGATGCTTCAGCATCAGCATCACCAGATTTAGCAGGAAGGGGATCAATGTGCAGGCGTTCCATGGTGTGAACCCTCTTGGGTGAGCCAGTCTTTGGCTTCTTACTTTTCTTTTTCTTCTTCTTTGGTTTTTCTGTGGAAGGAGAAGGAACAACATCTTCCTCTGCAGCAATGGGAGTTGATTCCCTTCTTGATCGTTTAGACTTCTTCTTCTTTGATCCAGATGGTTTGATCATTGAGACAGGAGTGGCATCGACGATCATGTCACCTTGAATATCTTCTTGACGTGGGGAATTAGGTTTTGGTGATGATGGAGGAGTGTTTGTTTTTGTGGAACGAGATGTTTTGGTTGCAGTAGACATGATGATGATGATGATGGTGATTTGGTATGAAGATTTTCAAAGAAAAATTGCAGAGATGAACAAAGGGTTTCAGAGAGATCAAGCAAATTTTCTAAGGTCGTTTGAGTGTTTGAGAAACGAATGTAGTGAACAATGTGGTAGGCAATGAGAGAAAAATCTTGAATGAACGGATTTCTTGGATAAAATCGCGAGATAGCCGTTAGAAAATATTTGTAATGATTGCCTTTGGATTGCGTGCAACTGTGGATGGAGGGAAAGGTAGGTAACCGTTGCACGCCTAAATAGCTATTATGGCTATTGATCCTCAAAGAGGCAAATACCAAGTTTGCCCCTTAACACCTCAAACCTATTTGCATCTAAAGCCTTTATGAAAATATCTGCCAGTTGATTCTCTGTGGCAACATGCTCTAGAGTCACAATGTTGTCTTCAACAAGATCTCTAATAAAATGATGACGTATATCAATGTGCTTTGTCCTACTATGTTGGATAGGATTTTTGGAAATATTTATAGCACTTAGATTGTCACAGTATAATGTGAGCACATCTTGCTGCACATTGTACTCACCCAACATCTGCTTCATCCAAAGTAGCTGAGAGCAACTACTTCATGCTGCAATATACTCAGCCTCAGCTGTAGAAAGAGAAACACAATTTTGTTTCTTGCTGAACCATGATATAAGGTTGCTTCCCAAAAAGAAACATCCACCAGAAGTGCTCTTCCTATCATCAGCACTACCTGCCCAGTCAGCATCACAATAACCCAACAATCTTGTGTCTTCACCATGAGAGTAGAGAATTCCATAATCACTTGTACCACTAACATACTTAAGAATCCTTTTGACTTGATTCAGATGACTCATCTTAGGCTCAGCTTGGTACCTTGCACACACACCAACAGCAAAGCTAATGTCAGGTCTACTTGCAGTGAGATAGAGTAGACTGCCAATCATGCTTCTTTATAGACTTTGATCAACACTGACACCATGCTCATCTTTAGAAAGTTTGAGATGGGTTGCTGCAGGAGTTCTCTTGTGATTTGCATTCTCCATTCCAAATTTCTTCACAATGTTCTTGGCATACTTGCTTTGAGAGATGAAAATTGTATCTTCCATCTGTTTGACTTGCAGACCAAGAAAGTAGGTAAGTTCACCTACAAGGCTCATTTCAAATTCAGACTGCATCTGATTCACAAACATCTTGACCATTGGATCAGACATTCCTCCAAACACAATGTCATCTACATAGATTTGTGCAATCATGAACTTGCCCTTTTCTTCTCTGACAAACAAGGTTTTGTCTGTTTCTCCTTTTCTATAACCTTGCTGCACAAGAAATTTGGTTAGCCTCTCATACCATGCCCTAGGAGTTTGCTTTAATCCATATAATGCCTTCTTCAATCTGTAGACATGATCTGGATAATTTGGATCAACAAATCCCTTGGGCTGCTCCACATAAACTTCCTCATTCAAGTAGCCATTGAGGAAAGCACTCTTCACATCCATCTGGAATAGCTTGAATTTCAAGATACATGCTACTCCCAAAAGTAACCTTATGGACTCAAGACGTGCCACATGAGCAAATGTTTCATCAAAGTCTACTCCTTCAATCTGAGAGTAACCTTGAGCCACAAGCCTAGCCTTGTTTCTAGTCACAACACCACTTTCATCAAATTTATTCCTATAAACCCATTTAGTACCAATAATGTTGACTCCTTCAGGTCTAGGAACTAAATCCCACACTTCATTCCTCTTGAACTGGTTCAGCTCCTCTTGCATAGCTTCAATCCAAAACTCATCTGTCAAGGCTTCTTTCACATTCTTTGGTTCTACCTTTGACACAAAACAAGCATTGGATACAACCTCTCTTGATCTTGTCATAACCCCTGACTCAGGATTCCCTATTATGAGTTCTTTTGGATGATTCTTTTGAACTCTAACAGAGGGACCCTTGTTCACTGGAGTCACATCTTCTTGCTGATCAGTCTTCTCAGGAATCTCTATGACTTCAGAGTCTTCAGGCAGGGGGTGAGACGTGTCCACATCAGGATCAACATCAGGCACATTGTCTGAACAGTCATCTATGACAACATTGATGGATTCCATCATAGTTCTTGTTCTGTTGTTGAAGACTCTATAGGCTCTACTGGTTATGGAATAGCCTAGAAAGATTCCTTCATCACTCTTGGGATCCATCTTCCTCCTTTGCTCTCTGTCAGCTAAGATATAGCACTTGCTACCAAAGACATGGAAGTGTTTGACAGTTGGTTTTCTTCCTTTCCATATCTCATACAGTGTGGTTGAAGTACTTTTTCTCAAAGTCACCCTGTTGTGTACATAGCATGCAGTACTCATGGCCCCTGCCCAGAAATAGTAAGGTAGCTTCTTGGCATGTAGCATAACTCTTGCAGCCTCTTGCAAAGTTCTGTTCTTTCTCTCAACTACACCATTTTGTTGGGGTGTGATTGGTGAGGAGAACTCATGCCCAATTCCTTCATCAGCACAAAACTCAGAAAACCTTGAGTTTTCAAACTCTTTCCCATGATCACTTCTGATTCTAACAATGCCACTATCCTTCTCTCTTTGTATTCTAAGGCATAGTTCTTTGAATGCATCAAAAGTGTTAGACTTCTCTCTGATGAAGCTAACCCAAGTGAACCTTGAGAAATCATCTACAACCACAAAGGCATATCTTTTGCCACCAATACTCTCTACCTGCATTGGTCCCATCAAGTCCATATGTAGCAGTTCAAGAACTCTGGATGTCACCTGATGTTGCAACATTGGGTGTGACATCTGAGCCTGCTTTCCAACTTGACATTCACCACATATACTGCCTTCAACAATCTTAAGCTTTGGTAGTCCTCTAATAGCTTCCTTGGACAAAATCTTCTTCATTCCTTTTAGATTCAAATGACCAAGTCTTTGGTGCCAAAGCTTAACTTCTTCTTCCTGACTAATAAGACATGTAGTAGAGTGAGCAGTTTCATCAGGAATCCATAGATAGCAGTTGTCTCTTGACCTAGATCCTCTCATCAACAATTCTCCTTTGTCAGAAGTAATAAGACATTCATTCTTTGTGAAGTTGACTTTGAGACCTTGATCACACAATTGGCTTATGCTGATAAGATTAGCCTTCAAGCCTTTAACAAGTAACACATCATCTAGGTCAGGTAAGCTTTTGTTGCTGAGTTTACCACTGCCCTTGATTTCACCTTTTGCTCCATCACCAAAGGTTACAAAGCTTGTTGTATGAGGCTTGATATTAGTGAGAAATTTCTCAACACCAGTCATATGCCTAGAACAACCACTATCAAAATACCAATCTTCACTGGAAGATGCTCTGAGAGAAGTGTGAGCAATATGAGCAGTTTCAGAAACTTTTGGCTTCCACATCTTCTTAGGAGTGACCCTTGCTGATTTGGCTTGGACCTGAGGCCTTTTCTTGGGATACCCATAGAGTTTGTAGCAGAAGGGCTTGATGTGACCATTCTTCCCACAGTAGTGGCATCTCCAAGCATTAAACTTCTCTTTGCCAGCAGGTCTCTGATGTGGGGTGTGATGTGTCCACATTCTGCCAGGGTCAGGTTTCTTCTGAGCAGGAACAAACATAGTATTTGTATTCTTGTTGCGATGTTTGTTCTTAAATCCTACACCAGATGAGTCACCAGCATGCTTTCCCACTTTCAAAATCTCATCAAGCATGTCAGTTCCAGTATTGAGCATCTTTACAGACTTGGTCATATTCTTCAAGTTAGTTGACAGTAACTTGACTTCACTTTCAAGACTGACTACTTGGTTCTGCAGTTGAGCCTTCTCTGTCTCTAGTTGACTGATAACCACCTTCTGTTCTTCATTGATTCTGCACAGTTCCTCACTTTTGATGGATAGCTTTTTGTAGACTGAGGCTAGTTCATTAAAGGTGAGTTCTTCATCATCAGAATCAACATCAGTACTACACACACCAGTCATGGCACTCACATGATTAGCAGCAACATTCTCTGAGTCAGTGTCAGAGTCTTCATCAGACCATGATACAGTTAGGCCTTTCTTTTGCTTCTTCAGATATGTGCCGCATTTAGTTCTTATATGACCAAAGCCTTCACATTCATGACATTGAACACCCTTGTTCTGAATTGACTTATCATCAGTTTTGGTTTTTGTTGAAGTGTTACCTAGTTTACTGATGTCAGTCTGGATGTTCCTCACATTCCTCCTTGGTCTTCTATCCACCCTTCTTTGAAGCTTGTTGAATTGTCTTCCTAACATAGCTATGTCATTTGAGAGATCATCATCTGATTCATCAGCTTCTTCCTCTTCACCAGCACAAGATACAAAGGCTATACCTTTTCCTTTCTTCTCAATTTGCTCACCTAAGTTCATCTCAAAAGTTTGAAGAGAGCTCACAAGTTCTTCAAGTTTCATACTTGGGATGTCTTGAGCCTCTTCAATAGCTGTGATTTTCATGTTAAATCTCTTGGGTAGGGATCTAAGCATCTTTCTCACAAGCTTTTCTTCAGACAATTTCTCACCTAGAGCCTCAAAGGAATTGTCCACCTCAAGCAAATTCATGTGAAATTCATGAATTGATTCTTCTTCTTTCATCCTGAGGTTTTCAAACTTAGTGTTGAGAAGTTGGATTCTTGAGCTTTTTACCTTGGCATTGCCTTCATGAGTGGTTCTGAGTATCTCCCAAGCATTCTTTGCAACAGTACACTGCTTGATCAATCTGAATATGTTCTTGTCCACTCCATTGAATAAAACATTCAAAGCTTTGGAGTTTCCAAGTGATGCAGTGTCTTCTGCAGCAGACCAATCTTCCTCTGGCTTGAGTACACCAGTGTCAACACCATTAGCATCCAAAATTTTGGGATGCTCCCAGCCTTTGAGCACAGCTTTCCAAGTCCTGCTGTCAAGTGACTTTAGGAAGGCAATCATCCTTGGCTTCCAGTAGTCATAATTAGTTCCATCCAGGAGGGGTGGTTTGTTGACCGTTGTTCCATCCTTGTCCATGTTTCCAGAAAGTAACTTCCCTGGAGCTCACCCTCAAACAGGCAGGGTGCCTGCTCTGATGCCAATTGAAATTCTGGTGGCAAGTGTCAGATGTGTAGCACGATGTGTACACTTTAGGAATCGTACGATGTGTAGCCTAATGTGTCAACATCGTGAACATGCTGAACTTGATGAACAAGTAAACAATTTAAAGTGCAGGAAACAATAAAACACAGTGAGTTTGTTAACCCAGTTCGGCGCTTAAACAAGCCCTAATCTGGAGGATACCAATCCAGGGATGAATCCACTATGGTAGTATCAATTCAAAGCTAAACTCCCCCGTTTACAACTTCTCACTTAATCACTACCCGTGCTAATTCTACCTAGGAACTCCTAGATATGAGAACCTCTGCTCACTCCCCCTCAACCTTACCCAGTAAGGATTTAATAACAAACTCAGTTTGGAGACACACTCCTAGAAACCTATGCACTCGTACCTAAAGGCTTTGAGTGTTGCACACTCTAACTCCTTGCTTCAAAGCTTTGGAGAAAGAACACTAGAGATTACAACTCTATCAAACTCAGTCCTTACTTGTATCAAAATTATGATTCAAGTGAAGACTCACAAGTAACAATAAACAGACTAAGACCTAAGACTCGATTTCTTCAACTCTTGGCTTCGTACCTCATTATGTCTTCAGTCTTCCTTTATATAGAACAAGTTTCATGGGCTTGGATCTTCAATGTTGACAGCTGGCCTTTGTTAATTCTACTTGAGATTTATTTGATCATAATCTTTTAATTGTTTGTTTCAAATCTTTTTGATCAAAGTCGGCCAATAAAATAAAACAGAACCATGAAAGATTATCTTGTTCCTTGGCGCGCAAGCTGGCACGATTTAATTTGAAAAACAAATCTTTTTCAAAAGATCGCGTGTAAATAAATAAAAGCGCGTCCAGCTAGGGCGTCCAGATGTGAAACCTGATGTGCCACACATCATGCTCCACATCATGGAATCAGGCTTATTTTACCAAATGAAGTCAACACCCTAAAATCCTCAACATGTATGATACCCAAAGTGATATCACTATTGGAACGAAATATGTATGAGTTGTATAAATATTATATGACATTGTAGGGATCACTTTTTTAGTGATATATAATATTCAAAGTGGTATCACCATTCTGGTATATAAAAAAAATGACATATATCCATTAATGAACTGCATTACATTATTGTTCACCTTATTAAATCATAAAAAATAAAATAAAAAGAATAATCTCCTTTTTACTTGTAAATAATATCAATAACATATAATAATTATATTTAAAAAAATTAATTTATTTGGCTAATATCACACCTAAATATTAATGCTTAATTACCATTTTACAATAGAAGTTTATTTTAAAAAATCTGATAAATAACTTCTGATAAAATGATTGCTTGATTACCTCTTTTGCTTTTGGTACGTTCCTGGCAGACAGCTTATACAGAAAGAATCAATCAGTTGAGCCCAGTCGGCCACCAAAACCTTGAATCAAAGATCTATTTTAGTAATCAAGCAATAATCGAAACGAAATGTAACTACTATATGATGCGATTGTTTCATTACCTCTCGTTTTCGTTAATTAAGTTAAGCAGAAGCATGAAACAGTAACAGACACAAATTTTGTGTACACGAGTTCTACTTAATATATAAACAACACAACGGCTTTTTATATATTTTATTTCTTTCTTTTTCGATGTCAAACCTTTTAATTTAATTAATCCCACTATTACAAACTTCACATGCTTGCTATTCCTTTTTTATTTTACAACAGCTGGTCATTCATTTAAAAAATCAATTACAGATTCATTCCCAAATCTCAGTCTTTGGTTTATTTTATTTTATTTCATGCATGGCAGGATTTCCACACAGAATCCAAACAATTCTTGGATAGTTTATTTTTAAGGCAAATGTTAACGAGTGCCCCGGGGTATTTTTAAAATCATAAATAGTAAGTTTTTTTATAGAATTTTTATGAGAATGTATAAAGTCAATGCATTGGAAATCGTAATGTTTAATTTTTTAAATAAAAAGTTTCTTTAAATAGAATGCTTAAAGAGTGCTCCGGGGCACTCGTTAGCAAAACCCTATTTTTAAATATATATACAAAATAGCTTATGACAATAAATAAATTTGGCTTAAATGCAGTTTTACCCCCTCTATTTTGAATAAATCGAAATTTTATCCCCTCTATTTCACTAAAACGGCATTTAATCTCTCTATGTAAATCCAGATTTAGTGGAGTTTAATTGTTAATTTATCAGTTCTTATTAATAATGTTTTAAAAACTGGACCGGATATCGAACCGGTAAGGTGTTCACTGGTTCATTGGTCAATTTAACAAAACCGTATAACTAATCGAACCGTATAACTAAACCGGATAAACCTTATAACTAAACCGGATAAACCAGTTGAATAAACCGGTCAATACAACAATACCATATAGTTATTAAACCGGTAGACCCGGATGAATCTGACTCTAAAAAAATTGGCAGAACAAACATAAATTGATAACTTCATGAAACAGAAAAAAATAGATAAATTGAAGTAATATGAAAGAAATTAACAGAGCGTAATATGAAAGTAACAAACATAAACTGATAAAAGTCGAAGAAACTAAATACACAAAGCATAGAACGAAACAAAATTATATAATTAACTAAGATAATAAAATAAAATAAATAATCATAATAAAGCATAAATTTCAGAACTCATAAATTAAAAGAAATAGAAGAAACAACGTTTCTATTTCCTTTTTTAATTGCCGATTTTTTTAAAAAAAATATATTATAAACAAAATGACGTCGTCTACGGATTTTTGGCAAAATAAATAAAAATAAGGATTTTTCTAACCTGTGCAATCTATAAGTAACAATAAATGCTTATTTTTAAAAATTTTATTAATGCACCTTCTCTTTTGTCAAAAAAATAATAAATTAATGCATCTTCTCTTTCTTCACTCCAACAACAACACTATTTTCTCTCTCTCTCTGCGCATCTCTCTCTTTCACCATCTCACCACCAAAGAATCAATTTTTTGCCTGTAGCACCGTGTGAGAAAAAGTAAGCAGACAAAAAAAATAAGAAACAATCTATAACTCATCAACCAACAACTTTCTTGAATTCAAGACTCCAAGCAAGTCCAAAATCAAGTTTAAATTCTAACAGTGTTTGCCTCCTTGGTAGTGCTTCTTTCTGGTTGTTTTGGTTTGTTTGCTTTGGGAGATGCTCTGTTTCTCCTCTACTAGTATCCTGATTACTGTGATATGTGAGATGGGTGCTTTTTGGTGTGGAGTGCTTTTGTTGCTGGTGAATCTATAGTGATGTCCATGAAAGAGAAAGAGTGAAATTTAATACGCAGAAGTTAACACATGAGAGATAAGGACTCGTAATCTGCACCGAGAGAGAGAGAAAATAGTGTTGCTGTTGGAGTGAAGTGAGAGAAGGTGCATTAATTTATTTTTTTTGACAAAAGAGAAGGTGCATTAAAAAAGGAGTATTTATTGTTGCTTATCCTGTGTAAGATGTTAGAAAAATCCTAAAAATAAAATGGGGGCATGTAATTAAACCGCCGGTTTATCGGTTTTTTCAGTTTCGAGCAGTTCTGAGCGATCTGAATTACAACGCCGATCCAACTAATGAACCAGACCGGCCAAGCTCCAGTTCGCGGTCCAACTGGTCTGACCGACCGGTTCGATTTTAAAAACACTGCATATTAACGAAAATTGTATTTTTATAAGTTATTTTTCATAAAATATGTTGACAAACTTATAAAAGTACCTCAAAAATAAGCTATTTCGAATGGACCCTTTAAATAACAAATAGATTTTTTATGTTTGTAATTTGTAGCATTACTTAAAGAATCTAGATAGACCCATTTATTACAAATTACAAATTACTTAAAGACCTATTTGTTATCTAAAATACTTAAAAGACTTATTTATTAAAAATGTAAAATTTAAAAAACTTCTAAATAGATTTTAAAATCAATTTAATAATGACTCATGTCATGTCTATCAAATAAATAAAATAAAGGTCATGCTAAACAGTGCACCAGATATATTTGTTAATCATTTCAAAAATAGAAATAAAACAAAAAGTTAAATGCTAATAAAATAACTTTTTATATTTTTAATGTATTGAATGCGCGTATTTTAAGACAGACTTTCTTTATTTATGTACTTAACTAGTGCACCGGATGCATTATTTAGCATTTTGTATAAAATAAAGCAACTTCAAGTCTTTTTTTATAGTTTGTTGTTAGGGAAGTCATTGTTTACTATATAAAAAAATCATGTTTAATTACAATTTTAGTCCTTGATTTTGAGTTAGTCACTACAAAAAAATTCATCCTTTAGCCACGGTCAAAACCGTAGTTAAGAACTGCTTTAACCATAGCTAATAGCTTTTGCCACGTAAAAATTGAGGGTGGCTTATCCTAACGTTGTTAAATTCAGCCACGGTTATAATAGCATTTTGCTACAATTATTTAAAACGTGGTAACATTTTTAGTCACGGTTATGTTTCTATTAGCCACGGTTTAACCCTGGCTATGCCTGAATCAAAATTTGCCACTTTGCTAACCGTGGCTAACCTTTTTATTTCTATTGCATCTGCTTCACTACTATGTTATAATACAATAATAGTTTGCTGTATTGATATCATATATAACAAGAAAACCCAATGCAAATATATATATAAGGTTATTTTTTGGTCCCTGTATGCTCGCAAATTTTTTGTTTTAGTCCCTGTATCTTGTTTTGTTGCAAATAAGTCCTAAATGTACAATTTTTTTTTTATTTTAGTCCCTAAAATCAAAATCCGCAGGAAAATCTGAAGAAAAATTTCCACAAAAACTGCATGAAACCAACAAATTTTCCTGCGGATTTTAGCTTTAGGGATTAAAATCAAAATGATTTGCACATATAGGGACTAATTTGCAACAAAAAAAGATACAGGGACTAAAACCAAAAAATCGCAAATTTACAAGGACTAAAATGATGTTTAAGCCTAAGTAATTTGACTAAGAAATTAGAATGATAAAACTATACTTATTTTTGTACTTTAACACCGACTCATTTGTGAAGTTATTCTTAAACTTAATGTGGATAATCCCTCAAGCTGCCCCTCGTGATGACCCAATAGATATTACCATCCAAAGTCTGGAAAATGCTGACGGTATAAACTTTAAATTTACCACATGATTTCGAAAAAAGTGAAGGGATACTAAAAATCCCAAAACTAATAATCACAAGACAACAGAAGTATCATAGCGGAATTTCATTGCTTGGGAGCATCATAAGAAGAAATTGAAGAATGGTTCTTCATCTGTTGCTGACAGATAGTATATGCACTTCCTCTGCCTTGCTTTTCAGGGATTTGATATATTTGTTGAGTTATTACATGATGTGCGCAAATGTGGTTTTGACTCAAGCTGCATTGTTTCCTGGTTTACAAGTCTCACAAGCTGCATTGCAAAAATTATTCGACTCAAAACACATATTGACTCAACATGTGGTGGATCTTAAGCATCAATTGGCCTCCTCCGAAACATATATATATATATATATATATATATATAAGGTAATTACAGTTGAATAAAAGGTAAACGGGCAACAAGCTGCGCCGCTAAACCTTTCTGTATAGCAAAACTCAATCTCTGAAAAACTACATTTTGAGACCTAGGCGACACAATATTACTATGCATGACCCTTTGGATTCTTTTTAGAAGATCTACCGCATCTGGTGCTAGAAAGTCAAAAGTATCAAAAGCAAACGGTATAACAACATGTTGATTGTCAGAGCACGCTTTCTCATGTTTGACTATTTTGCTTGAAGCAGCTTTGCGGGCTGCTCGCCCTAGTGTAAAATCTCCAACCCCTAGTCCGACAAGTGGGGAAACTCCAATCAAATCTACACAAGCATGTTTTCCACCTATCCAACCATACACCAAAAGATCCGGAGGTCGAAGTATCATTCAACAAGAGCCACTAATTTTAGAAACTCGGGCTGGTTTAACTGATGCTGTTGGCTATTAGACTATTTTTTCTTGCATTCCTACATTTCCAAAATTATTGTTGAAGATTTTATCCTTGAATATTATTTACTGCTTTAGTACTTTATCATTTTCTCATCTCAAATGAATTAAACCATCTTATTTACTGCTTTAGGATACTTTTTAGGTGACTTCAGAGTACTTACAAGCAACATTGCCAAACCTCTACTTTGGGACTCACCATAAAAATATTTCAGTTCCCACCCAACTTCAACTTTTTTTTTTAACTTTCATTTTCTGTTTTCAGATTTGATTTCAATAAATGATGACTACAGAGGAAGAAAATAACAGGCAAGAGAGATGGAAGCAAGCTACTAAAGCATTGTTAGGTGCTGTACGCAAAGAAACATGTCAACCATATAGCATTCCAGTTGTTCCAGACAACCTTCGCAAATCGAATGAGACTGCTTACATGCCAAAAGTTGTTTCCATTGGTCCTCAATACAAGGGTAACAAGGATCTATTACCAATGGAAGAGATCAAATGGCGCTGCGTCACATCTCTTCTTAGTCGAACATTTGGGCAGAAAGCAATAGATAAGTGTATGGAAGCAATTATAGAGTTAGATGCAGCTGTTCGTGCAAGCTACGTGGATGAAATCAAACTAGACAGGTATGCTCTTGCCACAACTATGGTATTTGACGGATGTTTTCTGTTAGAACTTATTATTTGTGAATCGAAGTTGGATTCAGAGATGCCAATTCCATTTGGTGGCAAAAGTCCCGGAATAGAAGTTAAAAAGATGGAGTATGTCATAAGTGATCTGATGTTACTGGAGAATCAGATACCAATTTTTATTCTCGAAACATTGTTTGAAAATCTTCTTGGTTCCTCTAACCAAATGCGTGAGTTCATACAAGATCTGGCTCTGCCTCTCTTCGGCTTCTCTGGGAAATTGATGGTTAAATCCACCTTTCACTTCCTTGATATTGCATACTCCTACATTGAAATGGGATGGATGGATAAAATGATAAAGAAGAATGAAGTGATGATAGATGTAGGTGCTGCTGATCCCAAACAGCAAGAGCAACCTCAACAACATCTGAATCGCTGTGCTACGAGACTCCAAGCTGCCGGTATTACCATCCAAAGTCTGAAAAATACTGACGGTATAAACTTTAAATTTACCACTGATTTCGACGAAAGTGAAGGGATACTAAAAATCCCAAAACTAATAATCACAAAGACAACAGAAGTATCATGGCGGAATTTCATTGCTTGGGAGCATCATAAGAAGAAATTGAAGAATGGTTCTTCTTCTGTTACTGACAGGCGTAGTATATGCACTTCCTCTGCCTTACTTTTCAGGGATTTGATATGTTGTTCAAG
Source organism: Trifolium fragiferum (assembly GCA_954870985.1). NCBI lineage: Eukaryota > Viridiplantae > Streptophyta > Magnoliopsida > Fabales > Fabaceae > Trifolium > Trifolium fragiferum. Next base: position 6,364,483 of record OX940794.1, on the reverse strand, counting down.
TGATGTTAAACTGCTCAAAGACAAGGAAGTTATTATAGTAGATCCAACCAAAAAGAAGAGCAACCGAGATCTGATGGCTTTTTTCCATTCAATCGCAAGTGGAGTTGACCGCAACATTATCGATCACAAACATGCCACCATGTTTGATGCCTTGAACACATTTCGCGCACAAAGTTACGTCACCAAAATCTTCATATTAGTGAGCCATTATTTTAGCAAAATTTTAGATTGGTTCTATGTTGTTTACAAATTTTTAAGGCGTGGTTACAACTTTGTTGCTGCCATCTTTTCTTTACTCACTGTTGTCCAGACTTATTACGCAGTCGTTGCCTATCAATTTCCTCCCAAGTAAGCCTATGTGTGCGGTGGCAAGATGAATTGAAGAAGAAATGAAAGATCTAAATTAGAACATGAAGTTCTTCAACATCAACACGTCGAAGAATGTATCTTTGTAATGCAGAGTTTTTAATTAAGATTTGTAAACAACATAGAGAGTTTGACACATTTTCCACAAATAGTCATCTAAGTCTATGTAATAAGAAGGGCTGCTTGATTCCAGAAATTCATGTCTAACTGAATCAACAGTTGTTTTAAGTATGCCACTTTTTTTTTGTTTTATTTTTTATGTCCAATTTAAATTCAGTTTCATTTCCATTTTGATGTTTATGATTTATGCAACTTCAATTTCAAACCTTTAATTAAGGGTGTGTTTGTTTGAGATTTTTTTAAAAATGAATTTTATAGTGTTACATAATTTTGTGTAAAAAAATTACAAAATGACTTTTTATAAAAGTTTCAAATGAAAATTTGGTGGTTTGAATAGTTATTCTTAAAATTTTATTTTAGATATTTCATCATTTTAGTGAAAAAAAAATTGGATATCAAAATCACTTAATTTTGAAGCTATTTCAAATAGATTTTCATAAAAATCATTTTTGAAATACAACTTTTTGAAAAAAATTGCAATTTCAACTATGTTTTGAACTTCAATATTGTATATTTATGTTATATGATGTCAAAATTAGTATTTTAATTTAGAAAAATCGAATATAAAAAAACTTTTAATATTTTAAAAAACAATTTTACAAAATTTATTTTCAAAATTATAAAAAAAAATTATTTTTTTAAAGCCGAAACAAACGCAATCTAAGTTCCTCAATTTTTTCTGATTGCAATTTATCATTCATGTATACAGTACTACACTGTTACATCTCATCTTACTTTTAATTCATGCATGTTTATCAAAAAGCAATTGAAGGAATATTTGAGTATAACATGATGTCAAAATGAAAAGGAAAATTATCTTTGTTTTGGAGAAAAAGAGAATGATTATACTCCCTCCGATCTTAAATATAAGCAAAAGTTAAAATGTATTTGACTTACATTTAGACCAAATACATTTTGATTTTTACTTATATTAAAACCGGATGAAATATATATTTAAAATAATTATGCATGAATAAAAATTAGACGGACAAAAAATTGCACCGCTAGATTTTTCTATAAATATTATACACACTTGATCATGATAACGTGAAATCAAATGCACTAGTCTAAAACTAAAGCTACTCTTTCGGATTTGAATTCTCTAAAGTCACTTTTTTCTATATTTTCTACATTTATTTAGGCAAAATTTGAGAGTATTTTGATCTTTGCAACATACATAAATGCATTTAAATATATCATATTTTTTCTTTCTTAATTAAAATTTACTTGAATGTAGGTGAATTTAGGAGTTTTAAAGGTACAGAATCCAAATCCTACTCTTTCCCTCTAGTTCCACCTAAAACTCGCACTTCACTTCCCCGTCTTAATTAATTAACTCTAAAGCTTGTGTGAACATGCAAGTCTTCTTTTTTTAATTAACTCTCAGCTTTACCGTGTTTTTTCAACTTCTCTTTTGAGGAAGGTGGGAGTATTTTTTTTAACAAGCCAAAATAAAATACTTTATCCGGCTTTATTTCTTTTGGACTTTTTTTTAAGCAAAAATTACATTTTGCATATTTATTATGGAGTTAGTTTTTTATTTTAGTTTTATGTGTAATTTTTAGTGCAATTCTTAAAATGCTCTTTTGCCTATTATGAAATCTATTCCTATTTAGATGTAATCATCATTAGTACTACTCCAACATAGATTACTGGTAGAAATGAATAAATGCATATGTAGGGGTATTGTTGGAAAAAATATTAATTAGAGTTAAATTTAATGACTTTTGTTTATATATAGAACAAAATTTTTTTGTTGACTTTTGCTTATAAATAAGGCCGAAGGAAGTATTTATAAATAAAAATTACTTTTTAAATTCATTGAATAAGTGATCTATCTAACCTTATTGATGAATTAAATACATTACTTATTCAATAAATCTAAAAAGTAATTTTTGCAAGATATGTCAAGGTACAAGTGAGTCCCTTATACAGGGGGATACAAACACAAGCGTGCACGCAATGCAGGCTTGGCAAACACACAACAAGACTAACTAATCACAAGCAAGCAATGCACACTAGGCCTACCATTAGCATATATGGCCTAATAAATTTTAGACGAAATTAACTAAAATATAAGAGAAAATGTGATGAAATTAACTTAAAATTTAACGTAAAAGACTAACTTATAAAATGAGAATTATTTGATTTTGTCATTTTCGTTGTGGCTGTTGATTTTGTTTTGTAACCCTTTATTTTAATTTTTTACAATAACTTTTATCCTTTTTAATTAAGCACACATTGTACTTAAATTATTTATTAAAGACTTTTTATTATTACTAAAAAAAAAAGAATTTTTATTATTTGAAAAGAATCTCGCTACAAACTTCACACATGGTTAATTTCTTTTCAAGTTTCTTACAATAGCTGGCCATTCATTATAAAAATCAATTAGTGATCTGTCGTTTATAATATAGGAAAATATTGCTTTCCCATCCCAAGTCTTGGTCTTTGTTTAGTCAAAAATTGTAAGTCTCTTTTTTTTTTATGGTATCTTTAAACTTTTTTTTTTGGTTACAACAACCGTAAGTCTCATTAGTAAAAAAAAATAAAATAAAATGTAAGTTTTTGTTACAAGTATAAAAAATTGTTCTGATCACAATCAAATCACTCTCCTATCTAACACTAAAACTAACTTTATTTTATTCATTACATTTCAGCATGCCTAATTGAGATGTCATAAATCATAGTAATATATTACCATCTTGGCTAAATTGCAGTTTTAGCCACCTAAATTTTAGAAACCTATGATTTTAACCTCTTAATTTTTAAAATAGCAGTTTTGATTCCTTAATTTTTAAAGTAACAGTTTTTTCTTCATTAGTTTCAAAAAGTTGCAATTTTAGCCCTCTAATAAAGAAATTCTGCATTTAATAATGTAAAAAAAATTTAATCCTTAAAAATAAAAATGTACAAATTGCAAGAAATAATTTTTAATTTGTTTTCTTAACATATGTCTAAGGGTATATATTAACATTTTCCTAATTTATAGGATACTCCATCCGTTTCAAAATATAAACAAAACTAGATAAAAAAAAGTTGATATATTTAATTCAAAATTTAAACCAAATACATTCACATTTGTTGTTCAATTTTTATTTATATTCTGAGAAAAAAAATAGCTTATTTGTGTCGACAAATACTGACATGACATCGGTTAGCATGATCATGTACCAGTCACTAGTGGTAAGGTTTACACTATGTTTGGATGCCAAAGAGATAGTGAAGAGAGAAATAGTGAAGATAGAAATAAGAGAGAAGAGAGATGAAAGAGAAATTGAGTAGAAAATTTATATGGTTTGGATGAACAGAAAAGTGAGAAGAGAGAAATTAATAAAAATGGTAAAATAACAAATTTATCCTTTTTTACAAGAAAATAAACTAGTTGAATGAGGGTATTGTTGTAAAATTATTTATTTCACTTCTTGACACACAAATCTCTTTTAATATGGAGAGATATTTTTTTGACGATTACCAATTATTATATTATATTTCTCTCTTTCCTTATTTCTTTCATTATCCAAACCATAGAAATAACCAATTTCTTTGCTATCTCTCTTTCTTATTTCTCTCTTTTGTAAATTTACCTAAACAAACACAGTATTAACGTGCGGATGTACAAACGAAATAAAATAAACAAACTTAGGAAATGAAACGTATACTGGGTAGGTACTACTACTATTAAATGAATAGCAAGCTGTGAAGTTTGAAATAATGGGATTAATTAATTAAGGGGGCTGTTAACAAGTGCACCTGATGCACTTTTTAAGGATACTAATTAAAAAAAGTTTTTAATCAAAAAGTTAAACAATACAATTTTCAATGCGTTGATTTTATATATTTTTATAAAAAATTTATACAAACTTTATTTAAAGGGTGCATTTGCCATTAACTAATTAAGTAGTATTAAAAAGTTTGACCTCGTACTTTTCGATGTAGTAGTTAAAGAAATAAATAAAGAATCGCTGTTTAAAATTAATGTCGGTGGAGTTTAGGAAACAAATTCAGTGGATTGAGCTTAGAAATTGAATAGTCTCTCTCTCTCTCTCCCTCTCTCTGCTGCGATTGGAGAAAGAAAGAAAGGGGAAGATTATTTGTGGGTGCACTGCAATGACTGAAGAAATTAACCTAACAAAAACGAGGTAATATTTTTTGTGTGTTCATATATTTCACTTGGACCATTATTAGTATTTTTTAAACTTTTCTGATGCTGCGGTTGCTAACTGGATCAGTTCTTATATAGTACTATAAGTTTTGATTCAACTTTTTCTGTTCATGTATTGCTAGTTTAGGTTTTATAAGAGCAAATGTCCCTGGAATTAGATGTAATGCGGTCATTGAAGTCAGCGGCTGGTAGCCGTTTGATCAAATTTGGATGGTTTAAATCTTGATATAGTTTTATTTTTTAAAATAGTAAAAATTATTACTTTAAAATCTTAACCGTCTGAGCCAGATCTCACTGACTGTATGTGGTCATAAATTTTGAATTCATATTCATGTCCCTCATCTATCATGTATGAGGGACATTGATTAAGGAAACCAAATATAATAATTTTGGGAGCAATATAACCAAAAAAAGAAAATTTGGGGGCCAATCTCACATGATTTTTGAGATTGACTAACTTTTTATTAGATAAGGGATTGAAGTGATATTTTATTTTATAAATATGACCAACATTGATATACTCTATAAAAGTGAGGATTAAGATAAATATTTAGGGTCCGTTTGGCCTAACTTATTTTTGAGATTATGCAAACGGCTTTTGCAATATAAATTAAGTTTTATGCATTTTATAAGTTTAAACTAGTGAAAATTGAATTTTTATAAACTATTTTATCATAAACTACATTGACAAACTTATAATAATACAAAAAAATTGCATAAACTCAAAAATAAGCTAGGCCAAACGGGCCCTTAGTCATTTTTATAAATACATCTTGAAAATCAATATATATATATCTAATATGCTTTTTATAATAAATTTTTTAGGTTAATTGAGTCTCAGAAATGCTGCGGGCCCTTAGTATTTTTTAAACTTTTCTGTCCGTGTAATGCTGCGGTTGCTAACTGGATCAGTTCTTATATATAAATTTTGATTCTAACTTTTTCTGTTCATGTATCGCTAGTTTAGTTTTTATAAGAGCAAATGTCCCTCGGAATTAGATTCATTGCAGTCATTGAAGCTGCAGTTAGCGGCTGCTAGACGTCTGATTAAATCTGGATAATTTAGATTTTGATGCTGTTTTATTTTTTAAAATAGTGAAAAATATTATTTTAAAATCTTAATCGTCTGATTGATCTCAATCAGATGGTCCATATTTCACTTACTGCATACCGTCATAGCTTTTGATTGTATTCAATCTATATTCATGTCCCTCATCTATTATGTGTGAGGGACATTAGTTAAGAAAACCAAATATAATAATTTTGGGAGCAATATAACAAAAAATAAATAAAAAATTTGGGGGCCAATCTCACATGATTTTTGACTTTTGAGATTGACTAACTTTTTATTAGATAAGGGATTGAAGTGATATTTTATAAATATGACCAACATTGATATACTCTATAAAAGTGAGGACTAAGATAAATATTTAGTCATTTTTATAAATACATCTTGAAACTCAATATATATCTAATATGTTTTTTATAATAAAAATTTCAGGTGAATTGAGTCTCAGAAATTCACCGGAGCTAGAACAAGTTTCAAAATTTTAAAGAGTTGTTACAATTGATACAGGTTTTATATCTATTTTTTCATATGTATATTATATCCATTTATGTTGTTACACTTGAGAATCAATTTACTTTTGTTATTAGCCATCTAGTTTCCTAAGGAAAAAGACTCCGTTAATTTAGAATTTGACCGTAAAGTAAGTAAAATTTGACTAAAAATTATTTCTACCAGAAGTGAAACTCGACACTTGAGAATAAAATTTTGGTATTGAATTATTTTGAGAGATTAGCTCTCAACTTGATTTTATTTATTTATTGGTATTAAAAATTTGGTTCCCAAAGGAATCATAAATCAAATTCGAATTCTCGGAACAATTCATTCTAAGGGGACCTTATTAATAACTTGAGGCCAATATCTAGGTTAGTTTGATCTTATTTATATTGAATGAATACTTTACAAAAATAATACTCCCCCCGTCCCAATTTATAAGAAAAAAAACCACTTTCTTTTGTCCCAAATTATAGGCAAAAACAATTAACTTTTATCATTTTCCAGATTTATTTTTACTTATTCTCGTGAAATAATAGAAATTGCATTCAATTTACTTTCTTTTTTTTTTCTCATAATAAATAACATAAAAAAAAAAATTCTTTTTACTTCTTCTCATAAAACTTATTTCAATAAAAACACAAACATTAGGAGTTGTGATATTCCAGTCAAGCCAATGATGCAATTCAAGGCTAAAGAATTTACTCCAATTTTCTTTGGAGATGAGATCATTCTAGAACATTTTTACTTCTTCATAGTCTCTTAAGACATGCATAATCGTCTCAGGGTAGTCACCACATCTAGGACATAAGTTATCTCTAGTCATGCCTCTATGATATCTTTCCTCATTAGTCAGAATTTTGTCATGAGCTACTTTCCATAAGAATGCTTTGTACCTGTTTGGGCCTTGCCAAGACCAGATGTGTTGAAAACTATCTTGATTTGTTGGAAAAGAGTATGTTTATCATGCATGATAAAATAAGCAGATTTAAGAAAGAAATTACCATTGGAAGTTAGGTCCCAACAAGGAAAATCTACTTTTCCATCGGAAGGAGGTTTAATTGCCGCAATTTTCTCACAAATTTCCCGAGGAAGAAGTTGATTTAGCACTTCCCAGTTCCACTGCCCATCCATGACATAATGAGAGACAGGAAATTCCATTTGGCCAAGGGGGACACAATTAGGGAATAAATTTAGCAAAGGTCCACAATCTCGAATCCAAGCATCTTTCCAAAAACGAACATGGTGACCATTTTGAATGCACCAAGTTATATTGGTAGAAACGTCCTCCCAAACACTAACAATAGCTTTCCAAGTAGAGCTAAAAATGGATCTATTATTCACTGTTGGAATTATGAGATTACCACAAGAATATTTAGCACGCATTACCTTAACCCAAAGTTTGTCTGGGCAGGAAATCAACTGCCAAGCCAACTTCATCATGTAAGCCGAGTTTCTCTATAACAAATATGCAGAAATAGTTTTCCTCTCTAAAATTGTTTTCTCTAAACTCTCCCTAAACCAAAACCTAACCAGCCGCCTCCCTCTCAAATCCAAAGTTTCTTTCACGATGTAGACATACGGCGGATGTGGTGCGACGAGGAAGAGGTTAGCCTCCGCATCTTATGACCAGATCGACGCCGGTTATCTTCTTCTCCGGTTCCCTTTTTTTTTTTTTAATTTAGTCTTTCTGTTTCCCTCCCATTTGTTTTTCTACTTTCTATGGTCTTTCTGACCCCTTCTTGGGTGTGAGCAGAGGGTGGCGACGTGGGGTGTGGTGGTGGTGCTAGTGTCCAGTCCGACGGCGGCTGTGTCCAGATCGGAGCCGATTCTCTGATTCTGACGGAGTCCGGCGGTCGTTTGCAGCATCGGTGATGGAGTCTTATTGTTGTTTTCTGCAAGTTCTTTCTCGCCAGTCTCCGTTTACTTCCTCCGTCCGTTCTTCCTCCTTCTCTGTTTCTGCAGAACGTGGTGGTTTTCGCTGAGTTTGGTGACTTTGTGTCAATATCGGCGTAGATCTGTTCTTCTCCTCCGGGGTCTTGGTGGGTCACGGCGGATAGTGGTGGTTATGGGTTTTGGTCGGTTTTTCAGGATGGGGGTGTCTTTGGCTTGCTCGGGGTTGGTTCTGGTTGTTTACACGCCGGAAGTTTGGTGGCTGTAGCTTCTGGAAGCGTTTGGATCTTGGTTTTTGGTGTTGGAGTTAAGGTGTTAGATCTGGAGGTTATGGTGTACCTGTTTTGTGTTGGATCCGAAGCTACAGATATGGTTTTTAGTTCGCTCGATTTTGGTGGTGGTGAAGAGTTGAGGTGGTGATGGCTGTGTTCAGATTTGGCATCGCCGGGGTCTGGTTTTGGCGATGATTGTGGGTGCTGTGGTGAGATGGTGGTGGTGGTGGTTGGTGGTGATGAGGTTGCGGCTGATGCTACGTGATTGGTTTTTTAGATTCTCTGACCACTCTTTAAATCTGTTGAGATTTGCATGACTCATTTTGAGTCGCTGAAGATTTTCAAATCTGTTGAAATTTGCATGTTTCTATGGATCTGGGTTACCTATTCCGCGTCGGATGTTTTTTCTCGGGTGGTGCTTTTATTCCTTGGTGTTTATTTCGCCATTACCGGTCTCATGGTGGTACCTCTATTGTTGCCGAGACTTGTCTGCCTAGGTTTTCGTTTTACCTTTGTTTGGTCAGCAGTTCGCCTGATGGAGCTATTTCTGGATTCTGATGGGCCGAACGCTTTTGATTCGAGTTCAGGAATTAGAGTCTAGTCGTGGCAACATTTTAAGCTGGGTTGGTGACTGCCCTGGTAGTCTGAAATCTGTGGGGTGTCTTTCTGTCTTTAGATTAGGAGTTGAATCTTGATTAGGTGGTGTTTGTTTAGTTGTTTTTCCTTTGGTGTTCCGCATATATACGGCACCTAAGTTATGTAGTTCCTTTGTACCGATCTCTGTACGTCTTGTGCAAAGGCCTGATTATTAATAAATTTTGCCATTTCAAAAAAAAAAAAAAACCGAGTTCAACCATTGAAGATTTTTATAATATGGGACATAAGGAATATATTAATTAAGGGATTAAATACTATAAATCAATAAAGTCATTCCTATAAAAACTAGAATTATATAAAACATAGTATGTCATATTCTCTCCTTTCTTCATCTACGTATAAGTTTTTATTTTTTGTTGTTAATTATAAGATTCAAAATCTGTAGAAATTAAAAGGAAATCGTGAGATGGAAAAGATAGAAATTAAATCACGAGATGATGAGAAATGAAATCGATCCAAAAAGAAAAAATATATAATTATTGGTTAGGAATACAAAAGTGAATATGGAACAACCATTTAGGTACAAAATTGAGACCAGTTCACCGATTTTTATCGATTTTCATTAGTTTTTTTCTAAATTATCTAAACTGGTGATAGGTGTTTGCAAGTGAAACTATTAATATACAAATTTATTATATTTTTTAAACTTGTTAGCAAGTGCATGCAAATTTGCTCGTAGTAGAAAAATCGTAAAAAAAATAGGTGTTTGTAGTGAAACTATTAATTTTGGTCCTGATACCTTAGATTCAAAATCAAATAATGTATATTTGAAGCTGGTAGCTCGTAAACATTTATATATGCCTAACTTTGTGTCTTTGTTTTATTGAACTGATTTAGATTAGATGTCGAATAAATGTTTAGAGAAGTTGTTTAAAGGGACATTTTGCTTCAAATGCATTGCTAAGGATATTGAAGAAGAAAGGGGGGAACGTGCCAAAGTGGCAATTGGAAGAAATAAAGACATTGAAGCTAATGTTGATTTTTTGGAAGAGAAAGTTGATAAGATCATTCAAGAGGACACCAAAACAAAACAAACAAGTTTCTTTGGATTTTGTCCTGGTTGCATATGGCGATATAAAAGGGGAAAGAAGTCGGAAAAAGATACTGTGGAGATTAAACGACCAATAGATAAGGGAAAGAAATTTGAAAATATTAAACCCCCTCGACGTCTTCCAGATGTCAAACCCAATTCAAATTACATTTCTTTTAAAAGCAGAGAGTCTGAGTATAAAGAATTGTTGAATGCACTAAAAGATGACAATAACTATATAATCGGAGTGCAAGGTATGGGTGGCATCGGAAAGACTAGATTGGTCAAAGAAGCGGGTAATGAACTAAAGGAATCTGGACGATTCGCTCATGTCATTTATGTAATAGTGTCGTTTACTTCTGATATAAAAAAGATTCAAGATGATATTGCAGGACCTTTAGGATTACAATGGGAGGACTGTAGTGAATCAGACCGACCCAAAAGACTACGGAGCAGATTAACGAATGGTGGCGAAAAAATTCTTTTGATATTGGATGATGTGCAGGATCAAGAACCACTTCTTGATTTTCATGCAATAGGGATTCCAAATCGGGATTATCACAAAGTTTGTAGAGTTCTTGTAACCACCCGTAGTAAACAAATGTTCAACAAAGTGAATATGGATAAGACTATTGAACTGAAGCTTTTATCTGAAGAAGATGCATGGTTCATGTTCCAAAGTTATGCCGATATAATGAATAGTTCATCAAATAATGTGATTGTTAAGGGGCGTAAAATTGCAAAGGAATGCAAAGGATTACCAGTTGCAATTGCAGTTATCGCCCACAGCTTAAAAGGTCAACAACATGATGTGGATGAATGGGATGTGACACTAAAATCTTGGAAGAAGCTTTTATCCATGCAGAGTGATGATGATGATGATGATATGGCTGGGTTTCATAAATGTTTGATGAAGTTTAGCTATGATAACATGAAGGATGAAAAAGTCAAGATATTGCTCCTTTTATGTTCTATATTCCCAGAAGAAGAAGAAATTTCTACTGAAGTTCTAACCAGACTATGCATAGGAGCGGGTCTTTTTGGGGAAGGTTGTGACATCTACAATGATGCTCGCAAGCAAGTAGCTGTAGCAAGAAAGAAACTCCTAGATTCTTGTTTGTTGTTGGAGGTCGGCAAAAAACATGTAAAGATGCATGATTTGATTCGTGATTTGGATCAATTGGAAGAAAACAAAGAGATTCGAGGAGTAGATTTGTCTAACAAAAATCAAAATTTGTTGGTCGAATGGGAAGCAACTATCAGATATTTATTATGTAAAGGGAAGTGCAAAGATTTGTTTTCTTATAAGTTTGATGGTCCGAAACTTGAGACTCTAATTGTGGACATGGAAAGAGATGAAGACTGCATATGCGTGGAAGTACTCCCAAATTCTTTCTTTGAAAATATTGTCAAGCTTCGAGTTTTGTATTTTTCAGGTAATGGTGGAAAACCTCTATCACTACCACACTCAATACAGTCATTGACAAATATTCGGTCTATTTTGGTTGACAGAGTCGATTTAGGTAACATCTGTATTTTGGAAAACCTGCAAAGTCTTGAAACTCTTGATTTGGTTCAATGCACAATTAATGAATTGCCAAGTGAAATTACAAAACTGGAGAAATTTAAATTGTTGAACTTGGAAAATTGTGAAATTAAAATGAATAATCCATTTGAAGTTATTGAAAAATGCTCATCACTTGAAGAGTTGTATTTCATAGATAGTTTTAATGGTTTTTGTCGAGAAATAACCTTACCCGAGTTGAAAAGGTATCATATCAGCAAAGGGTTAGATGTGATGAATGATTCACCATCAAAATATCAGCAAAGGGTTTTTCATGCAAATGATGATGCAGATTGTTTTTCAAAAGCAACACTCAATTATATCATGCAAACAGCAGAGGTTCTTCGACTAAATGAAATCAAGGGGGAGTGGAGAAATCTCATGCCTGAGATAGTTCCTATAGATCAAGATATGCATGATCTTGTCGAGCTTCATTTGAGTTGTATTTCACAGTTACAATGCCTCATTGACATAGATGGTTCTCAAGCACCAACTGTTTTGTCCAAGTTGGTTGTACTAAAACTGAATAGAATGGAAAATTTGGAAGAACTATTCAAAGGTACACTTTCCTCGGATTCGTTGAAGAATTTCGAGAAGCTATCAATAAAGGATTGTAAACATCTGCAAAGCTTTTTTAAATGCAAGTTGAGTCTCTGCAATCTAAAGACCATCAAACTACAGGGTTGCCCGATGTTAGTCTCTCTGAATCAATTATTGACTTCTGGAAACCTGGTGGTACTAGAGACGTTGAAAATAGCTCATTGCGTGAGACTGAAAAACATAATCGCAGATGAAAGAAGAGAGGAGAATGGTGGTAATAATAACAAATGTCTTGACTCGATGTTTCCAGAACTAAAAGTTCTTGATATTGAGGGGTGTCCCTTATTAGAATATATATTTCCTTTCCTCTTTGTTCATGACCTTCCGGTACTAGAAACAATCAAAATCAGAAGATGTGATGAATTGAAATACATATTTGGCCAATATCAAGATGAGGAATTCAGTTCACTAAGACAATTGGAGCTCTGTCAATTACCAAATTTCATTGAGATGTTTCGCAAATCTAATCATCCCATATCCATGTCCGAGAAGGGGCCATCTTCTACTTCCAATGAACAATTACAATTGGAACCCATGAAACGCAATATCTTCTCGTGGGATACCAAAACTCCTACAGCCCCATTGATCGATGTGGACTACTCAGTAAGCTTTTCACCTTTTTCTATTATCTTATATATATATATATATATATATATATATATATATATATATATATATATTTGGTTTGATTTTGAATACAATGTCTTCAATTACATTGCAGAAATCAAATTTATATTTCCTTTACTTATGGAAGGAAGTCGAATGTCTTCAAATACAATCAAAGATCATCTGCAATCTTACAAAGATTGAACTGTCATATTTATCCAAGATAAAATCAGTATTTATCCTATCTATTGCTCCAAGAATGTCGTTGAAATCCTTGACAATTAGGAACTGTGATGAATTGAAGTGCGTAGTAATAGACTACGGAGACTATGACAGTGGTAATAATAACTGGGGCAATGTCTTCCCAGATTTGAATGAGATCTATGTTGAAGATTGTGCGCAATTGAAATATCTAATTGGACACTACACTGATGTTCATAAAAAACATGTGGAGATTCAGCTTCATCTTCCAGAGTTGAAGTATCTTAGTCTTTCCAAGCTGCCACATATATTCAAATTGTGTCCCAAAGAATATCGAACAACATTTCCTGGTTTGATAAAAAATGAATACAATGATTCTTCCCAGGCTGCTATCAATTCTATTACTGATTCCACAATTGATCCAGTTTCAGAATCTCTGGACAGTACAATCATGAAGGTATCCAGTTTCAGAGTCAATAATACTGCTTATAAAATTTTGATACTTTGCTTTCTATTGATTATTTTTTCTATAATGAAGTCAGGCTCTTTGAAACTATAATATATAGCGAGGCTATTGCAACAAAATTTTAAGACTTTCATGATGATATCATTTTTTTGTTTGAATTTGTATAGGATCATAATAGGGATGAACAAATAACCATGATAGAGCCTCTTGCCACTCAATATGTTGAAGTCGAAAACCAGCATGAAACCAGCATGAAAGAAACAGATTATGAAAGTATTGAAGAGGCTTCTAACGATCAAGGTGAATACATTTTAGATCTATTTTCTTTTCATTTTGAAGTCGAACTCTCTTCTTTTCCATGTGTTTTCAAACTCTATTCTTATTTCTAATAGTTTTCAAAGGGGTGGCCTTAATTGAAACAACTGAAGATTTTGGAGCTGAGATTGAAGTTCAAGAACTAACAAGACGCAAGTTTACTACTTCACGCATATTGTTACGCAAAAAGTTGACTTCTTCACAGGTTGATACCCACTTGAATACTATCATTGAATCAAATGAGTATGAGCATGAATTTGTTAAAAATGTTAAATTTACATGGTCTTCTGCTTAGAAGTTAGAAGGACTGTTGTCAGGGGTGTACCTCTGTCTCTGTGTGTATTCATGGGCTACCCTTTTTTCTATAAATTGTTTCATTTTTGAATAAGTTGAAATATGGTAGACAAATAATTATTACTTGATAGATATAATTTAATTCTTCTTGTTTTAACATTTTTGCTCTTTATAATTAATAACTACTACATCAAGAACTTTGTCAACAAAAGACAACTAATAAAAGGAATTTTTATTTTTTATTTTTTTGTATTTAGCCGAATCATAAGATTTCAGCTAGTTCCGCCACTAATCGTTGTTGTGTTTTTTAATTATTTAACTTCCATGGGATTGGATCACCTCTCAAGGAATCAATGTCGGACTTATTGGATCCTTGGCAATTCACGCAAGGATTGGTCGTTGGGGCTCTATAGAAAATCCGTACTTAATCATAGATATTGTTTTCTGCAAAGTATATAGCTTAGGACAAACATACTTATATTTATGCATATCTTAACAGATATTTTCTATTCTACCATGTTTTTTTAATTGCCATTGGATTGGATTTATAAGAATAGATGTTTTCAACTAATTTTGATATAAAAAGAAAAGAAAAAAAAAGAGTCAATAGTAATGCTTTTGAAATTTTGATACTTTTGTGTAGGATCATAATATGGATGCACAAATAGCCTTACCTTCTCAAGCGGCCATGATAGAGCCTTTTGCCAATGACTATTTTGATGACGAAAGCCGGGATGCAACTAGTAAGACTATTGATCAATTAATTTTCTCGTTTAAGTTACCTCATCACCCTTTTCATTTTGAAGTCCAACTCTCTTCTTTTCCATGTGCTGTTCAGGTTTTCGAGATGATGATTTTGGAGCTCAGATTGAACTTGGAGAACTAGCGGTCACGATAAAGCGGCCTGAAACTAGTAAGACTAGTGATCAATTAATTTTCTCATTAAGTTACCTCATAACCCTTTTCATTTTGAAGTCCAACTCTCTTCTTTTCCATGTGTTGTTCAGGTTTTCGAAATGATGATGTTGATGCTCAACTGGAATTATGGGAAATCAAACCAAATGATGATGGTTTTGAATCTTTTCAGACAAAGGTATCCCTCATTTCAATTATAAATATTTGACAAATGTAACAAAATAAAGCCTTCAAATTAACATGGTCTTGCTTACAAGCATTGTTGTTGTGAGGATAATGAAGAATTATTTATTATTTATTATTTTTTCTATAACGAAATCTGGCTCTTCCAAACTATAATGTATAGCATGAGGTTAATGATATTATCGTCAAAAAAAGTATAAAAAAATAATATGAAGAATTAAATCTTACATTAGACCTTTTTTAAATGTACATCTGCTGAAACATATTCATTTTTCCATGATATGATATATAGTGTTTGAAAGAAACAGATTATGAAAATATTGAAGAGGCTTCTAACCATCAAGGTGAAACAACTGAAGTTCATAGAGCGAAGATTGAAGTTCAACAACAGGTCAATACCCACTTGAATACTATCATTGAATCAATGAATTTGTTGAAAATGTTAAATTTCACTTGATTAATATTTTCATTGAATCAAATGAGTATGACTGTATGAGCATGAATTTCTTGAAAATGTTAAATTCCATCACTACAAGAATTTTGCACATTTTTGACAGAATTTATTTTTCCTCGCAAACGATCAACATTTCCGAGGAAACATTCGTAGGAAATGATTTTTCTGACTTGAATTGGAAATGCGCATTTTAGTTAATTATTAATATAATGCTGTACATTATTATTATTTTTTTGGTACATAATGTTGTACATTATTTATAGTTAATCTTAATTTTGTTTCTATGGTTTATAGTGTAATTATTGCAGTGTGATTGTTGCTGGGTTCCTGCTGTTGTTGTTGCTTTTTGGGGCTTTTTCTCATCACATTACATTTTTTGAGGTTAGTTTGTCTAATTTATTTGAAATTGTATATATATATATAGACGGAAAATATCCGGGTGGTAGGATAGTTAAAGCCAGTTTTAAGAATGAAGTTGAAGAATTTATTACTTACGCGATGTCACAAGATATTGTTAAAAGTGAGGGAGGGATAAGGTGTTCGTGTATTAAATGTACGTGTGGTTGATTTAGAGTCCAAAAGATATCATAACTCATTTAAGATGGTTGGATATATCAATGGTTATTACGTTTGGAGACCATGGTGAACAAGAGCTGCCGAATATTAATATCAGGTTTGATGTTAATATGAACGCTTCAAGCATGGGAGTGCGAGCGGAGTGTGAAAACTTTGGCCGGATGCAAGATATAGTCGATGACGCTCTTGAGGTAAATTTGTCTTATGAAAGGGGGGCGGCAAAAAGGAAATAATCTCGAACAAATTTTTCCTAAAGTTATTCTCGATAATGTTCTTCGATTTGTAACAAAATAAAGACTTCAAATTTACATGGTCTTCTGCTTAGATTTGGCCTCATCATAAGATTTCGGCTAGTTTATGGTTGTTGTGTTTTTTCACTATTTAATTTCCATGGGATTGGATCTATATAGAATCACAACTTTCAAGTACAGCTTTTGACATTTGGATACTTTTGTTTTCTGTTTTTTTATTTTTTTCTATAATGAAGTATTATATAGTGAGGTTAATATTCCAACAAAATATTAAGACTTGATGATGATATATATAATTTGTTTGTTTGAATTTGTGTAGAAAGATGGTGATGGCCAAATAACCATACCTTCTCTTACCCCTCAAAATATTGATGTTGAAAACTGGAATGAAACTAGTAAGACTTGATGATCAATTTTCTCATTTTAAGTTATGTGGCTTACACCCTCTACAGTTTGAAGTTGAACTCTTCTTTTTTGCGTATCGTTCAGTTTCTCTAAATGATGATGCTGTTATGAAAGTAAACTCAACTATTGAGGAACAATTTCCAAATGATGATGAAATGATAGTTTCCAAATCAAGACTCTCTTCTATTGAAGGCTCACAAGAAACAACTCAGACTACCGATCAAGGTGAATACATTTTGGATCTATATTCTTTTCTTATGTGCTACCTCGTCATCCTTTTTAATTTGAAGTTGAACTCGATCTCTTCTTTTCCTCATGTTGTTCAGTTTTTTTTAAATGATGATGCTTTCATGAAAGTAAACTCAAATCTTGAGGAACAATTTTCTAAGGATGATGAAATTTATAGCTTTATTTTATTTTCAATAAACACTGTCATGTTCAAATAGGCATTATTATTCTTTCTTATTCATTCCTATACTTTCATTGGACCCTACTCAAATAGTAGAAGATTTAAATCCTTCAATATTTACATATAATGATGCTAATCTATATAATATTTTTCTATAGATTTTGATTTGTATTTGTATATGGAGAGTGTATATCGACAACTTCAAGAAGAGACTAAAGGTCACCATAATGGTAATGAAAATCCAAGTGCACACAACAATAAAGAATTTGCAGCTTGGATGGTAGCTGAAATAGCATTAAGGCACAAGCTGGTTTTTTCACAGGTCAATACTATTCTATTATTCAAGCTAAGTGCGCCTAAATAGAATACAATTTCTTTGAATCAAACATGTTATTTTTTGTGTGCAGATAAAGGCAAAGCATGAATATGTTGAAAAAATTTCTGATATAGAGATACCACCAACTTTGTCCACCACTTCAAAAACAAAGAATGAACAAAAGGCATTTCCCCTATATTTTGCTTAATTGTATTATTTATTTTGAAACTTTTTCAATGCAGGAATTGAATTATTCTACAATCTTAAACATCCTTTTAAATATAAGCAGGGTATCGAGATACATGTTGAAGAAGGAACTACATCAACGAATGCCAAGACAATAACATCATCAGGACCATTAGTTACTTCTGAGTGTAAAACAGCTTCGCAGGTGAGTTTACAGTGAAATCCTATGTTGTCTTCCCTACATTGGAGATAATGATATCATTTGTTTATTAATTTCATTTTCAAATTCTAGGAAGATGGAGATGGAAACATATCCATACCCTCTTTTTCAACTGTCAATACAAACCTTCCTTCCACCAAATATGTTGATATTGGAGACTCTCAGGAGACAATTGGTGAGTTTTATTTTTCTTCTTCAAGTTTTGAGGTTTCTTCCCCAACCTTGTGTTTAATTTCTTAAATTTATAATGCTTTTATGAGAGGAATTAAGCTGAATCCAAGTGAAAACAAATTAACTCTTGTAGCAATGGAAGGCATCAACAATCTGATAGAAGAGGATCCACTTCTTGCATTTGAGAGGCTTCTTACAGGACAAGTCTCAATTTCCTCCCTTAGATTTTTACTTCAAGAATTGAAAACTTTGATGGACTCATCATCAGACCTTGACCTTCTTGTATCAAACAAAGAGTCCAAGTCGAAATTGATTTCTCTTTTTCATCAGCTCAATCAGCATCAAGGGATGTTAACTTCTGACTTGAAGGACTTTGTTGAGAAGGTTCAAAACTTCTTCAATGAAAATATTATCAAAGAAGCCACTTCGCAACAAATACACAACAAGCACAACCAACTTCTTGATTCGAAAAGTGATCTCATGAACCAGCTTTGGAGTGCAAAGAATACACAAGCCCACATTGACAATGATACTTCAACCGCCAATGCTCAGATACATGAGCTCTCTTTACAAATTGATGATTTGAAGTTGGTGATGAAAAAATGTGATGTACAGAAGATGAAGTTGAAGGCTGAATGCACCGAGTTGGCGCAACAAAGTAAAGAATTAATCTCTGCACTAGCTTCATCGAAGGTCGCCGTAACAGAAGTTGAACGTGCGAGGAATTTGGCAAAAGAAGACTTTGCAAATTTAAAATCATCGTTTCCTACGTTTTAGGAAGAGTAGAAAAAAGAAGGAAGAAATAATAAGTTGTTTTCTTATGTGCATGTTACATGTTACTTGTAGGGAATTTCTAATATGGACCACTTGCTCAAGTGGTCCATGGTGGACTAACCATATAACGAATACGAATTTTACAAAATCGATCGGTGGATTGAAAGTTTATATCATATAGATCATCCACAGAAAAAATTAGAAAAATTGAAAATCATTTGATATGTTTTTGGGACTCATTAAGATTTACAGTATTTAATAAACCGTTAATCTTTATGGATCTCAATAACATATCAAATGATTTTAAATTTTTTTAATTTTTTTTATGGATGATCTATATGATATAAACTTTCAATCCAACGGTGGATTTTGTAAAATTCGTATTCGTTATAGTAGTATTGACCACTTGTCCACGGTGGACCACTTGATGAGGTGGTCCACCATAGCATTGGCCGTTACTTGTATTGATATATTTTAGTTTGAACTTTGTGCCGAAGGAAATGTTTGTCATATTTCTTCGAAGGTTATGGTTGTTTTGAGACTTCGATTTTTCTATGCTTTTGTTGTTGGTTGGTCTGTACTCTTTTTCCCTAGTCAGGTTTTATCCCTTCGGGTTTTCCTGAAAGGTTTTTAATGAGGCAGATGTTGAACTCCCTTGATTATTCTGAGTTGGGTTTTGGAATAGACCCCCAAGTGCTTTTGTATCTTCGTTTCTATTTAATAATATTTTTCAAGTGTCAATTTAGTTGAGATGTCTTAGCTTGTATAATGTGATGCTTTGCCACTCTCTTTGTTATAAAAAAATAAGAAAGAATGCGAATGTTCTGATATGTCTTGGCGTATTCTCTTTATTTGTAATTTAGTTGATATGTCTTAGCTTATTCTCTTTCTTTGTACAATAAAATAACCTTTTAAGTAAGGCTGGGACATGATGAATTGTTGAGCATCAAGTTATTAGTGGAAGCTAATTCACGACTCGTGTCAGGTCATTGAAAAACCCCCTGCATCATAACTTCCTATGACAACATCAGAGCATTGAATTACAATAAAACTAATATATCTTATATGAACAGCTCAACAATGAAAAAGACTAAAAAATTGGAGGTATCTCTTGATAGCAAGCTTCACCTTTGAGCATTGAATTAGTACAATGTTGTTGAATGAAACACTAGCAAGCTTGTGTAATTCTTCGTAGCAGCAAAGCTTGTGTTAATCTTTTTTAAAAATGCAACAGTTCGAGGTATCACTTGCAAAATCTGAGTTTTTCACTTAAATATGGGTATCCAGTCGTACAATACCGCATTTGCGCCACATTAATTTTCTTCAGATTTTACAGAAAGTTGGTGCTTCAAATGCTCATATGCACATGGGATTAACACACTGCGCTGGTAATCTTATTACAAATAGTCTAATTGATACTTATCACAGTCCCTAACATGCTATAATATATTTTTTTAATGGCGTAAGAATCTAAGATGCTATAATAAAACTTATCATTGAAGTCCTAAAAAATGGTGTTGTATGTTTCTGAAAAATGGAAAGGATAAAGATTGAGATAAATTTTGTAAATATCTTCGTATGATTTTATGATTACATATTTATATTCATTAATTTTCTAAACTCAGTGGCTCCAATGACTCAACATTGAGCTTCATTAGCTTTGTTTACATTGGAGTTTTTCAGTGCTGACTCTAAAGGCTTATATCTGTAAAATTAACACTGGATTGGCTTTGTTAATATTTGAGTATGTATGAGTTGACTGTGAAATTGTACAAAACTCAAAGTATGAGCTATCTGTGTTTTATCATAATCATATCATTAGAGCCATTTTGCTTCCTTGATCTGCTTGTGTCTCTGAGGTTGTAAAATTGTACATTTGAAATCATCATATTTCACTAGTTGTTAATTTATAACATTTTTCTATAGATTATGGTTTACCTAAATATATGTTGAGTCTTACTAGTAAAGATTTTTCATATGGGACCTTTCTACTTAGCCATGTATAGACATCTTGAATGGAATTGAGTGAAACAAGTTTGAAATTGTGGAAACAAAAATGAAACAAACAGCAGAGGCAAAACACGGTTACCCTTTTGCAAGAGCTATGAAAATAAATGGGAGAATTCCAATGATTCAAGAAGAGAAAAAAGGATGATGGATTCTATAGGTTTCGATCGAGCAAGATTCAACCAAGAACTTGATGAAGTTAGTGGCAATAAGCAGGAAGTGTTCTCAACAGTAAGAAGGGAGTAATCTAGACGCAGAAAACAAGAAGTAGCCTTATTGTGATCGTTAATTTTGATTTCATGTTATCATCATCAAGTGTGAACCCAACCTCAAATAATCTTTTAAATCATTTTCCTTTGAGTTATCTGATATGTGACATCCCATTGTAACTTTGATAAAGATACATGAATTAATTAAAGGTTTGACGAGATGTAACAACGTAGAAGATACATGAATGTTAAATTGCAATGAGAAAAAATTAAGGAAATTAAAGGTTTGAAATTAAAGTTGCAGAAATCATAAACATTGAAATGGAAATGAAACTGAAGTTAAATTGGACAGAAAAAATAGGTCGGATACCTAAAACAAATATAACCGACTGTTGATTCAGTTAGACGTGGAATTCTGGAATCAAGCAGACCTTACTACATAGATTTTGACGACTATTACACGAATCCTAACACACTACATTACAAAGATACATTCTTTCACTTGTGTTTTCCCCTTTTGTTGAACATGTGTTGATGTTGAAGAGCTTCATGTATTTAACTCTGTTGCCTTGTGAAAAAATATATAAATTTGTCATTTAACAATATGCAAACTCACAAATATGCATAAAAAATTAAAATTTCATCTATGGCTTACTTGGGAAAGTGATAGGCGAGGACTGCATAACAAGTCTGGATAACAGTGAGTAAAGAAAGTATGGCAGCAGCAAAGTTGTAACCTCGCTTTAAAAATATGTAAATATCGTAGCACCAATCTAAAATTTTGCTAAAATAATGTGTCAGTAACATGAATATTTTGGTGAGGTAATTACGTTTTGTGCGAAATGCATTCAAGGCATGAAACATGGTGATATGTTTGTCGTCAACAATGCTACCGTCAACTTCACATGCAATTGAATGGAAAAAAGCCACGAGATCTCGATTGCTCTTGTTGGTATGGTCTACTATAACTTTCCTGTCTTTTAGCAGTTGAACATCACTTGAACAGCATATCAAATCCCTGAAAAGCAAGGCAGAGGAAGTGCATATACTACGCCTGTCAGCAACAGAAGAACCAGTCTTCAATTTCTTCTTATGATGCTCCCATGCAATGAAACTCCGCCATTTTACTTCTGTTGTCTGCTTGATAATTAGCGTTGGGATTTGTAGTATCCCTTTAATTTTGTCAAACTCGGTGGTAAGTTTAAAGTTTATAGGACTGGGATCATCATTCTTATTTAGAGGTTGGATGGTAATACCAGCAGCTTCTTGTCTCGTAGCACAGCGATGTAGATGTAGATGTTGCTTTTGCAACACAGTGAGTTTTGTATCGGTATCAATATCATTATCCTCTATCCATCCCATTTCAATGTAGGAGTAAGCAATATCAAGGAAGTGATAGGTGGATTTATCCATCAATTTCTCAGAGTAGCCAAAGAAAAGAAGAGCTAGATTTTGTATGAAATCGCGCATTTGGTTAGAGGAACCAAGAAGCTTTTCAAATAATGTTTCGAGAATAAAAATTGGTATCTGATTCTCCAGTAGCATCAGATCACTCTCGACATACTCCATCTTTTTAACCTCTATCCCCGGACTAGTGCAATTAAATGGAATTGGTATCTCTGAATCCAACATTGATTCACAAATGAGAAGTTCTAACAGAAAACACCCGTCAAATACCAAAGTTTTGGCTAAATCATAACTGTCCAGTGCGATTACATCAGCGTAGCTTGCACGAACAGTTGCATCTAAATCTATAACTATGTCCAAACACGTTTCAATTGTATCTTGCCCAAATGTTCGACTTAGAAGAGATGTAACGCAGCGCCATTTGATCTCTTCCATTGGTAATAGCTCCTTCTTACCCTTGTATATAGGACCAATGGAAACAACTTTTGGCATGTAGGCACTCTCATTCGATTTGCGAAGGTTGTCTGGAACAACCGGAATGCTATAAGGTCGACACGTTTCTTTACGTACAGCACCTAACAATGCTTTAGTAGTTTGCTTCCATCTCATGCGCCTGTTTTTTTCTTCCTCCATTTAACTGTTCAATAAATTTTGGTGGATTATTTTATTCTCAAATGCAAAAGTTTCTTTTCAAAAATAAAATAAAATAGAAGATGAACCAAAACTCAATGAATTCTCAAATGTATCAGTTGACATGATCATGTGAGGGAAGTTGTTCATTCCTTGCTTGCTTGCTTAGCTTTCTATCATCGCTCAATGAATATACTTTGCGTCAGTTGACATGATCATGTGCGAGAAGTTGTTCGTTCCTTGCTTGCTTGCTTAGATTGCTATCATCACTCAATGAATATACTTTGCTTCTTTTTGTAATAATGTTATAAGGAGGCTACTTTGTTTGATCCCTTATTTATTCTTTTTTTGGATCATAAATTTGTCGGTACAAGACATATGATCAATTGTAAGAAACCAAAAAAGAAAGAAAAAAGCATATATATATACTCTCTGCTAGCTGCACAAATTTCTGAAAGAATAATTGAACCTTTACTTTATACTACAGTAGTCAGTACTGTCCCTTCTCTTTTTCTTTTGAATGATATTAGCTAGCTATTGCATTTGCAGATTGAAGAAAACATAAGACAATCACATGGTTAGTTAATTAACTACATGATCATTCATTCATTCATTCATACTAGTTTGCTTGTTTACTTATACTCTTGATGCTATCTCTACTGCAGATTACTCATATATGCTACTAGCTGACTACTTGAGCATGCATGCGCTGAAATTATAAGGTAACAATCAATCATCAATTTTTCATTACGAGTCATACAAACTAATTTTTCATATATATATATATATAAGTCAGGATCAAATGACACCAACTAGTTTGACACCAAATGTTACACCGCTCAATAACGCTTTAACGAATTCAAATTTTACAAAATTCACCTTTGGATTGGAAGATTATATCATTCAGATCATTCATGTTAAATTTTATAAAAATTCAAAACCGTTTAATATGTTATTGAGAATGCTTAGATAAACCTGACTTGGAATAAGTAATCCTATAAGAAACTGCACTTAAATTTTGTCCTTGTATAAGGGGGGAAATTCAAATTTTTTGTCCCAAATTATAAGAAAAAAAAATCAAACTCGATCACAGGGATATTTTTATGTTATTCTTGTTCTTTTCTTTTTTGATAATACGCGATTCTTATTCTTTTTTTCTTGATAATGCTATTCTTATCTTTTTTTATAGTATTATTTGTATAATCTTTTATTGTTTTTTGTTGTCTATTACTCCTATTTTTATATGTATTACTTTAAATTTTTGAACATTATTTATTGATGTTAATAGATTTTGAATTCTAGGACAATGTTTGCCTGATGTTCTTGGGTTTGAGTTTGCTCAATTTGTTATCCCTCTATTTATTCTCCATTTGGAGAGAGATAGACACATTAAAAATTAGTGGGACCCTACTAATTTTTAATGTGTCTATCTCTCTCCAAATGAAGAATAAATGAAGAGATAACAAATAGAGCAAACCCAAACTCGATGTTACAACACTTGTTAGGAATAGGATGTTGGAACAAATATACCAACAATTGGCAAATGCATAACACAATGGATAATGAAATAGTAAATGACCGGAAATAAAATAACACATGTTATTGTTAATCTAGTTCGGTGTAAACTTACCTACTCTAGGGACTACCAAGCTAGGAAGAAAATTCACTATAATAGTGTTAGTTTAAAGAAAAAGATAAATTCGAATATAAAGGTAATTTTGTCTTTTAATTCCGATATATATTTTATCCTATTTGTTATCATATGTAGTATATCAAATATGTGATAGGATTTATGATTATTTTGTCTATCAAACGGATCCAAAAATTACATTTAAGGGTAGAAGATTTGAAATATTATTAAATTCACAAGGATAAATTAGGCAACTTGGTAGTAATTACGTTTAATTTACGAGGACAAATTAAATAATTTGGTAGTATGTGAAACTTTTATCTTGGAAGTGGTTTCTAGGTAAAAATTATGGCTCCCCATGTTCCTTTTAGGAGTGGGGTACATTCAGCCTACTTTATGTCGAAATCGATAGAATTTATTTATGTGTCTTGTTGGGTCTCGATATATGGGTCGGGGAGACTGGAGGCTCTCTTGTTGTTTGTCCTATATGTGATTGATCCTTGTCTCTCTATTCTTGAGGATATTCTTCTTCTCGTGGTGGTGCATTTGAGTGGTTATAGTTTGGTGGTATTCCTCCTTATTCTATTCTAGGTTTATTTTGTTTTCTTGTCTTAATTTATAGATTAGTGGGTTTTGATGGAGTTACCGACACCTCTTCGATTTTCTGAACTTTCTCTTGTACTTCATTCCTTTTTATATATATATATATATATATATATATATATATATATATATATATATATATATATATATATATTATATTAATTTTCCATTAAAAAAAGAGTAGTAGATTATAGTAGTTGGTTTTTATAAGAGTAAAATTCCATAGAAAAGTAGAAAATTTAGAATATTATCACCGTAAAACTGATAAGGACAAATTAGTAAACTTGGTAGTAATATTATTTATGCTTCTCTTTTAATGTGTACTCATCTCATTCTTTCTATAGTTTTTTTTATTGACTAAAATTTTTCTAATTTTTTTTTTATTGTTTTTGTTTTATTTCTATATTTATGCATAGATTTATATATAATCTTTTTAGACAGTACCAAAAAAATATATATAATCTTTTTAGAGTAAATTACACTCTTTTTCTTTGAAAGAAGTTTGAATTACCCTCCCCTCTCCTCTTATGTTAAAATATATACTTTGGTCCATTTTAACATAAATAAATATTTTTGTGATAATAATTAACTTTAAACAACTTTTTTATGTCAAAAAACGTTAAGTCATCATTAAAGATATTAATTTTTCTTTCTTTGAAAATTTTATTATTTTAGAATATAAATTTAATATATATAATAATTTTTTATAGTTTCAAAATTTATAAAAACATTTAACATTATACGTTAATGACCGTATAAAATAATAATTAAAATATTTGTATTAAAAGTTCGATTTTATTAAAATAAAGTTTTATTAAGAGGGAAATGTAAGTTTTAAGTGATTTACAAATGGATTTCTTTTTTTTCTTTTTTAAAATTGTTTGTTCAAATTGATTTACAAATTTCTCAGTTTTTTCTATTTCTATATGATTTATATTTTCAATTTGCACACCACTTTTCTACATGATTAACCTTGGTTATCATTTTCAAAGACACATTGGGTATTTAGAAATATGCTTAAAAGATCTTAAACTTAAATAATGGAGGGAGTTCCTGTTTGAACATTCTCAAATATTTGTTTGAACAAACAAAAAAAAAAATTCTTTGGTGAAAAGTGTCATCAAGTTCAGTTTTTTTATTAGAAGAGGCCTATGCCCAAAAAACAATAGTAACGATTAATTAGTGGAAGAAGTTATGGTGCATAAGTCTTTTCTTTATGTACGGTGTATAAACAATGAAATTGCTTCGTGTACCTCTCAAATTTCTTGTACACCCTTCAGATTTCTCGCGCACCTCCCAAATTTCTCACGCACCTCGCAGATGATTTGTGCCCACAATTTTCTTTTCCCCACATTTCTAGCAAAAACCATTTTGTTGGTGGAATGATTTCAGAGGGTTCTGCTTCAAAACCATTAAGTGCATAAAATGGTTTTGGAGTACAACTCTATAATTATGCACTTAACAAATTTTTTTTTTCCTCTCCATATCAGATTTCTAGCCGAAACCATCTTATGCACTTAATAATTTTGGGGTGCAAATCTCTAAAATCATTGCCACAACAAAATGTTTTAGGCATAATTTGGGTGGTGCGTGATAAATATGGGGATGCATGAGAAATTTGGGGGATGCGCGAGAAATTTAGGAAGATGCGCTAAGTAATTTTCATGTTTATGATTATGCACCATAACCACTCCCCCAAATTTGCTAATCATCAAATTTGATTTACTGGGCAAGTGACACATGCGATCCTCCCAATCCAGCTCAAGCAACTATCTTATGTTAATCAATAAACAAACTTATGTATGAGTAAAATATTTCTACAGAAATAGAGCATGAATGATATGCTTAGAGAACGACATTCATTATCAACCAATTTTTTCTAATACAATTTATATGCAATTTATCTAACTTTGAACTATTGAAATTTATTTAGATGGCGAGTTTCCTGATTTGGTGAAGATGCACGGGTACTCCATTTGAGGAAGAGTACCGGTATTGGGTACGTACCCGTATCAGTACCGGGTACATATCCGTACTTTAATTTATAACCATGCACGTTAATTAGTTTTTCAAAAAATGCCTGTAGTGTTACCCATATGGGAGGGTCCCAGTACCGCACCCGCACCTAGGCAACACTGGGTGAAGCCATATGTGGAGAAATTGATAAATAGGGCAATCAGAGAATCAAGATATATATGTTGCTTCACGTGCATTGCTAAGGATTTTGAAGATGAAAAAAATAGGTTGGAAGAAGAAAGGGCAATTTTCAAACAACACATTGATGTGGCAACTAGCAGAGGGGAAGATGTTCATCCTAATGCTGTTTTTTGGGAAGAAGAAGTTAAAGAGCTCATTCAAGAAGACACCAAAACAAATCAAAAATGTTTTTTTGGAATTTGTTGTCACTGGATACGGCAATATGGAAAGGGAAAGGAACTGACAAAAAAGATGGAGGAAATCGTAAAATTGATAGAAACTGGAAAGGAAGAAATCAAAAACTTGATAGAATCTGAAAATGAACTTGCAAATAGACTCCCTGTGGAATGTTATTCACCCCACGACTATATTCCTTTTAAAAGTAGGGAATCCAGATACAAAGAGCTTTTGGATGCACTGAATGATGACAACAATTATATAGTCGGGTTGAAAGGGTTGGCGGGCACAGGAAAAACTACACTTGCAAGGGAAGTGGGTAAGAAACTTAAGCAGTTCAAACAATTTACTCAAGTCGTTGATACGACCGTGTCATATTCTCCAGATATTAAAAAGATTCAAGATGATATGGCTGGACCCTTGGGATTGAAATTTGATGACTGTAATGAATTAAACCGACGAAAAAAACTACGGAGCAGATTAACCAATGGTGAGAAGATACTTCTAATATTGTATGAGGTGTGGGGAGATATCGATTTTAATGAAATAGGGATCCCATACAATGACATTCGCAAAGGCTGTAGAATTCTTATAACCACGCGCAATATGTCTGTGTGTGAAAAATTAGGATGCAGTGAGACAATCCATTTGGATCTCTTATCTGAAGAAGATGCATGGATCATGTTCCAAAGGTATGCTGGTCTAAGCAAAGGTTCAACTAAAAATTTGCTTGACAAGGCCCGTCAAATTGCATATGAATGCAGCAGGGTACCACTTTTAATTGCTGTTATAGCCAGTAGTTTAAAGGGCGTACAACAACGGGAAGAGTGGGATTTTGCCTTACATTCCTTGCACAGTGTTGTACGCTTGCACGATATTGATGAAATGTTTACAAATTTTTTTAAATGCTTCAAGTTTAGCTATGATCATTTGAGAAATGAGAATGCGAAGGAATTGCTCCTCTTGTGTTCTGTATTTCGAGAAAATGAAGAAATTCCTATTGAAAGGATAACAAGACTTTGCATAGGAGTGGGTCTTTTTGGGGAAGATTATGGAAGCTACAAAAATGCTCAAAATCAAGTTATTATATCAAAAAATATACTCCTAGACTCTTGTTTATTGTTGGAGGCCGGTCAAAGCAGAGTGAAAATGCATGACATGGTTCGTGATGCAGTCCAATGGTTTGCGCATAAACAGATTCAAACAATAAACTTGTATGATAAAAATCAAAAGGCAATGGTTGAAAGTAAGAAGAATCTTAAATATTTGTTATTTCAAGGAAAGCTAAAAGATGTGTTTTCTTGTAAACTTGATGGTTCCAACCTGGAGATTCTAATTGGGATCGTGGATAAGGATGAAGACTACCAGAATGTGAAAATTGAAGTTCCAAATTCATTTTTTGATCATAATACTGGCCTTCGAGTATTTCATTTATTCTATAATCATTATTCTAAGATCCCTTTATCATTACCTCAATCAATTCAGTCTTTGAAGAATATTCGATCTCTTCTCTTTACGCTTGTCGATTTGGGTGATATCTCTATTTTGGAAAATTTGCAAAGTCTTGAGACACTTGATTTGAAAGATTGTAAAATTGATGAATTGCCACCTGGAATTGCAAATTTAAAGAAATTTAGATTGTTGAACTTGGAAGGTTGTGAAATTGTAAAGAATGATCCATTTGAAGTGATTGAAAGATGCCCATCACTTGAAGAGTTGTATTTCAAAGGTAGTTTTAATGCTTTTTGCCGAGAAATAACTTTCTCTAAATTGCAAAGGTTTTGTATCGATGAATATTTGAGAGTAGGGAATGATTCATCATCAAAGTATGTGTCTGTTGTAGACAATGATGAAGTTTTCCTATCTGAAACAACACTCAAGTACTGTATGCAAACTGCTGAGGTTCTTAGACTAAGAAGAATCGAGAGGGGATGGAGAAATCTGATACCGGAGATTGTTTCTATGGATCAAGGTATGAATTATATATTTGAACTTAGTTTGAGTTGCATTTCCCAACTTCAGTACCTCATTGACAATGAGCATACAAATTTTCAAGAAGTAAATGTCTTGTCCAATTTGGTTGTCCTAGAACTGGATAGAATGGAAAATTTGGAAAAACTATTTAATGGTCCCATTTCGCTTGACTGGTTGATGAATTTAGAGAGGTTATTGATCAAGGATTGTAAGAATCTGCATAGCCTGTTTAACTGCAAGCTAAACCTTTGCAATCTAAAGACCATCAAAGTGCAGAATTGCCCGATGTTAGTTTCCCTGTTTCAACCGCGTACTTATCAAAGTTTGGTGTTGCTAGAGGAATTACAAATAGCTAATTGTAAGAGACTGGAAAACATAATAAGTGATGAAAGAAGAGAGGAGAAATCAAGAGAAGATAGTGGTAACAATTTTAAATGTCCGAGCTCAATGTTTCCGGAACTAAAAGTTCTTGAAATTGAGGGATGTCCCCTATTAGAATCTATATTTCCTTTCCTTGTTGTTCAAGACCTTCCAGTATTACAAACTATCAAAATTAGAAGATGTGATGGTTTGAAATACATGTTTGGCCAATACACACATGTAGAATTTGGTTCACTAAGACAATTGGAGCTCTTTCAATTACCAAAATTTATTGATATGTTTTGGAAATCTAATCATCCCATATTCTTGTCTGAGAAGGGGTCATCTTCCACTTCCAAGGCACAATTGCAATTGGACCCCATGAAATGCAATATCTTCTCTTGGGATACCACAGCATTTGCAGGAATCCCATTGGTCCGTGGGCACTACTCAGTAAGCCTCTCGCCTTTTTTTTATTATCTCGTTTGATAATTGCTCTTCATAAAAATATATATATTTATAACGTAAAATTTGCAGGAATCAAATTCATATTGCCTTAACGTATGGAAGCGAGCTCAATGTCTTCAAATTCCAACAAAGATCCTTTGCAATATTAAAAAAATTGAGCTATGTCATTTTTCCAAGTTAAAATCGGTATTTATTCCATCTATTGCTTCAAGAATGTTGTTGGAAACTTTGACAATTAGGAACTGTGATGAATTGAAGAACATAATAGACTTTGGAGATTATGACAGTGATAGCAATAAATGGGGCACTGTCTTCCCAAAAATGAAAGAGCTATACATCGAAAGTTGCCCAAAAATGGAATACATATTTGGACACAACATTAATGATCATCAAAATCACGTGGAGGTTCAGCTTCAACTTCTAGAATTGAAATGTCTAGGTCTTTACAATCTGCCAATTTTAGTCGCCATGTGTCCCAAACATTATCGAATAATATTTCCTCCTTTGGAGATACTTGGACACAATAAATGTTCTGAGACTGCTATCAAATCTATGAGTCGTTTCAAACGCAGGTCATCTAAAAAGGTATCTCTTTTTCAATCTTACTTGAAGAATGCAATGCAATTAGAATGCAATTGAAGATTTTTTATATTTCTAAAAAGGCCTCAATCAAATACTCCCTCTATCCCTTAAGTTCGTCACTAGCACCGTGTCACGACCCAAATCCCCATCGTGACCGGTGCACGAACTAATACTAGTCCGGCAAGCCTAATGACCAAACCTATCAAACGATATATAAAATATTTAAAATAATGACTTTTACTTCATAAAAAATAATATTTACTGAAATTCGACAGAGTATCCTCTGTATTTTCAACGTTTCCAAAAGCAAAATAAATCCTGTTTAATATTTCTACTACATACATTATCAGTCAGCAGTTCAAGGTTTAGATATTTAATATTCATACATTCCAAAATAAAATATTCCTAGACACAATAGCTGCAGATACACCGACTCAACATAAACAATGGAGACTTCCACCAAAGGGAACCTACCAAAGAGCTACGATCTGGAACTTGAATCTATTAAAAGCTTGTTACTCTCTTGAATCTGAAAAAAAAAAATAGAATATGAAGGGGTAAGTCACGAGGACTTAGTGAGAGACAACAACCACCACCAACTAGAAGGGAAACACACAAGGGCACGAATACTTAGTTTTCTCAAACTTAATTTCAATTTACAAAGGTAGTAACCATGCAAAAAATATAATTAATTCATAAAGTGTGCACGTGAAAATTCACTAAACTATAAGTTTATTCATAAAAGAAAACTATTCAAAATCCAATGTCATAAAGAGGTGAAAAGCCAAATCAAAAATTTTATAAAAGATATAGAAATCGAGTATAATCAAAAGAATCAAAATAATCAATTTTAAAGAAAATATAGAGTCTAGTGAAATAAAGTAAGTAAAATTTTGCGAGAGAATCGAGAGATGGCTCCATCTCGTTGATAGCCCTTTCCTCCTAAGCGCGGCCTCTCACTTAGCGGCGGCTCCATCTAACGGATAGCCCTTTTCTCATCGATTCAGAAAACACGTCATCAAATTATATCGATCATTAAATGCTAAAACCGAGAGCTAGCTCCATTTCGTTGATAGCTCTTTCCTCCTAAGAGTGGCCTCCCTTAGTGGTAGATCCATCTAACGGATAGCTCTTTTCTCTCGACCCAAGAAAATATCAAATCTATCGATTAGAGAGTTTACATCTCGTTGATAGCCCTCTCCTCCTAATGGCGGCCTTTCCATAGGGGCAGCTCCATCTAACGGGTAATTCTCCCTAATCGAAATCGCATTACTAGGTGCACCTAGATCGTCGTCAAAATCATGTTTAATCACATTTCCAAAAGTTTTGTCGAAATACCATACGATCCAAATGGAATTGAAAATATTTCACTTTATAAACCATAAGCAAAATAAAATCCAAACGGAGAATTTTCCAACATTTTCTAAAAATATATCTCAAAACCATAATTCTCAACATATCCAACTTATATGCTCAAAGTATATAAATCAAATCTCAAATTTTTTTATCTTAGGGTCAACAAATCATAAGTAAATCCAAATAGGAATCGTATTAACATTGATAACTTTAAAAAAAGTTTAATAACGATGATGAGAAAAATGTCTAAGGTTGTGTTTCCCGAATTTCATAAATACTTTAACATAAAAACTGAGCAACATAAAATTGATAATAATTAAAACAAGTAGCAATGATCATCATCAACTCACTGATATGACGAAACAACTAAGTTTGCTCTCCCACCAATCCTAGAGAAGCATGTGAAGCTTCCGGTGCCGTATCTGAGCATCAATAACATTTTCTTAAGATTTGTAAATTCATTATAGAACTTTGATAACAATAGATAACCATGAAATCCTCTAACATATCCTCTAGTCTCTAAAATTAATTTCTAACAACTAATTATGTTTAAAATTGTACCAATTGCATTGTAAGTTAATAAATATACCTCTAAAAGTCTCAATGAACAACTTTCATAACATGATTGTTATTCTTCTTCTTCAAAGCACAAATCCTAATCCCAAAATTCCACAAAATTTAATTTGTACTATGAAATTATTTAGCTTAGATGATAATTTTTCTTATGGGTGTTTGATTTGTGGAAGAAAATTTATGGTTTGAAGGGGGGAATAGAAAGGAAAAGAAATGGAAGAAAAAAAGAAATTGAGGACACGAACAGAGAGAAAGAAGAGTGGAAAGTGTGGAATAGAAAATGAGAGAGAATAAGGGTGAGGTGAGGTTTTAGTTTCTAGACCATTCTCTCTCTTTTTTTTTTTTTTATTACTAGTATTACTATTTATTTTATTTTATTTTATTTAAAACAACTTTAACGGTGTTACACACCGAATCTTAGTGGCTAATTTTTAAAACTAAGTATATTCATATCTAGCTGGCATAGCATATATTGAAGGTTTTGTCTAACATTCACAAGTGAAATAAGTCTTTCATCATACACAAGTTTGTTTTTACAGTTGAAACACTTATTATATATAGTAAAAGTACAGTGAAATACATATAAATGTATAATGAGGATGATCCAACAAAATTTCATTTGAATTTGTGTAGGAAGATGGTGATGTCCAAACAGTTGCAGCTTCTCCTCCAATTTCCACAACAAAGCCTCTTACCACTCAAGATGTTGATGTTAAAAACAGGCAGGAAATTAGTAAGACTAATAATGATCAAGGTGAAGACACTTTGGGTCAATTTTATTTTCATGTTACTTTATCACCCTTTTCATTTTGGAAGTTTAACTCTCTTCTCTCGCACCTTTTCCTATCATTCCATCGCCTCTTGCATTTCAGACTTTTTCGATGCTCCCCAAAGATATCTTGTCCCTTTACTTTATTTTTAAAAATAATTATTTGGTGCTCAAAGAGGACTGAATATTGTTTCATATACTTGCAGGGGATTCTCCTCAAATAGATGAAAAATTAGTAAGTTCACCATTATGGCCGTTATTTTATTTGTAATTTCCTCGCAATTAGTTTCCTATGAACCAAAATTTAAACTAATTTTGATATTAAGAATATTTTTTTTTGCGTCTATTGCTTCTAAATCTTGTATCTAAAGTTTAAGAGGATTGTTGATTTGAATCTATGTAGGGAGATGGTGATGACCAAATTGCCATGACTTCTTTTTCTATTGCCACTACAGAGACCAATGATCAAGGTGAAAATGCTTTGAATATGTCGTTTATATTCTTATGTTGCTTCAACATTCATAACCCTTTTGAATTTGAATTATTTTCGGATCACTCGATTTTTGCAGTGTCTCGGAATGATGATGCTTTCAAGAAAGAAAGCTCAGATATTGAGGAACAGTATGATGATATAATGTAGTTTCCAAATATCTTGTTGCATCTCAATTTGCTATGGTTCCTTCTAATCTCCTAGAATTTGGATTATGATCATTTGTCTTTGTTGACTAATTTTCTTGTAAAGCATATCCTTCAGTCCTATTGGACTATATTTTCTTGTACTTCTAGTCCTTCGTTGATAATTTGCCATGCTTTTAATTGTGGGAGCTTTTGTCTTTCAATGTTGTTTATTCCTTCATCATTTCTCATGTGAAATGAACTTATAAACCTTCTTATCATGTTTATGTGTTTGGCAAATAGAAAATCATGTTTGTGTGTTACATTGATGAAGTTAATTATTTTACTTATTAATGTTCCTTATTTTTAATGCATAATTTGAAACCTAGATAAAATTTTAGTTTTGTTCTTAAGCTTACATACAATACAACTTCGTTATCGACCCAAACAAAACAAAAAAAAGTTAAATATTTAATATTGAATTATATACAAAACAAAAAACATTCATCAAATAATACATATGATATAACCACTACCATTGAATCTTTGCTTTCTAGTTCAATCCATGCATGTTAGACAAAGATCCTTGATCCTACCCTGCCAATCTTCATGTGTTGGCAGCAACATCTTCAATGTATTTTTCATCCTTAAGTAAATTTTCTTATACTTTTTACAATTTGAAATTTTGAGTTTAAATTTAACGTACCCTAATCTTTTAAAGAAAAAAATACTAGCATATTTGATTTCAATCACCAGAAACCGGCGATTCAGGTTCACATTCATGCTGATACGACGTTGTTGCCTCACCGCGTAGTAATTGAGGCTTAAGATTAATATCCCACAAATTACAAAACGCCGCTACATCGCTTCCTCTCCTTCTAACCTCAACCATTGCCACCTCCGCCGTTAACCGGTAAACCTCAATCTCAATTCCAAATTTACCACTCAATCCTTCCAACTCAACTCCACATTCTTTCTTCCACCTCAATGCCATTCCCTCCGCCGCTCCAACCTCTTCTACCACTTCCAAAATCTTCTCCGGTGACTCTCGTAAAACAAACCGCTCCACCCCATCAAATTCTCCGAACAACCCGGATAAATCCAAACCCGATGAAAATGATATAATATCAAATGCATTCAAATTCAAAACCTCTGACCCATCACCCTTACACCCGAATCCTAACTCATACCCTGATCCATAATCTTCCTCATGAAACTTTATTTGTTTATACCCTTTTCTAAACCACGGATCCCGAGTCATCCCATCAACAGTAATCCGAGTGTCTGGATTGGTATCGAGCAACTTCGACAAAAACCGTCGAAGTTCTGTCGACATCCAACGTGGACATCGGAATTCACCTTTATAAATTTTTCGATACATAACCATTAAATTTTGCTCATTAAATGGAAGATAACCCGCAGCAAGAACAAACAAAACAACGCCACACGACCAAACATCGACTTTCGCGCCATCATATCCTCGCTTAGCGAGAATCTCAGGTGCCACGTAAGCAGGTGTCCCACAAAGAGTATGAAGCAACCCATCGGGTCGGATTTGATCACGAACCGCACTTAACCCGAAATCTGAAACTTTTAAATTCCCATTTTCATCTAATAACAAATTCTCCGGTTTAAGATCACGATGAAAAACGCCACGCGAATGACAATAACCAACGGCTGAGATTAATTGATGAAAATATCTCCGACTAAGATCTTCGCTAAACCGACCCTTCGAAATCTTCGCGAAGAGCTCGCCACCGCGGACAAAATCCATAATAAAATAAATTTTTGTCTTAGTGGCGAGAACTTCGTGAAGACGAACAATATGAGGATGATGAAGACGACTCATAATTGTAATTTCTCGTTTCACATTTCCGGCGAGACCCGTACCGGAAAGTTTCTTTTTGTTGATAATTTTCACAGCAACGCTTTGTCCCGTTTTCACGTTACGCGCGTAGTAAACTTTCGCAAACGCGCCGCAACCAACGACTCTTCCCAATTCATATTTACCGAAAAGGGCTGTTACTTCCGGTGCTTGTTCGATCTCCGGCATTGTTGTGGGTATACCAGAGATCGAACCCTAATTATAGCAACGAAAATGAATCAAATGGAAATTGAAAATTGAAGCTGGATTTGATGAATTGAAGGTTTGAGATTAAATGGGTTGGTCTCAAAATTCAGTTTTTTTGTGATGAGTTTTGGGTTTGTTACTTTGTTTGTAATTTTGTCAAAAATGAGGTTTTTGTTTGTGTGTTTGATTTTTTTTTTTTTTTTGTTTCTTCTTTTTCTGTTTCTGGTTAGGTGCGGCAGGTTCGGAGTGACGACGATGATAGAAAGAAAATCAGAGAAATTGTGAGGTAATGTGGGACACACGTGCGAATCGTGTAAATTGGTCAACTTCATAGATTTGGCCACGTGTTTATGCCGTGTGAATGTGACGATGAAATGGGTATATGCTTTTTTAATTTGGATTGGATTGGATTTGGTGATTATTATTCTTAGGTTAAAGTTTCCTTTTTGTGAAATTGTGGCATCAAACAACATTGTCAACTCCTTTTTTTGGATAAGCAACAATTAACTTTACTTAAATTTTAGAATATTCAAGAGGCTTGCTTGATCATAACCTATGAAGCCGGATACGTGACACAATATCGATACGACACGATATCGATACGGTGATACAGGAAATTTTTTTAAAATTCCCGATACGATACGGTCGCGATACGTTGTTTAAAAATAAACTTAAAATTAAATATACAAATACACAATATATAAATATAATAAAAATCGAGAAAGATAATAAATTAACATTCAAATTATTCAAACTGAGCAAACAAGTGACAATTACATATCTCAAGTTAATTAAGTACTATCCAAAAAGCATAATTATTACTATCCAAAAAACAAAACATCATTGATATCATCCAGAAAACACATGGTTGTCAATCCATAAAGAACGTCATGCTCTAACATTCACTATTTAAGAGGAAACACAAATTGTATCAGTCGCATCTCCTCCATTTCTATCATAGAAAAAACATTATTTTCCCAATACTTCCCTGATACGTGTATCGGAGAAGTATCCGACACGTATCGGTAATTATTTTTTTAAATAAATAATTTTAATTGTCTGATACTCTTCGGTACGAGTATCGGTATCGAACACGTATCAGACACGATACTTCGTTATTTTTGAAGTATCGGGGCTTCATAGATCATAACTAAAAAACTTGGATGCTTTGAAAAGTGAATTGAAAATAAAATACATAGTTTTATTATAAGTACAGGATCATCGGTCTACTTTATCTCAATTCATCATTTCGAACTTTATACAGAAGGTTTTTCCGTATAATATGTGTATTTTTTTTTATAAGGAATAAGATGCATTAAGGCGTAACAAAATAAAATGTATTGGAAGGGCGCCATTAACCTTGCAATGCAGCCGCCGTTTCTCTTAGCCGGTCATTTATTTTTTCACTCCAAACTCTTCGTGATGTGGCCATGGCTTTACGGTGGTGCGATTGTTACATTTGAATTCGCGACACCACCAGCAGGCGTCAATGATTCAGAATTGGTTCGTTGTCGCTGTTTTGAATAGAGAGAGAGAGAGAGAGGGGG
This sequence comes from Trifolium fragiferum, assembly GCA_954870985.1. Classification (NCBI taxonomy): domain Eukaryota; kingdom Viridiplantae; phylum Streptophyta; class Magnoliopsida; order Fabales; family Fabaceae; genus Trifolium; species Trifolium fragiferum. The sequence goes on along the minus strand of OX940794.1, from coordinate 6,326,339 downwards.
GGGGGGGGGGGGGGGGGGGGGGGTCCTCCTGCCTCACGATTCATGTTCTGAGATTTCGCGATCTGGAGCTTCACGTTTTGAGATTCCATGTTTGGAGATTTTATGTCTGAGATTTCACGTTATGGTGAGATTGCTGAGATTTCATAGTTCTGAGAGATTTATTATGCTGTTACATGACAGCGGCATCCACATGGTGTTTCTATGCACCCTTTGTTCTAGACTTAGAGAAGGTCATCTCCGTCGCCGCTATAGTTCTACGGTTTGTACGGGGAGTTTTAATTAAATTGTTTCTATGTTGACAGTCGATTCTTTTCTTTGTGCGCTATTTTGTTGGAAGCTTCCCACAAGTCTGTATCAAGACCCAAATCGGCCTAGTTTGCTTGAAAGGGCTAGCTGCGTGGGTACTCTGTGTTGACGGTAGTAGTCGCTGGTGCTTTTGGTAATTCTTGTGCTCGTGGGGCTCGACACCATTGACTGATCACCCCTCAATCTGGCTTTCAACTGGTTCTGGGTGGCTTTAACAAAAATTGATTCGTCAGAGGTTGATTGAGCATTCTCCTTTCTTTGTGTCTATCTCAATATTCGTATCATTCTTTGGTTTCATACTGTTTAGATTGAAAAAGCAATCATCACTTGTTGCTTGCTATAGGGAGTAGTGGGTACGTGAACCGTTGTGTCACTTGTGTGTTGACGGTCGGTTCATTTGTCTCATGTGTTTAAGAACTTTTATTTTGTCTTAGGATTAATTAGAAATTGGTTTATTTTTGTTCTACACGTTTTTATGTGGACTCACTAGATTAGGTTTATGTCTCCCAACTTTGTATATATATTTTTTTTTTAATATAACAAGGAGATATAGGCTTTGTCCCCTGATGTCTAGATGTTCTTCGCCTTATAAAAAAAGTATATGTACTTTTTTTTTTTAAATCAACAATAAATAATATGTATTCTAAAAAAATTTAATAAATACATCTACCAAAAAAAAATTAATAAATACTTCATTCATCCCAAAATATACACAAAAACGAATAATTATTTTTGATGTATTTTGTCAAAAATTTGGACCAATTAGATCCATTTTGTTTGATCAATTTTTACTTATATTGTGAGATGGAGTGAGTAATATGTATATTCTTTCTATAATAATAATGTTTTGTTTGGATTGACTTATTTTTAAGTTTATGTAAAATAACTTATGCAAATAAATAAACTTTTATTTATTATTATAAATGTTTCAATGACGTTTATGAAAAAATAAATTGATAAATTAACATAAAACTTTATTTATTTGCATAAACTAGTTTTATTTATTATTATAATGTTCAAAAAAGTTAAATATTAATGTTTATTAAAAAAAAAATTCTTTAAATAAAATGTTTAAAGAATTTCCGGGGCATTTGTTAGCAATAGCATTTGAAAAATTGATTTTGTGCTCACTGTGAAAGCAACGATTCCTATATTTTTGGTAGAATCGCTTTTCGATAAACAGAATTTGAGCTCGTCTTCCCTTCGTCTCTTCCACCGCCGCCGTTTGCACCAACTTCAGGTAAACCATTGTCCCTTCTTCATTTACCATCGTCATTGTTCCCCAATATTCACCTTTTATCACTGTTTCTTTTTTCTCAATTTATTTCAATTCTATGTTCTTCTTCATCTTCATTTCCGATTTTGCACTTAATATTCATTCTTTTCATTCTAATTCAGATTCATCTTACTTGCTTTTCCTCAATTGATTCTCTATCACACAATGCGAATTAGATTTTCAATCTCTTATTTGCTTCGTCTCCAACACTGTAATTACAACTTCACATCTAACTTACACTTCTCTTCAACAACAATACCAAACTTTAACGCCGTTAATACCAGAACCGAGCTTTTAAATTCGATTAGAACCCTCTCAAACGTTAATGCCTCCGTCACATTCTTTCACCAAATGCTAACAATGAATCCTGTCCCTAACACAAAAGACTTCAATTACTTATTCACAGTTTTAACCAAAACCAAAAACTACACTACAACCATTTCCCTAATCAAACACGCGCATTCGTTTGGTGTCAATCCTGACATATACACACTCAACATTGTAATCAATTGTCTTTGCCATTTGGGGCACACGAGCTTGGGTTTCTCCGTTTTGAGCTTAATGTTCAAAACGGGACTAAACCCTACACTCGTGAGCCTCAACACCATTGTTAATGGGCTTTGTGTTGAAGGTAGAGTGTCTGAAGCTTTGAATTTTACTCGCCACATGGAAAACGCGGGTTATGAACCAAATGGTTACACTTTTGGAGCGTTAGTTAATGGTTTGTGTAAAATTGGTGACACGGTTAATGCTGTTGTTTGTCTTAGAAACATGATTGAGAGAAACTATGAACCGAATGTTGTCATTTACAATGCAATCATCGATGGTTTTTGCAAAGAAGGGTTGGTTTCAGAGGCTTTGAATTTTTTCTCAGAAATGAATGGTAAAGGTATTAACCCTAGCTTAGTTACTTACAACTGTTTAATTCAAGGAATTTGCAACATTTGTGAATGGAAAAAAGCTTCTTTTTTGTTGAATGAGATGATGGAAAAGGGAATAATGCCTGATGTTCAAACATTTACTATTTTGGTGGATGGTTTTTGCAAAGAAGGGTTGATTTTAGAGGCTAAAAGTGTAATTTGTTTCATGGTGCAAATTGGTGAGGAACCTAATGTTGTGACTTATAATTCCTTGATTGGTGGTTATTGTTTGATGAATCAGATGGATGAAGCTATGAAAGTGTATGATTTGATTTTTTTAAGGAAGTGTTTGCCTAGTGTTGTGACTTATAATTCATTGATTAGTCGTTGGTGTAAGGTTAAAGATGTAGATAAAGCTATGTGTTTGTTGAATGAAATGGTTAATAAAGGTTTCTGTCCTGATATTGTGACTTTGACAACACTTGTTGGTGGGTTTTGTGAAGTTGGTAAACCTTTGGCTGCTAAAGAGTTGTTCTTTAAAATGAAGGAATATGGTATGGTTCCTAATCTTTTGACTTGTACTGTTGTGTTGGATGGTTTGATTAAATGTCATTTTCGTTTTGAGGCGATGTTGTTGTTTAGGGCTATGGAAGAGAGTGATTTAGATTTTGATATTGTTGTTTATAATGTTATGATTGATGGTTTGTGTAAAGATGGAAAGTTGAGTGACACAAGGAAGGTTCTTGCGCGTCTGTTGGTTAAAGGGTTGAGTTTCGATTCATACACTTATAATATAATGATTGGAGGTTTATGTAGAGAAGGGTTGTTGGATGACGCTGAAGATTGGCTTAGGAAAATGGAAGAAAATGGATGTACACCTAATGCATGTTCTTATAATGTTTTTGTCCAGGGATTGCTCCGAAAACATGATTTTTTAAGGTCAAGGAAGTACCTTCAATTAATGAAAGTCAAAGGGTTTGCAGCGGATGCTACTACCACAGCGTTGCTTATAGGATTTTACTCTGCTGACAAAGAAAGCAGTGCATTTCAGGAGTTTCTGCATAATTGATGTTTATTTGGATTTGGTTGCCATATATTCATTATTTGATGTGAACTTTTCATATCATGTTTTAAGAACCTATTTTTTAAGGTCGAGAAAGCACCTTCAAATAATTAAAAGGCAAAGGGTTTGCAGTGGATGCTACTACAACAGAGTTTATTTTATAGGATTTTACTCTGCTGATAAGAAAGTAAAGCATTTCAAGAGTTTCTGCAAAACCGATGTTTGTTTGGATTTGATTGCTGCCTATTCATTATTTGATGCGAATTACTCGTATCATGTTTTAAGAGCCTATTTGATCAGATGGTATGCTATGAAGGACCAAGGCTGAGTATGTTATGATGTTTGTATATGAAAATCCAAACTGAATGTTGACATTGATGATGTTCTAAATGGTAATTGATCGAAGTGTTAAGAGCCGACTTTTTTGGCCTAGATATCAGTACAATTAAATCTAAACAAAATGAAGGTATGTTTGACATGACCAAAAATTCTTACTTCTCTCAAACAATATTTACTGTTTGCAATTTTACCTTCTGAACTCGTTAGTCTCCTCTGTTTTCCTTTAATATGTCAAGCCACCCTTTGAAATTTGTGATATGAAGTATGTGTGAATAAGTTTGTTTAACATGACTGTGTAATTGTTGATTGGTTTTAAAGTTCTGTGTTCCTTAAACTGCATTGCTTTTTGCTGTAACATTAGAATAGGAAAACATATGTTTTGGCTGTTATTGTCACTGGCTAAAGCCAATTTTGATGATTTCACTAAGAAATCTGTGACGCTATCCTAGTTTTTCTCTCACTAGTTCTGGCTTTCATTTTGGAACTTGATAGTTTTCTATTTTAATCAAGGTTTTAGAGATTTTCACATCTTTTCTTCCATTTCAGCTCTCATGAAATTAAACATTTATAATAGGTAGGATAGACAGGAAAAGAAGATGAGAGTAAGATGCATTGTTATATATCAACATATTATAAGTGAGCGGATCCATAAATTCAACGCCTTAAGGTTTTGGGTGAAGATGTAGTGTCCAACCTCATTTGTGTGGTCTCTTAGCCCAATGTGTTGATCCAACCTAGTGAGGCTCCCCCTCATAGCCAAAAAAAGATGTAACTAGGGAATAATGAATTATTGTTTCAACTATAAAGAGAGACCTCCATTTGTTGCATCTGTTAACAAATGTTAACACAAGCTTAAATACAAGCTTGCTGCTACAAAGATTTGCAAAGCTTGCTAGTGTTTCATTCAACAACTTTGAAATCAATTATTTTCATTCAGAGTAATGGGCACTGTAACTGTCTTTGTATTATGTTCAGGTTAATTATATGCTTATTGTAACTGTCAATTAGACACTTCTTTTTAACGCTGTGTTTAAAGTTTTCCAAATTACAAATTTAATCTGTTTTTGTGATCTTATGTTTAGAATGTTTGCATATATTCTTTGACATCGCTAGAGTTTTTTTTTCTTTCTTTTCATTGTTGAGCTGTCCATATTAGAGTTTTATTGTAATTCAATGCTCTGGTGTTGCTATAGGAAGTTATGATGAAGGTGCATTTTCTTCTGAAAGGTGATCTTGTGGTAATAACACAAGCTCGACAATCTTGGTTACAAACAAAGTACAATGCAGAGGTCAGTTTCTAAAAAGTATATTATTGAGTAAACCATTCTTTTACTAGTCTTCAACTATGTATATCAGACACCTATCTGTCCTATGATTAAAGTTTGTTATAAAAAACTAGTTGCCATGAATATTTGTTGAGAGTTTAGGGAAAAAAAGTAAGCTCTCTTAGCCTGTATGTTTCACTTACTTGACATGAGTCATGTCTGAGCCTTACTTAACAGGTTATTTTTAAAAAATCAAGTATTATCATATTTTATCGAAGACAGTAATTATACAGAAAGAAAGATATAACGCCTAACCCACAACTAGAACTGTCACATTCCTTATTTTTTTTAACGAAAAGAGTGCAAAAACATCACATGACAAACCAAGATATCCCAACTAAGTTGGCACCGCTTAGCTGCCTCCTATCATTTGCAGCACTTTAAAAATATTATCAAATAAAAAGGAAGATACAAAAGTACTTGGGGGGACTAGACCAAAACCCAAGTCAAAATAACTAAGAGAACTCAACATCTGCCTCATTAAAAACCTTTCCAGGAAAACCCAGAGGGATAAAACCTGGCAAGGAAAAAAGAGTACAGAGCAACCAAAAACAAAAGCATGGAAAAATTGAAGTCTGAAACCATAACTTTCGAGGAAATATGACAAACATATCCTTCGACACAAAGTTCAAACTAAAAGATATCATTACAAGCAACACACATAAGAAAATATTGTAACTTATTATTCCTTTCTAAAATCTAGGAAATGATGATTTTAAATTTGCAAAGCCTTCTTTTGCCAAATTCCTCGCATACTCAGCTTCTCTTACGCTGACATCTGATGAAGCAAGTGCAGAAAAGAATTTTTTACTTTGTTGGGCCAACTCTGTGCATTCAGCCTTCAACTTCATCTTCTGAACATCATATTTGTTCGCCACCGACTTCAAACTATCTCTTTGATTCTCAAGATCTGCCAGCTTTTTTCTCAGTTCATCAATTTGTAAAGAGAGCTCATGTATCTGAGCATTGGTAGTTGAAGTTTCACTGTCAACGTGGGTTTGTGTACTCTTTACACTCCAAAGCTTGTTCATGAGATCAGTTTTCGAATCAAGAAGTTGGTTGTGTTTCTTGAGTACTTGTTGAGAAGTGGCTTGTTTGATGATGTTTTCATTGAAGAAGTTCTGAACCTTCTCAACAAAGTCCTTCAAGTCAGAAGTTAACATCCCTTGATGCTGATTCAATCGATAAAAAAGAGAATTCAATTTCGAAATAGACTCTTGGTTAGATACAAGATGGTCAAGGTCTGATGATGAGTCCATCAATGTCTTCAATTCTTGAAGTAAAACTCTAACGGAGGAAATTGAGACTTGTCCTGTAAGAAGCTTCTCAACTGCAACAAGTGGGTCTTCTTCGATCAGCTTGTTAATGTCTTCCATTGCTACAAGAGTTAATTTATTTTCACTTATACTCTCATGGAAGCATTATCAATTTAAGAAACTAAACACAAGGTGGGAGGAGAAACCTTAAAATTTAAAGAAAAAAATAAAACTCACCAATAGTTTCCTGCGAGTCTCCAATATCAACATATTTGGTGGCAGGAGGCTTTGTATTGACAGTTGAAAAAGAGGGTATGTATATTTTTCCATCTCCATCTTCCTAGAAATTGAAAAAGAGGATATGGATATCATTATCTCCAATGTAGGGAACACAACATAAGCCTTCAGTGTAATGAGGTAGTTTGGTGAGATTAATTGCCAAATTTTATTATGATCTCTCTAATTTTAGATTTTATTGATTTATTTTATGGGTTTGGTGTTGCCCCGGCCTTTTGTTTTCTTAATTTCTTAGCATTAATATTTTTGTAGATGATTGTTGGTTTGATGTGGTGCTAACATAGTTGAGATGTTAATAAGCCATAATGACACCTTTGTAGTTTTGCTTAAAAAAAATCAGGCCTTAACATGTATTCGGCCCCCATAAAAAAAGTACCGGGCCATGAACTTACTAGACGAGTTGATGATGTTATTGGTTTGTCACAAGTTGATGCAGTTCCCTCTTCAACAGTTATCTCAATACCCTGCTTAAAGTTAAAAGGATGTTTAAGATTGTAGTATAATTCAATTCAATTCAATTCTTGCATTGGGAAAAAACTCAAAACAATACAAGCCAAATAGGGGAATGCCTTTTGTTTAGCAGCAATTTCCAAGGTTGAACACTCCAACTGATTGCATATCATGAAAATGTAAATTAGTTATGAAGTAGTTGTTGAAGTAAAATTTATTTTCCATGATATTTCTTTTTAGCTTTATATGCATTATAAGGCAGTACTATATTACATTATTTTCCTGAGAAGATTTGGTGGTGGTATCAACTTCTCCTGCCGAATGTTGTGGGTTCATCAAACATTTTTTATACATTGATTGTTGATCCATCAACTCCTAATATAAGAACGAACAAGCATTAGTTATATGAAACTATTAATTACATGTATAATTAAATAAGACCGTAGAATGTCAAAGGGAATTTAACATGGCCTTTAAATTACTTCTGAATTTGTTTGTAATAATGCCACTGATTGCATCTCTAAATTGGGTATTTTCAACAAGTTCGGGCTCTGCCTCTGGTGTTTGTTTAGTTTTAATCTGCACAGGAAAAAAAAATGTTTTTTCCTGTATAAAAGGCTAGAAAGGTGTCTCCGTGAGTTTGACTCGGTTGGTAGAAACATCGCACCATATGTGCAGGAGTCCGGGTTCGAACCCGGGACACTCTACATTTATTCACCTTTAAGGTGAATTTTCTAGCCACTAATAATGAAAAGTGATTTTAATTAAGAAGAAAAAAAAATGTTGGACTTAACTTGGTTGCATACAATAAACGCACCTGTGAAAATGTTTTACACTCAGAAGTAACTAATGGACCTGATGATGAACCTACTAATTCTAAATGAGTTGATGATGATAATATTGTCTTGGCATCAGTTGATGCAGTTCCTTCTTCAACGTTTATCTCGATAACCTGCTTAAATTTAAAAGGATGTTTAAGATTGCAGTATAGTTAAATTATTCCTGCATTAATAGAGTAATAAATAATACAAGCAAAATATGAAACTATTAGTTACATCCATTACTAATAAGGGAATTTGACAAAGCCTGCAAATTACTTCTGAGTTTGTTGGTAATATTGCTATTGGCTGTATCTCTCTAAATTAGGAACATTTTCAACAAATTCATGTTCTGTCTCTAGTTTTTGTTTCATGTTTATAAACACAAATAAATAACGTGTTTGATTCAAATACATTGTATTCTATTCAGGTGCGGTTAGCTTATATAGATTACCATTTACCTGTGAAGAAATCATCTTGTGCCTTGATACTATTTCAGCTTCAATCCAAGCTGCAAATTCTTTAGTGGTTTGTGCACTTGGATTTTCATTACCACTATGGTGACCTTTAGTCTCTTCTTGATATTGTCGATATACATTCTCCATATGTAAATACAAATCAAAATCTATAGAAAAATATTACAAATTAGCATCATTATATGTTAATATTGAAATTGAGTTTTTATTGAAATAGTTGATAGTAATTGAAGGATTTGAATCTTCTACTATTTGAGAAGGGTACAGTGAAAGTGTAGGAATGAATAAGAAAGAATAATAATGCCTAGTTGAGCATGACAGTGTTATTTGAAAATAAAATGAAGCTATAAAATACCTTTAGGAGGCATCGAAGGAAATTGAGATGCGGTAGAAGAGAGTCTTGAACTAGAAACTAAAATTTCATCATCCTTAAGAGACTGTTTCTCAATATTTGAATTTATTTTCACGAAAGCATCATCATTTAGAGAAACTGAACAACACGTGCAAAAGAAAAGTTCAACTTCAAAATCAAAAGAATGTAAAGGTACTGCATAAACAATGTTTTAAAGTCCTAGTAATGTCAATCTGGTCAAGACACCAGGTTAGTGAATCACGGGTCAGACCGCATGACTGTTAATCTGATCTATATAAAAAATTTAAAAATATTGATGCCTTACATTTCATAACTATAAAATTCAATAAATGTCCAATTAATACAAAATCATATATTTTGTAAAACCCAAAAACTTTTTCATCGATTTTTATTTTGATTCGCATATATATTATGTACCATATATAATATTGTAATAAGTTAAATATGTTTTTTGTTCCTACAAAATTATAAGTTTTTAAGTTTAGTCCGTCAAATTTTTTTATTCACTTTTACCCCTATTTGCATTTTATATAGGGGCTATTTTGAAGGACTAAAAATGTCTATTTTTTGCAAATAAAAATTTAAACTAGGGACTATTCTTACAAACTACAATATTATAGAGGACTGATTATAATTGAAATTTAATAGAGACTAAACTTAAAAGAGTATAATTTTGTAGGAATTAAAAACAATTTAATCTATTATAATTTATCAAAATTAAGTTCATAAATAACAAAAAATAAAAAACAAAATTAATTATAAAAAAAAATATGATCAGACATTTATTAAAAGTATAATACCTCATGTTTCTTAATACATGATAAATATACTATATTATATGATGAGAGATCAAATCACACAGGTGTAATACTTGAATAATGTTATACCGCTCGATAACGATTTAACGAATATAAATTTTACAAAATTCACCGTTGGATTCAAAATTTATATCATAGAGAACATCTATGTAAATTTCGCAAAAATATAAAATCGTTTGATATGTTATTGAAACAAATCAAGATTAACGGTATTCAATAAAAACACATAAATCGTTAATCTTGATCAGTCTCAATAACACATCAAATGATTTTCAATTTTTATAAAATTTAACATACACAATCTACACAATTCAACTTTTAATCCAACGGTAGATTTTATAAAACTTGTATTCTTTAAAGTGTTATTGAGCGGTGTAACATTATTCATATGTTATACTGGTGTAATTTAATTTTTCCTCATAATATATTTGCAATTTCACAAATTTGATCCTCGTTAACCATATATTTGCAATTTTCAAAAAATTTTCATTCAAGCCCCAGATATTCACCTTGGTTATTAGTCTGAGTTGTTTTCTGGGAGTCTTCAATATCATCAACATTTTCTATGGTAAGGTGTTCTTCTGTCGTGGAAATTGAAAGTGGTATGACTACTTGTCCATCACCATATTCCTATGCAATATTAAAATAATTAAATAATATTGACTTCTCTAAAAAATAATTTCTTTAGATAAAATGTATTTGAAATTTAGTTTTTTTTTTTTAGTTTAGTATCTAAATTCATACACTATAAATGTGCAAAAGTAAATAATCTGGATTTCAAATAATGCGTCCGAAGTGAAATGTCAAATACTTCTTAAAATTTTATAATTCATCAAATATCTTCTTAAATTTAGAAATAGGCAAATATTCATCATAAAATTGTAAAGAGTCAAATAGTTGATACCCCCTGCAAAGTAGGTCGGTTTTGTAATACCCCCTGTAAGTTTTTTTTTTTAAGATTCCCCCCTTGCATTGTGGAGATTCTTTGGATTTCCCCCTTGGAGTGCCATCTGGGCCAAGAATCTCCACGTTTCACCTACGTGGCACCTCCACGTGTAATTTTAATTATTTTTTTGCCACGTGACATTAAAAATAAAAAAAAATTAAATTATATTTTTTTTCTGATTTCTTTCTTTTTCTTTATTTATTATTTAAAAATTAATAATAATTAATTAATATTTGTTTATTTAAAAGCGACTAATTGACATGATGTGTATAGAACTATGATGTCAAATCACATGGAGCAATTTGACTAAAATTTAAAAGGAAAAATATGACAAAATTACATCTAGAAAATAAAAAGAACATTACTATTCAATAAGAAGTTTTTACACGAAGAGAAGAATGAACAAAAGTAGTGAATTTGAAAAATTAAAGTTTGGATAATTATACATAAGAGAGAAAGTGATTATAATTTAATGAATCAAATATTATCACTTATAATTCTTCTCTTTCTTGCATATCAAAATTCTTACAAAATATTATTTTCCAATAAAAAACATCACAACACAAGATCAGGAAAAAATAAATAGAAAAAAGATTTTGAAAATAAAATTAACATATTTAAACTAGGATAAATTCTACTATGGACACAACCTCAAATCTATTACATATATATAGACATCCACTCATAAATAATTAAAATTAAATCATAAAAAATTAATCACATCAATCGAATCAATTAATTCCTTTAACTTTAAATTTTATTTAGGTTGGTTTTGTATGTGTGTCTAAATTTGAATAGTTTATGTTTATGCTTATAGAAGTATTCCTCCTAAACTATATCTCATTTTATTGATGTCCTTGATTTCGATTTTGTTGTTGTAACATGTATGAAATAAGTGAAGAAGAACGAGCCACACGACACCACAAATTTGTCCAAAAGAGATTCTACTTGGTGAGCGTAGTAGATCTGATGCCCAACTCCATGCATGGATGAGCTCTAAGGTGAAGGTGACCAGAAATAGATCTTTTCAGATATGAGCTCTGACATTAACTTCATAGTTTTCAGACACAAATTTGGGTAGTGTTGGTGGGGAAACAAACAAAGTAGATTTTTTTTCTTTTGAGAGCACAAACAAAATAGATCTTAAAAACCATCATTGTGAAAATATTTTATTTTGAGTGTTTGAGCTTTTAAGGAAAGCTTTGTACATTGATAGGTGGTGCCATTTAAAAACTGAATCATTAGCATGAATGAAGTGAGAAATGGGAAAGAAAAATGGAGAAGAAAGACTAATGGAAATTTTTTTTTGGTCAAATACCTCCTTTTACATGACTATTCACTCAATCAGTTTCAATGTCCGCATTATTAAAATATATGGAGTTAACGAACAAAGATGTTTTAAAATTTTAGGAGGAATATTTGACTCTTTCCAAATTTTAAGAGGATGTTTGACGAATTTTAAATTTCAAAAGATATTTGGTATTTACTCAATGTGCCTAATAGCAACCTATCTCTATGGAACAAGAAACCTAAATTCTTTTGAATCCAATGTCATGGTATTTGCAATTGATAAATAAATAGTAATAAAACATTAAAACCTATATGATGAAATAAATGTTTGAAAGATTGATTCCAAACAATAAACTCACCAGTGAAGATGTTATTGTTTTGGCGGTAGGCAGTGATGTAGTTATATCTTCAATATTTAACGTAATACCCTGCATAAAATGAAAAGAAATATTTAAGTGGATAACATAATTCAATTTCTATTTTAAAAAAGAGTCTAGAGAATAAAAGGGGGAATGCCTTTTGTTTAAGATCAGCAACTAATTCTAAAGGTGGTTCATTCCTTGTTTCTGACGTAGAACCCTCTTCAATACTAAGATTCTGTGTTTCTTTCGACGGCCCGAAAATTACTTGTGAATTAGTTGTTGATTCAACTTCAATCCCATCTGAATTTGTCGGATTTTCATTTCTTGTTTCTTCTTCTTCTTCTTGGACAATTTCTTCTGATTCTTTATAAAGTGCTTCTGATCTTTGTTCTTTTTCCAGTTTTTGCAAATATCTACACAACTGTATCTCTATAGCAAAATATTACAAATTAACAATTAGCAACATTAAGTACTATAATAGTAACGGACAAATATAATGAATGAATAAAATAAAAGGTGAGACATATATTAACCTTTGAAAAATTTAGAGTATTTACCAAACGACTTATAAGAATAAATCACATAAATAAATTTGCATGTGGTAATCATAAACTAACTTTTAACCCAGTTTTATATATCATTCTCTATAAAAACACATTAATTCTCACGAAAAGTCAAAGCTTTTTCTCTCCCTTCTAAGGCATTCCCTACCCTCATTCATCTTGTTGAGTAATATGACTAAATATCTTTTCAAGAGTTTTTATATTTTAATATAGTTTAGATTTATATTTAAAATATTTAATATTATGATTTAAGATTTTCTTAGAAATTGATTGCTATTTAGTAAGAATTTTTTACATAAGAAAGAGAAGAATCTACAAAAATAGAGAATTTCATTAATCAAAGATTAAATAACAATACATGAGAGAGAAAATAATTATAATTTGACCAATTAAATATTACCACATAAAATTCTTCTCCTTCTTACATATAAAAATTCTTACTAAATAATATTTTCCTTTATATTATGAATGAAAAGAAAAAATATCAAGAGAATTTCTTCATATAAACATATTCCACCAAATTCTACGATAAAAAACAATAAAAACCATATCATATCTTCCCTTTCAAACTCTCAAACTAAGCCTAAAATAGTAATTTTGAGGGAACATGCACATTCATATACACGCACAACAAGAAAAATTGTTAAAGAAAGTTGAAAATATTACAGCATGGCATTGGCATATAATGGTTTTTAAAATTATGGGTATATTGTGTACCTACCTACTCCTCGATAAGAAATTCTTAACGCCAATCCCCAAATTGTTGTTGAAGTCAAAGAGAGATATCGACAGTTTCTTACTAGACGATTTTCTACTGTCTGAAATTGGATTCCTTGGACCTGACGAAGACTCGGTAGTTCCATAAATATTACAACATCTAGATTTGGAGGAATCTCAAATTTTTGATCATTTTCTTCATTTCTGAATATTTCCTCTAACTCACCTGCTTCCGTTATCACGAGCAAAAATAGCTCAGGAAGCTCAGTACACATGGAGGCTGGAAGTACATATTTCAACTTGTTACACTTTTTGACAACAAGTGTTTTGAGCTTTGGAAAGCATGTCCTACTAATTGGAGAAATATGATAATTTGATATTTCATTATTCTCCACATCATCTTCAATGATATGCTTCAACTCATCACATTCTTCTATTCTTAGATGGAGCAACTGTGGTAGACATTTTAAAACACATGTTGAGAATATTTTTTCCATTTTTTTACATTGATAAACTTTTATCCACTTAAGGCTTTGGAGGGCAAAATAATTTTTGGGACCCACAAAAAGACACGTCATATGAGGTGTATCACATAAAATAATCTTTTCCAACCCTAAGTCGATATGTTGTCCATTTATTTCATCAACATAAAAGATGCTTTGTAACTTAGAGTTACACCCCTTGATCTTTCCCAAAGCAAGATGAGGCTCCAAGTTATTTCCACTCGAATTCTACATTCAATAAATAATAGGGTATTATAACCTAGTATAATAATTGAATATAACTATATACAGTTACATAGTTAGCTTAAATATATTTTAAAATTGTCAATCATGACAAAAGAGGGAGATAGTGTGAACTGTGAAGCATAACATAAGTCTATGATATAATCCCTAATATCAGTTGACTCCATTTGAGGTCCTCATTTGGCACATTTCTTTGAATGACTATATATATATATATATATATATATATATATGGAAAATACTAAATAGTGTCCCACTAATTAAGCATATACATATAGAAATTATGTCTCGAAATTTGTACATTCAATGTATTGGGAATGTAAAAAATTATTTTATTAATATTTTTTTTTGAAAGGGCTAATATATTATAAAACCAAGGAAGCACAAGAAGTGCTTAAAATTACAAAGGCTATAACACAGCCATAACACAAAAGCAGCAGGAAAAGAAACTAAGGCAAAACCAAGGAGCGAGGCACACGGCCAGACCCCTGCAGGAAACAACTACACCAGAACAGAACAACAAAACCACCAGCCCACCTTCTACACCAATACTATCGCCGTAAACACAAACCCGGGTCCCAACACCATTCATAATACAAACAAATTGGGATTTTGTGCCGACTAAGCCCCCACTTCCAGACCAAAAGCTTCACTGCATCAACAACCTCACTCGGATCAACCCCTCCACCGGAAAAAATCACCCTATTTCTCGATTTCCAAATTGACCAAACTAAAGCATGCCAAATCAAGGAGAAACCAACCCTTATTTTCTTAGAGGCAGCAGCCCCTAAAAAGCATTCGAAGAGACTTGGAATAGACGGAGGCACCACAAAAACCAAACCAAGCCACCGGAAAATTGCATTCCACACTTGAGATGCAAAACTACAATGAAGGAAGAGATGGGCCGCACTCTCCTCACACCCTTGACAATGGACACAATCGGTCGAACCTCCATTGATTTGAACCCCTCGATACAACAAATTGATCCTCGTAGGAATCCTATTGCGCACCAATTTCCAAGAGAATGCTAGCACTTTGGATGGCGCCGGGCATTTCCAAAGATTTTTCAACACCCGAAGCTCAATCTCATCAAGGGCCGACTCCGAAGAGAAAATGGAGCCAATGAATAGATACATAGATTTAACCGTGAATATCTCACTATCCTCTAGCACCCAACACCACCTATCCTCCTCCCCGGACAACACCAACATCGGGATAACCTCTAGAAGGCCTTCAAGAAGGTTCTCCTCCCACACAAACAACCTACGTCTCCACTCCCAATTCCACTCAAACACACCATCCCTATCCACCCGCACATCACCAATACAGACATCTTTATTCAATGCAATCGAAAAAAGACGCGGATAAAGATCACAAAGGGGGGTTGAACCCATCCAACAATCACGCCAAAACCGAGTTGAGTTTCCGTTACCAATAATCCGCCTAATATTTTGGCCAAACCAACTTGATCCATCCCTAATATCAATCCCACAAATATCCTTCCACCACGGGGAGGCTCGGTTAAAAATCGCGCACTCCACCCAATGCACTTTAGAGCGGACTTCACTACCGTATTTTGCAACAAGGATATCTTTCCAAAACGCATTCTCCTTTTGAAGGAGCCTCCACCTCCATTTTGCTAAAAGGCTAATGTTGACCTTCACAATATCTCTCACCCCAAGTCCACCTTGGCTTTTCGGTTTACAAACCTCTTTCCAACTCACCCAACTAATCTTCCTTCCTCCGGTAGTCCCACCCCACAAAAACTCTCTTTGAATTCTTACCACTTTCTTCAAAACCACCGCCGGCATCTTCATAAACGATAAGAAGAAGATAGGAATAGCATTAAGAACCGAGTTTAAAAGAACAATCGGCCCACCAAGACTCAAATGTCTATTCTTCCAAGATCGAAGTCTACTCTTCAAGAGGTCAATCAAAGGATCCCAAGTAGAACTCCTACGATGGTTCGCCCCCACCGGAAGGCCCAAGTAGGAAAACGGAATCGCACCTTGATTGCAATTAAGGAACTCACACGCCATACCCATAAAAAGGGGCGGGACATTTACCCCCATCAAGCAACTTTTCCAAAAATTAACCTTGAGGCCGGAGGCTAACTCGAAACCCCAAAAGATTGCTTTCAAGGTCCATAAGTTCTCCATAGTGGCTTCACCTATACAAATGGTGTCGTCCGCATATTGAAGATGGGAGACTCTTAGATTATTTGGCCCAACACCAAACCCCTTGAAAAGATTCTTCTCCGCCGCACTTCGCATTAAACCCGCAAATCCCTCCGCCACCAAAAGGAAAAGAAACGGGGCTAACGGATCCCCTTGTTTCAATCCCCGTTGGATGTTAATCTCCGACGATGGACTTCTATTCACAAACACCGATAGGTTACTGGCAAAAACACACGCTTTGATCCACTCAATCCATTTAGCACCAAACCCAAAGCGTCTTAGCATATATTCAAGAAAGCCCCAATCTACGGAATCGTATGCTTTCTCAAAATCTACTTTAATGACCATACAAGCTTTCCCGAATTTCTTAGCCGAATCTAAGACTTCATTCACCACTATCACCCCATCCACCAAGTTTCTACCTTTGATAAAAGCCAATTGCGTAGAAGCCACCAACCCATCCATCACCTTCGCTAGTCTAGCGGCCAACACCTTTGCAATTAACTTATAAAGTGTTGAAGTACAAAAGTAAGTATAGTTTTATCGTCTCCACAGGGACTGGTGCGATATCGATGTCGTTCAACAATTAATATAATTTGAAGTAAAGTGATTAGAGATGTTTGTTTATGTAAAAGTAAGAAAATATAGTGATGGTAAAGAAATGATTTAGAATTCAAAGAGAAAAGGTTGTCGGGATTAGACTTTACTCATTTACTCGTATCTACGTTTCTAAATCAGTTAGATATATTTTAACCATTCATCAATATTATCACGTATTGCTCACGTATGTTTCTGTGTCCAGATAACGACGAGAATCACGTTATATTTATTAACCCTCGATGTCTCAACAATTAATCAATATAACGACTAATTACATTATTCAAACTCCGATGTCTCGGATAATTCAAACAACACAAAAGCATTAAATCCCAATACAAAAAGTGAATATTAATCCTAAATCTATGTCTAGAAATTAGGGTTTAATAGGTGATTATCTTTAAATTCTTGATTCAAACATTATATGTCTATAAATTTAAATCAAAAGCTAAACATGAAGATCAAAGATAACACCAATAATGATGAATGAATTAGAACATATCCTAACATGATTAAGAGTTGTAAATATTCATAAACAAGCTACATCTAATCCTAACAACAATAGATTTAGTTACACATGGTGAGCTTACAAAGATGAGGAAAATAGAAGTGAATGAACATCACCCTTGATGTCTCAAAGATGTGTGAATCCACCTTCAATCTCCTAGGCAATGCACCTCAAGGCTCTCAGATTTCTCTAAGTTTTTCTCTCTGAAGTTCCATCAAATGGTCTCCTCTTGAAGGCTATTTATAGGTGTGAAAAGCAGCTGGTCGCTCAGCTACCATCTGGTCGCTCAGCTACCAGCTTGTCTTGGTGAAGGGTTTATCTGACACGTGTAAAAATTCATGCTTGATGCCCAAGACTTCCTTCAATTTGGTCGCTCAGCTACCATTTGGTCGCTCAGCTACCACTGGTCGCTCAGCTACCACTGGTCGCTCAGCTACCAGCCTCTGTTTGCAGATTTTGTTTCTTTTGCTTTTCTTCAATTTTTAGCACAAAAACCTGTCAAAAGGGTTAGGATTAAGATATACTAAACAAAATAAAATAAAAACAACTATTTACATGATTTTGGGGTTTTTCAAAAGGATATCTTACAAAACAAGTTAATAAGTGCCTTAATTCACTATATGATTTTACTACTTTTTTGCACTTATCAAACTCTCCCCAACTTAAAACTTTGTTTGTCCTCAAACAAAAGTCCAAAATAAACTCTCCAAACATGGCTCAAATATCGTTAGTGCATAATTCATTTAAGCTTTGCAATCAATCAAAAACTTTGAATGTAAATCATTTTAAGCTTTGCATGATTTAATGTATTGCAAGTTTAAACCAATCATTCATAATCATCAAAGAATTAAAGCATGAATGTGAAATAGTTTCTAAATTCAAGCAAGATTTCAAGCTTTCCAAATCAACATGATAATCAACTAGAATCACAATTCTCACAAGTGTTTCAACTCAAAGGTGTAGTGTTTCTCTCAATCCAAACAATGTGTTCACACAAATCAATTCAAACATACATCTCAACATAATTACAAAACATGCTATCAATCATGGATCACTAAGGACTTTCTTAAGCTTGTAATGGGGCTAGGCTACAAGAAATCATTGTTTTTCTTTGGATTCAAAGAGCCTTAAGGATAAGAGAGCATTTTTCTTGAGTACTTTCATCTCATAAGTTGTTCACCCTCTTTCACTTTCCCCTTTTTTCACATTTGGTGATTCTTTATGCCACAATCTTTTCTTTCTTTTTCTTTGCAATTTCATTGATTACATTTGTTGATGACATTCTTTTTCTTTCTCAAAATCACCATTTTCAACTACTTCTTTTTTTTTTTTTTTTCTTTTCAAATTGATCAAATAACCTCCTTCTCCCCAACTTGTTTTCAACCCTACATAAACTCAATGCTCAATCATCCTAAGACAAGGGTCAAGTCATTGTTTTTCTTTATTGTGGTTCAAGGGTTCATCACAAACAAAATTTTCAAATTTTGGCTCAAGTGGGGTAACAAAGGATCACACAACTCACAAGGTAGGTTATATTTGGCCAAAGTAGTTGCACTCATATAGAAACATGGCCTTGATCATTTCCATGACTTCAAACACATCAAGTAATAGCAAGATTCAGTTAAAATCAACAGAGTTAAACACAATTGCCGGCTCTCAAATATATAAACAATGGAAGGTTCACACCATCTCACCCGGCTAGGTCTACGTGATTCATAATCAATTAATCATGTTAAGAAGGAATGAATGAAATCAAATTGAATGAAGCTACTTAGTTCAAATTCATCCTATCATTCAAAGATAATCACAAACTTTTGACCTCAACTTAAGCAATTGAAATTATTTTGATCATGCATTTGCTCTTGATTAATCACAAATCTAGACATATTAATTCATATGCACATTTAGCAATCACAAAGATTTAAACCATGTTTGTTCAGTCAACATTTGCAATGAAATATAAAACATGAATTTAAATGACTGAAACAATAAAATGTCACTGTGTATGGTGTGCTTTAATACTCTGCTTCTGCTACTCCCTCCTCTTCAAGAAGTGTGGACTGTCCTCAGGCCAAGAAAATGAAGTTATGCCTGCATTCACAAGGTAATAATACAGCCCTATGCTTTTGTCAGAAATTTAGAGGTAATGATATGCTTAGTGACAATGGCAGAAACAAAATTTCAAATGGAATTCACACCAATTCAAGGACTTTGTTTTCATAAGAGGATGAACATGTTCAAAAACTTATTATAACATATGCGAAATTAAAAATGCGTAAATAAAAGCAAAGGAAAGAAAATTGGGTTGCCTCCCAACAAGCGCTTCTTTAACGTCATTAGCTTGACGCCTTTTTGGTTAGGGTGGCCAAAACGAGACGGAAAGCACATCATTCGTCTTTTTCCTTTGATTTGGGAGGAATTCCATGAACTTGAGAAATAAATGTTTCGGAGTCCATATCCTCCTCAATTCTTTTTTGTTGAACAAGGCACAAATTTCGTCAATGACCCGATCAATTTCCGCCTTGTTCTCCAACTCCTTCTTTTGTTCCACTAATTCTTCCTTGTCAAATAATCCTTCACTTTCCTCTACAACCATCATCACTTCTTCATTATCAACAATTTTGGCCTTTTCAATATATGAAAATTCTTGAGGAAGTTCTATTTTGTGTGGTGCTTCCATTTCATCCATTGTTTTCACTACACCACCTCTTTCAACTATTCTTTCTTCCTCATTTTTCTCAACATCTTCTTCCACACATTCCTCATTCTTTGTGAGATTATTATCTTTCTCTTCATGCATGGTTTGAGTGTTGGTTTGAAATGTTCCTCCTTGGTTATTGGTATTGGCTAACATTTCATTAATCTGACCAAGTTGTTTTTCAAAATTCTTCAATCTAGCATGATATTTTTCTTGATATTCTAGATTTTCCTGCTGCATATGTTGCATCTGTTGCATTTGTTGCTGCTGCATTTCCATGAATTTAATCATGGTATCCACCAATCTAGCCTCTGAGTAAGCCTCTGACCCCATAGTTGATTGCTCATACGGTTCAGGAGGGTAATAATATGGAGTCTGCCCATAATTTTCAAAAGGATATTGTTGATATGAATCATACTCATTAGGAGAATAGAAGTTGTTATAACCACGATCAGTCATGGTTCTGTTTGTGATGGAGGATCTGAAAAAGGATTTAACAAACAAGAAAAAATTTCTTTGACTAGCAAAGAAGGATTAGTGCAAACTACAGATACAATATAAACAAATATATACAATTACTTAAAAGAATACAAATTGTTGCAATGCTCCAATATCTAAACGCCAGTCCCCGGCAACGGCGCCATTTTGTTGAAGTACAAAAGTAAGTATAGTTTTATCGTCTCCACAGGGACTGGTGCGATATCGATGTCGTTCAACAATTAATATAATTTGAAGTAAAGTGATTAGAGATGTTTGTTTATGTAAAAGTAAGAAAATATAGTGATGGTAAAGAAATGGTTTAGAATTCAAAGAGAAAAGGTTGTCGGGATTAGACTTTACTCATTTACTCGTATCTACGTTTCTAAATCAGTTAGATATATTTTAACCATTCATCAATATTATCACGTATTGCTCACGTATGTTTCTGTGTCCAGATAACGACGAGAATCACGTTATATTTATTAACCCTCGATGTCTCAACAATTAATCAATATAACGACTAATTACATTATTCAAACTCCGATGTCTCGGATAATTCAAACAACACAAAAACATTAAATCCCAATACAAAAAGTGAATATTAATCCTAAATCTATGTCTAGAAATTAGGGTTTAATAGGTGATTATCTTTAAATTCTTGATTCAAACATTATATGTCTATAAATTTAAATCAAAAGCTAAACATGAAGATCAAAGATAACACCAATAATGATGAATGAATTAGAACATATCCTAACATGATTAAGAGTTGTAAATATTCATAAACAAGCTACATCTAATCCTAACAACAATAGATTTAGTTACACATGGTGAGCTTACAAAGATGAGGAAAATAGAAGTGAATGAACATCACCCTTGATGTCTCAAAGATGTGTGAATCCACCTTCAATCTCCTAGGCAATGCACCTCAAGGCTCTCAGATTTCTCTAAGTTTTTCTCTCTGAAGTTCCATCAAATGGTCTCCTCTTGAAGGCTATTTATAGGTGTGAAAAGCAGCTGGTCGCTCAACTACCATCTGGTCGCTCAGCTACCAGCTTGTCTTGGTGAAGGGTTTATCTGACACGTGTAAAAATTCATGCTTGATGCCCAAGACTTCCTTCAATTTGGTCGCTCAGCTACCATTTGGTCGCTCAGCTACCACTGGTCGCTCAGCTACCACTGGTCGCTCAGCTACCACTGGTCGCTCAGCTACCAGCCTCTGTTTGCAGATTTTGTTTCTTTTGCTTTTCTTCAATTTTTAGCACAAAAACCTGTCAAAAGGGTTAGGATTAAGATATACTAAACAAAATAAAATAAAAACAACTATTTACATGATTTTGGGGTTTTTCAAAAGGATATCTTACAAAACAAGTTAATAAGTGCCTTAATTCACTATATGATTTTACTACTTTTTTGCACTTATCATAAAGACAACCCAATAGTGAAATTGGGCGAAATTCTCCAAGAGATGAAGGACAATCCACTTTAGGGATGAGAGTAATAAAATAGGAAAGCAACCCTTTGGGAAGACAAGCGTTACCGTGGAATTGATCAAAGAAAATCCGAATTTCACCTTTTAGAAGGTTCCAAAATTTCTTCACAAACGCAAAATTGTAACCATCCGGACCCGGACTCTTATTCCCATCACACAACATTACCACCTCTTCAATTTCTTCCAACCTAAACGGAGCCGATAACACAAGGTTCTCCTCCTCCGACACACTAGGGAAATTCACCCTATCCAACCTCGGCCGATTCCAAGAGGTAGAAGAAAAATGATTTTTTATTTTATTAATATTGAAATTCTGGTGGCAAGTGTCAGATGTGTAGCACGATGTGTACACTTTAGGAATCGTACGATGTGTAGCCTAATGTGTCAACATCGTGGACAACTGAACTTGATGAACAAGTAAACAATATAAAGTGCAGAAAACAAAAGAACACGTGAGTTTGTTAACCCAGTTCGGCACTTATAACAAGCCCTATTCTGGAGGATACCAATCCAGGGATGAATCCACTATGGTAGTATCAATTCAAAGCTAAACTCCCCCGTTTACAACTTCTCACTTAATCACTACCCGTGCTAATTCTACCTAGGAACTCCTAGATATGAGAACCTCTGCTCACTCCCCCTCAACCTTACCCAGTAAGGATTTAATAACAAACTCAGTTGGAGACACACTCCTAGACAAGCGAAGCACTCGTACCTAAAGGCTTAGAGTGTTGCACAATCTAACTCCTTGCTTCAAAGCTTTGGAGAAAGACAACTAGAGATTACAACTCTATAAACTCAGTCCTTACTTGCATCAAAACTATGATCCAAGTGAAGGCTCACAAAGAACAAAGAACAACTAAAGAACTAAAACCCTAAGACTCAATTTGTAGACTTAGCTTCTTGATTTCAGTTGATAAATAATTGGTCTTCAGTCTTCCTTTATATAGAACAAGCTTCATGGGCTTTGACGAGTTGGCCTTGATAAATTTTGCTTTGAGATTTATTTGATCATAATCTTTTAATTGTTTGTTTCAAATCTTTTTGATCAAAGTCGGCCAATAAAATAAAACAGAACCATGAAAGATTATCTTGTTCCTTGGCGCGAAAGCTGGCACGATTTAATTTGAAAAACAAATCTTTTTCAAAAGATCGCGTTTAAATAAATGAAAGCGCGTCCAGTAGGGCGTCCAGATGTGAACCCTGATGTGCCACACATCATGCTCCACATCATGGAATCAGGCTTATTTTACCAAATGAAGCCAACACCCTAAAAGGTCTCAACAATCTCCCCCTTTGGCAAATTTTGGGCTAAAATAATCTTTGAGTCACCCAACTAAACTTGGAGAGATGTGTAGGCACATCAGAGGCATGCAGCAGCGGATTAGAGCCTCGCAAATAAAGAGAGAAATAAACTCTCACAAGATAGGAAAATAAATTCCCAAAGACTGAGAAAAGTAAATTCTCAGACACATACAAGCATGAGATTCCATGCACACATAAGGGAGGGTAGCAAACCCAGTAATAGTCTACTCCCCTTTGAACTAGAGCACTTTCCATGTACTCCCCCTAAATCTCATATTCCCTATAGGCTTCTTCAGAATGCATGGCCTAGAGAGATATAGAGAAGTTTTAAACTTGGCTTCTTAAGAATGCATGACCAAGTTAAAACTCACAGATGTGTCAAACATCACACAAAATAGCAACTTCTACAGGCTTCTTAAGAATGCATCACCATGTAGAAATCATACAAATGGATCAACCATTACACAAATTAACATCTTCAATTGGACTTCTTAAGAATGCATCACCCAGTTGAAAACGTACAGAAAAGGTCTTCAGAAGAACATGCTTTAGAAAACTAATTCTTCAAAAATTTGTTGATAAAATATTTGAAGAAAAATAAGCATGTATACCAGATGTGTAGTCAGATGTGCCACACATCAGAACTTCAGAAGTTGGAGAAGCTTCAGAAGCTGAGCAGAGCTTCAGAAGTTGTAGTGCTTCAGAAGTTGAGAAGAGCTTCAGAAGTTGTAGTGCTTCAGAAGTTGAGAAAGTTTCAGAAGTTCAGAAGTTCAGAAGTTCAGAAGTTCAGAAGTTCAGAAGTTCAGAAGTAACACACCATAGAATGCAGATAGCATGAGATGTAGAGATGATATTAATAGTGCAGCAGGTACAGAACAGGCACGCAAAGGTGCATCAGAAATCCAGGGCATAGCCCACAAAATACAAGCAAAAACAAGGAAATACTGAGTACAGGGAAATATTAATGAATTACAATAATTCAAATATCCTGGCTCCCATCAGTTTCCTCAGCTTCAGAGTCATTGGGCTCCTCCTCCTCCAATTCCTCATCCTCAGCCATTGTTTGCTCATCCTCAAGCTCTAGTCCAGCAATGACTGCCTCCAGCTTGGCCTTCTTCTCATCCAGAGCCTTGCAAGTCTCCTTTAAAGCAGCAATCATGTCTGTCCTAGACATAGCATTGTTTGAGCTGGATGTGCCCACATCAGGAGTCACATCAGACTGCTTGAGACTAAAAGAAATAGCAGACTCTCTTCTGCAAGACAAATCATCCTTGCCCAGAACATCAGGTCTCTGGCTCAATATGATTCCACACAGTAGGGAAGGAAAGGCAATGGGTAGTTTGACAGCTAGGGTTTTGGCATGTTTGATAGTCTGATCAAAAATATAAGTACCAAAATCGAAGTTAACTTTGTTACCCACAGTATAGATGAACCTAGCCAAACCTGTAGCCACATCACAGTTGTGTGTGGTAGGCACCCAGTTAGCAGCAGCAATCCTGTTCAGGATGTTGTAGATTGGAGTGAGCTTGCTTGCTTGCAATTTTCCCTTCTTAGGCCAAGTCTTGACCTTTCCAGCTGTGATGGCCTTGATTATGTAGTTGTCATTTGCCTCCATCTCAGCAAAGGGCTCCTCACTTCTGCCCAGATACTTGTTGATAACAGTGGGAGAGAAGTGAATTTCTTTACCTCTCACAAAAACAGTTTGGTATTCCTTGTCCAAAGGATTGTCACAACCAGCAGGGATGTTTACCAAAAACTCTTTGACTACCTTCTCATAGCAGTCACCTAGTCCAGTAACAGTCTTCATCAAGCCAGCACGCTTGATCAACCTCATAACTTCCTTGCACTGCAAGGCTTCAGCACTGAGCTCCCTCTCCAGAGCTAACCTTCTATGAGCAATGTACTTCCATTTACCAGCATGTGCAGGGTTGTGGAAGGAAATCAAATCAACTGGGATGTCAGGAATTCCCTGAGGAATTTTCTTCTTCCCATAGCTCTTCTTCACAGCAGACTCAATGTGAATCACATCAAGCTCCATATTGCGTTCCTCAGCAGATTCTTCCTCAGACTCACTGATGTGAGCTACATCCTGCTCCACATCGTACTCTGAGTCACTTGTAGGTGGCTCTTTTCTTTTCTGAGTCTTCTTCTTTGCAGGTGGAACCACAGCTTTACTAAATCCCTTCTTGGGACCATACATGACTTGCCTCTTAACAGGCTTCTTCTTCTCCTTAGTAACAGCAGGAGAAATCTCAACAACAGCAGGACCTTTACCACTTCTAGTCCTTCTTGCAATACTCTCCTCAGTAAGCTTCTTCAAGGGGATGTCAGAATTGTAGCCTTCTACATCCACAACAACTTTGTCAGACTGGATATTATCTTCAGGTTCCTCAACCTCAGCAGGTTGATCTTCTTCAACAAATACCTGATCAGGAGAATTAGGAATGACAGCAGGTCTTTCAACAGCAGCAGTCTCTTCTTCAGCAGGAGACTCTTCTTCACCTTGTGGCAATGATGTGCCAACATCTGCCGCAACATTAGGTTCTTGCAGGGCCTGGAGCACAGAATCAATGATCTTCTGAGTCAAGGGGTGCCTTTGACCCTCAGAAATCTTCACAGCAGCCTTCTCAGGGTTAGGGTTTGAAGAACCTACACCCATAGATGCTTCAGCATTTGCATCACCAGATTTTGCAGGAAGAGGTTCAACATGCAGACTTTCCATGGTGTGAACCCTCTTTGGTGAGCCAATCTTTGGCTTCTTGCTTTTCTTCTTCTTCTTTTTGGATTTTTCTGTGTAAGGAGAAGGAACAACATCTTCCTCTGCGGCAATGGGGGTTGATTCCCTTCTTGATCGTTTAGACTTCTTCTTCTTTGATCCAGATGGCTTGATCATTGAGACAGGAGTGGCATCGACGATCATGTCACCTTGAATATCTTTTTGATGTGGGGAAATAGGTTTTGGTGATGATGGAGGAGTGTTTGTTTTTGTGGAAGGAGATGTTTTGGTTGCAGTAGACATGATGATGATGATGATTTTGTATGAAGATTTCAAAGAAAATTTCAGAAAGATGAACAAAGGGTTTGAGAAAGATCAAGAAAATTTTTGGTCGTTTGAGTGGTTGAGAAACGAATGTGGTGATCAATGTGGTAGGCAATAAGAAAAATCTTGAGTAAACGGATTTCTTGGAGTTTTGAACGCGAAATAGCCGTTGGAAATATTGCCTTTGGATTGCGTGCAACTATGGATGGAGGGAAAAAAACAGGTAACCGTTGCACGTCTAAATAGCAATTATGGCTATTGATCCTCAAAGAGGCAAATACCTAGTTTGCCCCTTAACACCTCAAACCTATTTGCATCTAAAGCCTTAGTGAAAATATCTGCCAGTTGATTTTCTGTGGCAACATGCTCTAGAGTCACAATATTGTCTTCAACAAGATCTCTAATGAAATGGTGACGTATATCAATGTGCTTTGTCCTACTATGTTGGATAGGATTTTTGGAAATATTTATAGCACTTAGATTGTCACAGTATAATGTGAGCACATCTTGCTGCACATTGTACTCACCTAACATCTGCTTCATCCAAAGTAGCTGAGAGCAACTACTTCCTGCTGCAATATACTCAGCCTCAGCTGTAGAAAGAGAAACACAATTTTGTTTCTTGCTGAACCATGATATAAGGTTGCTTCCCAAAAAGAAACATCCACCAGAAGTGCTCTTCCTATCATCTGCACTTCCTGCCCAGTCAGCATCACAATAACCTAACAATCTTGTGTCTTCACCATGAGAGTAGAGAATTCCATAATCACTTGTACCACTGACATACTTGAGAATCCTTTTAACTTGATTTAGATGACTCATCTTAGGCTCAGCTTGGTACCTTGCACACACACCAACAGCAAAGCTAATATCAGGTCTACTTGCAGTGAGATAAAGTAGACTGCCAATCATGCTTCTGTATAGACTTTGATCAACACTGACACCATGCTCATCTTTAGAAAGTTTGAGATGGGTTGCTGCAGGAGTTCTTTTGTGATTTGCATTCTCCATTCCAAATTTCTTCACAATGTTCTTGGCATACTTGCTTTGGGAGATGAAAATTGTATCTTCCATCTGTTTGACTTGCAGACCAAGAAAGTAGGTAAGTTCACCTACAAGGCTCATCTCAAATTCAGACTGCATCTGATTCACAAACATCTTGACCATTGGATCAGACATTCCTCCAAACACAATGTCATCTACATAGATTTGTGCAATCATGAACTTGCCCTTTTCTTCTCTGACAAACAAGGTTTTGTCTGTTTCTCCTTTTCTATAACCTTGCTGCACAAGAAATTTGGTTAGCCTCTCATACCATGCCCTAGGAGCTTGCTTTAATCCATATAATGCCTTCTTCAATCTGTAGACATGATCTGGATAATTTGGATCAACAAATCCCTTGGGCTGTTCCACATAAACTTCCTCATTCAAGTAGCCATTGAGGAAAGCACTCTTCACATCCATCTGGAATAGCTTGAATTTCAAGATACATGCTACTCCCAGAAGTAACCTTATGGACTCAAGACGTGCCACAGGAGCAAATGTTTCATCAAAGTCTACTCCTTCAATCTGAGAGTAACCTTGAGCCACAAGCCTAGCCTTGTTTCTAGTCACAACACCACTTTCATCAGATTTATTCCTATAAACCCATTTAGTACCAATGATGTTGACTCCTTCAGGTCTAGGAACTAAATCCCACACTTCATTCCTCTTGAACTGGTTCAGCTCCTCTTGCATAGCTTCAATCCAAAACTCATCTGTCAAGGCTTCTTTCACATTCTTTGGTTCTACCTTTGACACAAAACAAGCATTGGATACAACCTCTCTTGACCTTGTCATAACCCCTGACTCAGGATTCCCTATTATGAGTTCTTTTGGATGATTCTTTTGAACTCTAACAGAGGGACCCTTGTTCACTGGAGTCACATCTTCTTGCTGATCAGTCTTCTCAGGAATCTCTATAACTTCAGAGTCTTCAGGCAGGGGGTGAGATGTGTCCACATCAGGATCAACATCAGGTTCATTATCTGAACAGTCATCTATGACAACATTGATGGATTCCATCATAGTTCTTGTTCTGTTGTTGAAGACTCTATAGGCTCTGCTGGTTATGGAATAGCCTAGAAAGATTCCTTCATCACTCTTGGGATCCATCTTCCTCCTTTGCTCTCTGTCAGCTAAGATATAGCACTTGCTACCAAAGACATGGAAGTGTTTGACAGTTGGTTTTCTTCCTTTCCATATCTCATACAGTGTGATTGAGGTACCTTTTCTCAGAGTTACCCTGTTGTGTATATAGCATGCAGTACTCATGGCCTCTGCCCAAAAGTAGTAAGGTAGCTTCTTGGCATGTAGCATAACTCTTGCAGCCTCTTGCAAGGTTCTGTTCTTCCTCTCAACTACACCATTTTGTTGGGGTGTGATTGGTGAGGAGAACTCATGCCCAATTCCTTCATCAGCACAAAACTCAGAGAATCTTGAATTTTCAAACTCTTTCCCATGATCACTTCTGATTCTAACAATGCCACTATCCTTCTCTCTTTGTAGTCTAAGGCATAATTCTTTGAATGCATCAAAAGTGTCAGACTTCTCTCTGATGAAGCTAACCCAAGTGAACCTTGAGAAATCATCTACAACCACAAAAGCATATCTTTTGCCACCAATACTCTCTACCTGCATTGGTCCCATCAAGTCCATATGTAGCAGTTCAAGAACTCTGGATGTCACCTGATGTTGTAACATTGGGTGTGACATCTGAACCTGCTTTCCAACTTGACATTCACCACATATGTTGCCTTCAACAATCTTAAGCTTTGGTAGACCTCTAATAGCTTCCTTGGACACAATCTTCTTCATTCCCTTCAGATTCAAATGGCCAAGTCTTTGGTGCCAAAGCTTTACTTCTTCCTCCTGACTTATCAAACATGTAGTGGAGTGAGCTGTTTCATCAGGAATCCATAGATAGCAGTTGTCTCTTGACCTAGATCCTCTCATCAGCAATTCTCCTTTGTCAGAAGTAATAAGACATTCATTCTTTGTGAAGTTGACTTTGAGACCTTGATCACACAATTGGCTTATGCTGATAAGATTAGCCTTCAAGCCTTTAACAAGTAGCACATCCTCTAGGTTAGGTAAGCTTTTGCTGCTGAGTTTACCATTGCCCTTGATTTCACCTTTTGCTCCATCACCAAAGGTTACAAAGCTTGTTGTATGAGGCTTGATATTAGTGAGAAATTTCTCAACACCAGTCATATGCCTAGAACAACCACTATCAAAATACCAATCATTACTAGAAGATGCTCTAAGAGAAGTGTGAGCAATATGTGCAGTTTCAGAAACTTTAGGCTTCCACATCTTCTTAGGAGTGACCCTTGCTGTTTTGGCTTGCACCTGAGGCTTTTTCTTGGGATACCCATAGAGTTTGTAACAGAAGGGCTTGATGTGACCATTCTTCCCACAGTAGTGGCATCTCCAAGCATTAAACTTCTCTTTGCCAGCAGGTCTCTGATGTGGAGTGTGATGTGTCCACATTCTGCTAGGGTCAGGTTTCTTCTGAGCAGGAACAAACTTAGTATTTGTCTTCTTGCTGTGATGTTTGTTCTTAAATCCTACACCAGATGAGTCACCAGCATACTTTCCTACTTTCAAAATTTCATCAAGCATGTTGGTTCCAGGGTTGAGCATCTTTACAGACTTGGTCATATTTTTCAAGTTGGTTGACAGTAACTTGACTTCACTTTCAAGACTAGCAACTTGACTCTGTAGTTGACCCTTCTCTGTCTCCAGTTGACTGATGATTTCCTTCTGCTCTTCATTGACCTTGTACAGTTCCTCACTCTTGATAAATAGCTTTTTATGGACTGAGGCTAGTTCATCAAAGGTAAGTTCTTCATCATCAGATTCAACATCAGAATTATCCACCCTAGTTATGGCACTAACATGATTAGCAGCAACATTCTCTGAGTCAGTGTCAGAGTCTTCATCAGACCATGAAACAGTTAGGCCTTTCTTCTGCTTCTTCAGATATGTGCCACATTCTGATCTTATATGACCAAAGCCTTCACATTCATGACATTGAACACCCTTGTTCTGAGTTGACTTATCATCAGTTTTGGTTTTTGTTGAAGTGTTACCTAGTTTACTGATGTCAGTCTGGATGTTCCTCACATTCCTCCTTGGTCTTCTGTCCACCCTCCTTTGAAGCTTGTTGAATTGTCTTCCCAACATGGCTAAGTCATTTGAGAGGTCATCATCTGATTCAACAGCTTCTTCCTCTTCACCAGCACAAGATACAAAAGCTATGCCTTTTCCTTTCTTCTCAGTTTGCTCACCTAAGTTCATCTCAAAAGTTTGAAGAGAGCTCACAAGTTCTTCAAGTTTCATACTTGGGATATCTTGAGCTTCTTCAATGGCTGTGATTTTCATGTTAAATCTCTTAGGTAAGGACCTAAGCATCTTTCTCACCAGCTTTTCTTCAGACAATTTTTCACCTAGAGCCTCAAAGGAATTGTCTACCTCAAGCAAATTCATGTGAAATTCATGAATTGATTCTTCTTCTTTCATTCTGAGGTTTTCAAACTTAGTGTTGAGAAGTTGGATTCTTGAGCTTTTTACCTTGGCATTGCCTTCATGAGTGGTTCTGAGTACCTCCCAAGCATTCTTTGCAACAGTACACTGCTTGATCAATCTGAACATATTTTTGTCCACTCCATTGAATAAAGCATTCAAAGCTTTGGAGTTTCCAAGTGATGCAGTGTCTTCTGCAGCTGACCAATCTTCCTCTGGCTTGAGTACACCAGTGTCAACACCATTAGCATCCAAGATTTTGGGATGCTCCCAGCCTTTGAGCACAGCTTTCCAAGTTCTGCTGTCAAGTGACTTTAGGAAGGCAATCATCCTTGGCTTCCAGTAGTCATAGTTGGTTCCATCCAGGAGGGGTGGTTTGTTGACCGTTGTTCCATCCTTGTCCATGTTTCCAGAAAGTAACTTCCCTGGAGCTCACCCTCAAACAGGCAGGGTGCCTGCTCTGATGCCAATTGAAATTCTGGTGGCAAGTGTCAGATGTGTAGCACGATGTGTACACTTTAGGAATCGTACGATGTGTAGCCTAATGTGTCAACATCGTGGACAACTGAACTTGATGAACAAGTAAACAATATAAAGTGCAGAAAACAAAAGAACACGTGAGTTTGTTAACCCAGTTCGGCACTTATAACAAGCCCTATTCTGGAGGATACCAATCCAGGGATGAATCCACTATGGTAGTATCAATTCAAAGCTAAACTCCCCCGTTTACAACTTCTCACTTAATCACTACCCGTGCTAATTCTACCTAGGAACTCCTAGATATGAGAACCTCTGCTCACTCCCCCTCAACCTTACCCAGTAAGGATTTAATAACAAACTCAGTTGGAGACACACTCCTAGACAAGCGAAGCACTCGTACCTAAAGGCTTAGAGTGTTGCACAATCTAACTCCTTGCTTCAAAGCTTTGGAGAAAGACAACTAGAGATTACAACTCTATAAACTCAGTCCTTACTTGCATCAAAACTATGATCCAAGTGAAGGCTCACAAAGAACAAAGAACAACTAAAGAACTAAAACCCTAAGACTCAATTTGTAGACTTAGCTTCTTGATTTCAGTTGATAAATAATTGGTCTTCAGTCTTCCTTTATATAGAACAAGCTTCATGGGCTTTGACGAGTTGGCCTTGATAAATTTTGCTTTGAGATTTATTTGATCATAATCTTTTAATTGTTTGTTTCAAATCTTTTTGATCAAAGTCGGCCAATAAAATAAAACAGAACCATGAAAGATTATCTTGTTCCTTGGCGCGAAAGCTGGCACGATTTAATTTGAAAAACAAATCTTTTTCAAAAGATCGCGTTTAAATAAATGAAAGCGCGTCCAGTAGGGCGTCCAGATGTGAACCCTGATGTGCCACACATCATGCTCCACATCATGGAATCAGGCTTATTTTACCAAATGAAGCCAACACCCTAAAAGGTCTCAACAAATATTAATATTAATTTTATTTTTTTATTTCTAATTTTGGTATGCTTAACAAGTGCCCCGAAGGCACTGTTCAGCATGACCCTATATATATATAGGGATGTATCAAGTGAGAAAGAGAGGATCAATTATTAACCCTTAGATTAAAATCCTTGTTCGGTCAGTTGCTGTTCGTCTATCTCTTTCCCCTGTTTTTCCACCATTTTTGGTACTTTCTTTTTTCTTTCTTTGCTGTAATTATAACCCAATTCAAGGTTGTGAAAGAGGCAGCAGGAATTAGGGTGGATATGGAGAATTTAAATTTTGAATCTATTTTAGAAACATGATTAAAATATTAATATTGCTCTTTCAATTCAATTGTTACAGAACTTTAAAATCAGAATTGAATTTTTATTTTATCCTCCTCTTCCAATGTTATCATTGCTATGGTACATAACTTGATATTGATCTACGATTGCTACAGAACTTGAAATTAAGATTCTCATTGTCACACAATATCTTGTCAGTCGCTCCTGGCATGGCGTCAGAGAGATGAGATCTAGAGACTAATGAGACACGCGATAAGGGAGTGACCAAGTGATTTTGGAAGATCAGCGAAGGTGGTGATGAGTGTGGGAAGATGAATCGCGTGAGGGCTAAGCAGTTGCTAGAGATACTATGAAATAGGTCACATGGTTATTTTTGTGGAAAGTTTTAATCTCATCCATTTATTTTAATCTAAGGGTTAATAATAAATCCTCTCACTTTCACATAATATATCCATTTCTCACTTGATACATCCCCTATATATATATATATTTTTTTTTTCTTCTCCCTCTTTTCTCTCTTCTTTCTTTTTCTCTTTACGTATCCATACTTCTTTTTATTAAAGAAATGTTTATATATTGCAAGATTCTATTTATATTTTTTTGGGTCAAATTAATTTTTTGTCCCTCTGTTTTATTGATAGGAAAATGCTAAACAGTGTCCCCGGACACTAATTAAGCATATAAATATGATAATTCTGTTTCGGAATTTGTGCATTTAATACATCGAGAATGTAAAAAGTTGTTTTATTAATAATAATTTTATCTTTTATTTCTATTTTTAACATGCTTAACAAGTGTCCGGGGGCACTCTTTAGCATGACCCTTATTGATATTTATTTTGGTTAATTAATTTTTAGAGGCCATTATTCAATTAAAGACCAAAAAATTATTTCCAATGATATATATTCTTAAGATTGAAATCAATAATTTCACAAGCAAGACAAATATATGGAAAGAGTACCTTGATGGTTGTACTGTCATGGGATTTTGTCATTGGATATACAAAATCAGCAATAGATTCAATAACGATGGGGCATTCAAAGAGTTCAACTATCGCCAATGGTGGCATCATTGTGCGATAGTTTTTGGTATACACGCCGATTAAACTTGGGAGACTGGCAAGCCGGAGATGTTCCAAAGCTGAAAGATGAAGGTGGTTTTGATCATGATAATCACTAGTATTAATGTGTCCAAATATGTATTCCAATTTCTCACAATCATAAACAAAGAGCTTTTTTAATTTTGGGAAGACAATATTGACCCCACAACTGCCATCTTCAATGTTTACTACTATGTGCTTCAATTCAGCACAATGTTCAATAGTCAAGCTCTCCAACAACATTATCTGAGCAATAGGAAAGATGAACACTGACTTTTTATTCGAAAGCTTCTCCAGTTTGATCTCTTTAATATTGCACAAGATTTGCGACATTGATCTTGAAAAAAGTTGAGGAAGATGATCTGAATTTGATGCCTATAATCCAAATACAAAGGAATTTAAATCAAACCAAACAATAATCCCTTACAATTAAAAGATGAACTTAAAGTGTTCTCGAGAGTTTAACTCAGGTGGTAAGGATATTGCATTATAACCTCAGGCAATTGAGAAAAACAATTTTCTTATTACTTAGGGGTGTGAGAGGGTTAATTACCTTGGAGGTTGAGCAGTCTTGTGGTTGATCTTCAGAAGGCAATGGAACTTTGGTACCTGTGTCGCCCTTCAATTTGTATCTATAACAACAAGAGAATATATTGGATTTGATAGGCTCCACCTGCAATTTTATTTGTGGCTTGGAAATGGAATTAGATGACGCTTTAATGGATGAAGGCTCTGGAAATATGTCAATGAAATTTGGCACATCATTTAGCTCCAATTCTTTTAGTGAAGCGAGTTGGATATCCTGATGTTGGTTAAATATGTATTCCAATTTCTCACAACTTTCTACTTTGACGGCTTCCAATGACAAAAGGTCTTCAGTAGAAAGAAGTGGAATTATAAACAGCAATAGGGGACATCCCTGAATATTGACAACTTTTAGGTTTGGAAACATTGAGTTGCAACTCTTGTTTTTATCATTATCATCATGGACAAATACGTTTTTCAATTGATTACAATCAATTATTTCCAAGATCTCCAGCTTCAGCAGACTTCGAGAAGTTGACAAGTTAAAAACAGAAACCAATGATGAGCATGCTTTTAGTGTCACTGTCTTTAGATTGCGGATATTAAGGCTGCAGTTAAACAAGCTTTTCAAACCCTTCATTTCCTCGAGATGTAGTACAACCAACTTGGAGAAGACATTTGGTACTTGAGTACCAATATGTTCGGTGTCTATGAGGCATTCCAGTTTTGAATCATATTTCAAAATAAGCTCAACAAGATCATTCATACCTTGATTTATAGGAACTATCTCAGGCATGAGATTTCTCCAACTGTTAACACTGGTTAGTTGAAGACCCTCTGTTGTTTGCATACAATAGTTGAATGTTCCTGTTGAGAAATAGTCCTTAAAATCAATCCCCTTAAAAATCACATATTTTGATAGGAAATCATTCATTACACCACTGCCTTTACAAATATGATACCTTTGCAACTTAGGAGGTAAGGTTATTTCTTGACAGAAATCATTAAAACTATTTATGAAATACAACTCCTCAAGTGATGAGCATTGTTTAATAGCTTCAAATGGATTTTCCTTTCTAATTACACAATTTTCCAACTTCAACAATTTAAATTTCTCCAGTTTTCTAATTTCACTTGGCAGTTCATTAATTTTGCATCTAGTCAAATCAAGAGTCTCAAGACTTTGCAGATTTTTGAAAATAGAGATGTCACCTAAATCGACTGTATGAAAATTCATAGATCGAATATTGGTCAATCGCTGAATTGAGTCTGGTAGTGATAGAGGTTGTAGAAAATAATCACCTACAAAATACAAAACTCGAAGCTGGACAATTTTTTCAAAGAAAGAATCTGGGACTACCATACGTGTGAGATCTCCATCCAAGAATTTATGTTTTTGTTTTGACGACATATCCACAATAAGAATTGTTAAGATTTAGATAGTTAGTTAGAGCTTCCAATAGTTAGTTAGAATCTCAATTAGTTAGTTATAGTTTGTTATTAGTTGGTTAGTTGGTTAATCACCAAAAGGCTCTATATAAGAGCCACTATTGTATTCATTTTACTCATCTTTTGATCAATCTATTATGATTTTCTTATCATTTCTCTTTCAATATGAATCCCTTTGATTTCTATTCTCTTGATGATTTTCTAGAGTTTTCTCCACTTTCTCCAAATTATGCAAATCTTAACATGGTATCAGAGCCTCGGTTTCGATCACCGAGAATTCGTTCCGCTTCCGCCATTTTACCGCCACCGGAGAATTCTTCCATGGCTTATCACAAAGAAATTTACATGGTGCTTTTTGATCCTCCATCTTTTCTTATGGTTCATTCTATTTTTTGCCACTTGTGGAAGAAATCAAAGATTGAGAAGAAATTTTTGCCACTTCCTCCACTTCAAAAATTACAACAAGATCATTCAATTCATCTTCAAGAATCTTTGAATGATTCAATTTCAGAGGCAGAGGGGGAGATTTCAGTTGCATCTACCTCTGCCCTTGAATCAATTTCAACAAACAATCACTGCATTTCAACTGCAGCTTCCTCTGTTCTTGGATCGGTTAGAGAAGACGGCAATTGCGAATTAATATTTGGTAATTTTCATCATTTAGATCTTGATGCAGTACCTTTAGATTCAGTAACTGTAATGGAACCAAAACTTGATGGATTTGTCATCAAATTTGGGGCATTTTCATGTTCACTGTCAATTGTCTACTCCAAAGAACAAACAACAAAGGTTGATCTTGAATATGAGATCATGGAGCAACCAAAAGAGTTCATCAATAATCTCGTCAAATTCGATCGAGTGAATGCAAAATCTTGCATCGAAGATTACGGCATCGACGCCATCTCTACCTTCAGGTTCTCAAAATTGAATTTGTGCATTAATGATTTTGAGCAATTTGTTACAGAAATAGATGTATCTTGGATAGCTAAAGACGCTTCCCTTGCATCGTCGATGATTGAGTGCAACATCGTAGCTCCGATTAAATTTTCACAATACACCGTCACGATCTTCGATCCCGGCGGTGTGGTTGAGCCTTTTTCCGTCGTGACGTTTGGTGTTACGATAACCTTGACGTCTTCTCCGCTGTTAACGTTTCATCTAGTCATCGTGTTCGCTATTGAGTTTTTTGGTGAATTCGCCGTCACTGTGTTCGATCCCGGTGGAAATCGTCCGATGACTTTGATGTGTTCAATTAGTTTGTTACTGCTTCAAGAGATGGAACTGTTGGATTCCTTCTCTGTTTTTGGCCCTGGATCGATGATGCGAAGGAGATTGTTACAGTGAAGAGTGTGCTGCAGTATTGATTCCGGCTGAACTCTCATGAACATCGATATCGTCGTGCTCCACCGCTGACTTCGCCGTCATTATTTTTGAGCTCTTTCATCACTGTTTGCATTCATCTATGAGTTTTGCATCGAGTTTGGAGTTTCATGTTAGGGTAATCCAAGATAAGAGGAAGAAGATAACAAGTAAGAACTAGAGAGAAAACTAGGAGGAAAGTGTTAAGATTTATTGATAAGAAAAATAGAGAATGAGTTATATACAATGCATGAGGCACATGCTTATTTATAAGGAAAACTCCTAACACATCCATTACTTGTAACACAAGTAACCATAACTAACTAACTCAAGGTAGTTATGTAACCACCTCCTAACTACCTAACAGAGTCTAATAGGATTGAAGTTATAAAACATCATGCTCCCTTAACTTCAAGCCTAACCAAACTTGTCTGTCCTTCAGAAATCCTTCAGAACTGCAACCTTGTCTGTCCTTCAGAAATCCTTCAGAACTGCAAACTTGTCTGTCCTTCAGAAATCCTTATCTGTCCTTCAGAACTCCTTCAGAACTGCAAACTTATCTGTCCTTCAGAACTGCTTCAGAACTTGTCTGTCCTTCAGAACTGCTTCAGAACTTGTCTGTCCTTCAGAACTGCTTCAGAACTTGTCTGTCCTTCAGAACTGCTTCAGAATTTCTCCTGCATATCTCCTCTGATGCAACAATAGACCTTTACCATTCTTTAGAAGTTCAAATCCTAAGAAGTAAGACACTTCTCCCAAATCTGTCATCTCAAATTCAGTTTTCATTACTTCTTTGAATCTCTCTATCTCAGCTGTGACACTTCCAGTTACTAGCAGATCATCAACATACAAACATATCAGAATGATGCTTGAAGCTGCTTCCTGCACATATACTCCATATTCTGACTTGCATTTCCTGAAACCTTGTTTCACAAGAAATCCATCTATCCTTTTATTCCAAGCTCTTGGAGCTTGTTTCAAACCATATAGAGCTTTGTTCAATCTGTAGACCATGTCTTTCTTCCCTTCAATCATGAATCCAGGTGGCTGAGTTACAAAAACAAGTTCTTCTAATGGACCATTAAGAAAGGCTGACTTAACATCCATGTGGAACATAGGCCATTTCCTTGCATTAGCTACAGCTATGACAAGTCTCACAGTCTCAATTCTTGCCACAGGTGAGTAGATTTCTGAGTAATCTATTCCTTCCCTCTGCAGAAAACCTCTTGCCACCAGCCTTGCCTTATATTTTGCTATAGAATTGTCAGGATTTAGCTTCAGCTTGAACACCCATTTTACTTCAATTGCCTTCTTATCTGATGGAAGTTTAACTAACTCCCAAGTTTGATTTCTCTCAATTGAAGCCAACTCCTCTTCCATAGCTCTCTTCCATTTCTTGTGTTTCAAGGCTTCTGTGTAATTGATAGGCTCAGAACCAGCCATCAATGCAATATGAACTAAGTCACCATCTGCATTTACCTCATTATCATTAACAATTTCACAATCCTGCAATCTAGCAGGAATGTTCCTTGTTCTGGCAGGCCTGTCTCTAGTCACAGCTGCAGGAGCTTCATTCTCATCACTAGAATCACTATCTTCTTCATTCATGATTGGATTTAATTGAGCTCTGCTTGAACTGCAACCAGCAATCCAATCCCAGGATTTCTCTTCATCAATTACAACGTCTCTGCTGTAAATCATTTTCTTTGTGACAGGATCATATAGCTTGTAAGCACCTGTGACATGGTATCCTACCAAGATCATGGCTTCACTTCTGTCATCAAGCTTCTTCCTTTTTGCTTCAGGCACATGCTTGTGACATAGAGCACCAAAAATTCTGAAGTGACTTACACTAGGTTTTCTACCACTCCACACTTCCTCAGGTACTTTGTCTTTCAGCTTCTTGGTTGGACACCTATTCAACACATACACAGCAGTGTGAACTGCTTCACCCCAGAAAGCTTTAGGCAGGTTCCTATGCTTCACCATACACCTTGCCATATCAAGAATACTCCTGTTCCTTCTTTCAGCTAAGCCATTGTGTTGAGGTGTATAGGGAGCTGTGACTTCATGTTCTATACCTTGTTCAACACAAAATGACTCAAACTTCTTGGAAGTATACTCACCTCCACCATCTGTTCTGAGAGCTATGATCTTCTTTCCACTTTGATTTTCAACTAATGCCTTAAAATTTCTGAAGACATCAAATACTGCATCCTTGGTTTGAATCAAGTATATCCACATCTTCCTGCTATACTCATCAACAAAGGTAACAAAATATCTATTACCACCAAGTGAATTCACATCAAAGGGACCACACACATCAGAATGTACAACACCTAGTACACTTGATGATCTCATAGGCAAACTCTTGCTGAAAGCATTTCTAGGTTGTTTACCAACTAAGCAACCTTCACATACTCTTTCTGAAGCTTCAATCTTAGGCAGGCCAAGTACCATTCCTTTGCTCCCTAGCTGATTCAGATATTTGAAATTCAAATGTCCAAATCTCAGGTGCCATAGCCAATTCAACTTCTCATCTGTTACTACCTTCATACACTGAACAGTGTTTGTGTGAATCAAAGTTCTGAAGGTTCTATTCTTGGCCAAAGGAGTCCTCAGAATTAGGTTATTTGCAGGATCATAAAGTTCAAATTTCTCTTTCTTAATGATAACTGAAAAACCTTTTTCTGCTAACTGTCCAACACTCAGAAGATTACAATCCATACCTGGTACAAACATCACATCTTCAATTACTGCAGTGCTTCCATTGCTCCTCTTGATAACCATGTTACCAATGCCTTCTGACTGCAATGAACTGCTATTGGCCAGCTTCACTTTACTTTTCTTTCCAGAATCGAACTTCACTAACCAGTTTTTGTGACCAGTCATGTGGTTGGAACACCCTGTGTCTAAGAACCAAGTCTCAGCATCAACTTTATCTTGTGATTCTACCTCTGATAATGCAGCCATGAAAGTCACAGCTTTGTCTTCAACCTTTTCTTGCACAAGTTTTGCTTCATCATCAGAGTCTTGGCCCTTTTCTTTGCCTTTCTTGAACCAACAATCTGAAGCATAGTGTCCCCATTTCTCACAGTTATAGCACTGAATGTGACTCTTGTCCTTGCCTTTACCTTTCTTTGAACTTGATGTTCTTCCTCCTTTCTTGAAGGATTCAGATTTTCCATCAATTTTTTTCTGAGAGCCATTCTTTCCCTTATCTTGATTTTTCTCTTTGTGACTGTTAGCTTTCTTGTAAGCCTGAACTTGTAAGGCTTGTACAGATTCTTGAACCCCTTTCCTTTCATTTATCATCAACTCATGTGCTTCTAAAGATCCGACAAGATCCTCCAACTGTAATGTAGCTACATTCCCAGTTTCTTGGATGGCAACAATGACATGATCAAAATTTGGAGTTAGAGTTCTCATTACCTTCTCTACAATCATCCTATCTGTCATCACCTCACCACAGCTCTTCATTGTATGGACAATGCCTTGAACCTTCGACACATAGGCTCCAATGGATTCACTCTTATCCATCTGCAGAAGCTCATATTGCCTTCTCAGATACTGCAACTTCACTCCCTTCACCTTTTCTCCTCCTTCATAATATTTCACCAAAATATCCCAGGCTGCCTTAGAGGATTCAGCACTAGATATCTTGTCAAAATTTGCAGAATCTACTGCAGCTTGAATTGCATACATTGCCTTGCAATCCTTCTTCTTTGAGTCTTTGTGTGCTGATCTCTGAGCTTCAGTGGCATTCCCCACCAAGTCTTGCACACCATTAACCACCACTTCCCATGTATCTTGAAAACCAAAGAGAGACTTCATCTGTTTGCTCCATCTTTCCCAATTCTTGCCCTCAAGAATTGGAAGATTGTTTGGTAAACCATTCCCTGACATTGTTTCTGAATGAAGGAAAATGTAAACACCAAACAAGACTGAATCTTTGTGCTTTCTACACTAAGAACCAAAGGGCTCTGGATACCAATTTGTTAGGGTAATCCAAGATAAGAGGAAGA
This sequence comes from Trifolium fragiferum, assembly GCA_954870985.1. NCBI lineage: Eukaryota > Viridiplantae > Streptophyta > Magnoliopsida > Fabales > Fabaceae > Trifolium > Trifolium fragiferum. Next base: position 6,284,982 of record OX940794.1, on the reverse strand, counting down.
AGATAACAAGTAAGAACTAGAGAGAAAACTAGGAGGAAAGTGTTAAGATTTATTGATAAGAAAAATAGAGAATGAGTTATATACAATGCATGAGGCACATGCTTATTTATAAGGAAAACTCCTAACACATCCATTACTTGTAACACAAGTAACCATAACTAACTAACTCAAGGTAGTTATGTAACCACCTCCTAACTACCTAACAGAGTCTAATAGGATTGAAGTTATAAAACATCATTTCAGAACAGCCGGTTCTGCAAAAGCGCGTTTGAAACAAGCTATTTTGGTTCAGAAGCACGTTTGGAAGCAAGGAAGCAAGTTGAGTTTGGAAAAGACGCAAGAAATTTGCATTTGAAGTAGCTCTCTGAGTTTTCAGACTTGATTTCATTGTTGATGGAGTGAATTTTTTTGCCTCATTGGGCCTGGGCCTAACTCCTATTTCCTTATCAGATTCTATGTCTTTGTTGCTAGTTTACCCCCCATTAGTTACTATAGTATAGTTAATCATTTGTATTTTCATTGTATTTCAAACTCAAAATTGGTGAAATTCCCAATGTTGAGTTTGAGGGAGGCTGTTAAGATTTAGATAGTTAGTTAGAGCTTCCAATAGTTAGTTAGAATCTCAATTAGTTAGTTATAGTTTGTTATTAGTTGGTTAGTTGGTTAATCACCAAAAGGCTCTATATAAGAGCCACTATTGTATTCATTTTACTCATCTTTTGATCAATCTATTATGATTTTCTTATCATTTCTCTTTCAATATGAATCCCTTTGATTTCTATTCTCTTGATGATTTTCTAGAGTTTTCTCCACTTTCTCCAAATTATGCAAATCTTAACAAGAATCTTCAGTTTGGAACCATCAAAATTATAGGAAAAGAAATCGATGTTCGTCCCTTCACATACCAAATATTTCATATTTTCCTCCTTTTCAACCAACAACTTTTGTTTTTTGTCGGACAAATTTACACATTGAATCTCTCCGTTCGATATCCGTTGAGCAACATCACGAACCAAATCATGCATTTTTACATATCCGTCATCAGCTTTCAACAACAAGCAAGAATTTACGAGTATGTTTTTAGCTACGAATACTAGGTTTCTAGCAGAATCATAGCTCTTACTATCTACCTCAAAAACACCTGCACCTATGCAAAGTCTGGTTAGAACTTCAATATTAATTTCTGCATCTTCTGGGAATAGGGAACATATCAGGAACAATCCCTTGGCCTTTTCATCCTCCATACAATCATAGCTAACCTGCAAAGATTTATAAATTCCAACTGTAGCAACATCAACACCATGCATATATCCAATCTTCCTAAAGGATTGTAGTGTCACCTTCCACTCCAGCACTTCATGTTGCCCCTTTAAATATTTGGCAATAATTGCAATTGCAATTGGTTATTGTTTGCATTCCTTTACAATCAAATGTCCATAATCAAAGAAATCATTTGGAGAATTGTTGGATATACCGACACATCTTTCAAACATGATCCACGCGTCTTCTTCAGATAAAACATCCAATTCTATTATCTTATCACAATCCATTTCGTTGAATACTTTTTTACTACGCGAGGTTACAAGAACTCTACAACCATTGCAATTGTCCCGTTTTGGAATTCCAATTAGATCAAAATCAAAAGGTGTATCTTGATTGTCCCACACATCATCTATTATCAGAAGAATTTTCTCACCATCTGTTAATCTGCTCAATAGTCTTTTGGGTCGGTCTGATTCATTACAATTCTTCAATTCTTCGGCCAATCCTAAAGGTCCAGCAATATCATCTTGAATATTTTTTACATTAGGAGTAAAGGACACTGTTGTATCTATGACAAGAGAAAATTGTTTAGACCGCTTTAGTTCTTTACCTACTTCCTTTGCCAATGTAGTTTTTCTGGTGCCACCCATCCCTTGCAATCCAACTATATAGTTGTTTGCATTTTTCAGTGCATCCAACATTTCTTTGTATTTTAACACTCTGCTGTTAAAAGGAATGTAATGTTCAGATGAATGACGCTCAACATCTAGAAGACGGCGAGGGAGTTCAATATCTACAAGTGTCTTTCCGTCATCTTTTAGTTGTTTAATCAGATCCAAATTAGTTACCAACTCCTTTCCTGTTTTATATCGCCATATGCAATTAGGACAAAATTCAAAAAAACATGTTTGTTTTGTTTTGGTGTCCAACTTAAGGAGTTTGTCAACTTCCTCTTTCCAAATATCAACCTCGGCTACAACATCTTTATCTTTTCCTTTTGCTACTTCAACACGCTTCTCGATAGTTATCCTTGTTGATTTCAACGTATCCCTTTTCTCTTCAAATTCCTTAACAATGCATGTGAAGCAAAATACATGACGTGCTTCTCCTATTGCCTTATTAATCAATTTCTCCACATATGGCTTCACCAGCTCACACATGAAACTAGCCATCTAAAACAATTTACATAAAACAAATTAATCAGGCATATGTATAAATGCCTAAAAAAAAGGTGATTAATAAATTCACAACTGTATAATTATTATACATAAAGGTACCGTTGTTGCTCTTTAAAATGTTTCATGATAAAATCAAATAGAGATGATTCCCAAGTTATGTTTCATCTTTTATTAATGGCTCATTTGCATTGCTGTATGTTTGCGAATTTTTTGTTTTAGTCTCTGTATCTTATTTTATTGCAAATAAGTTCCTGAATGTACAAAAAAATTTGATTTTAGTCCCTAAAGTCAAAATCCTGCAGTTTTCGTGCATATTTTCCTTCAAATTTTTCTGCGGATTTTGTCTTTAGGGACTAAAACAAAAAAAAATTGTACATTCAGGAACTTATTTGCAACAAAATAAGATACAGTGACTAAAACCAAAAATTCGCGAAGATACAAAGACGAAAATGATATTTAAGCCTTTATTTATTTATTGATTGATGAATACTTCTCTACCATTTCATAATTTGAGGGCATTTACCCTCGGTTGCGGTGCTCGGACCCTGGTTCAGAGGATGCAAATTTTTAATCGATATATATATATTTGACAATTGTTCACTACGCAGTTTCACATTTTGAAATCCTGAATAATCAACTTATTATTTATATTGTTGAACAAGTCTCTTTCGACATAAGTATTGATTACATAAGAAATATATCAAATCAGTGTATAAGTATTGATATGGTAACAATACAAATACATAATCAAGTTGTTAGTTTTCTTATTGCTTGATATTGATAATTTTTTTTCTATTTATTACTTGAGTATAACCATATAATAGCTTCATGAAAACATTGATTTTCACATGGGTAAAATTGAAACAAAATTGTCGATGGCTTAGTTAGAAACCGTAGAACAGAGATCCAAATATGTATTTCGATCAAATAATAAACGAGCAACCAACGAAGCACACAAATATGTTATTAGAACCCTCTGTTGAATAATCAGTCGACCAATTTATCACTATTGAAATTATATAAAAATAAATCTCAAATTTTAAAACCCAACACTATAATTTTTTTTATTGATTACCTTAGTGTTGTTTCAAGATTGTTGAATGATTTATAACTATTTTACGTATTTGGTTTGACCTTTTGTTTGAGATGATTTAATTTTAGAGAGAAATTGAAAGAAAAATACGAGAATAGTGAAAAATATTTTAGATCTTTGAATAAGTGGTGCAAAACAAAAAAAATCAAAGGGTGGAAGGTACAAAAAATATAGGGATATTAATAGCAATTTTAAAATTCGAGGGGGTGCACTTGTACCCCCTCACATTCACATACATACAACACCGCCACTGTTTATCCTTCAACCAATGAGAACACGCCACATAAGTAGATTTGTATGTGGTTACCACAACTAATTGTAACAAACTTGTGGAGACCACATACAAATGACTTGTTCTCATTGATTGAAGGGTAAATACCCTCAAATTATAAAAGAGTAAATTAAAATTCCCCTTATTTATTTTATACTGGTGAAGTACCCGTGCATGTTTTTAGGTATCCGGTTCCATTCTTGATTTATTATTTTAATTTGGCATTTTTTTAAATAGCATTCTCCATTTTTATCCATGTTACTTCAAAAAATAAGATCAACTTATATACATTCTAAATGTTTATTCTCATTAGTAATAACTTGTCCCATCTTTCTTATTGCTTGATATTGATAATTTTTTTTCTATTTATTACTTGAGTATAACCATATAATAGCTTCATGAAAACATTGATTTTCACATGGGTAAAATTGAAACAAAATTGTCGATGGCTTAGTTAGAAACCGTAGAACAGAGATCCAAATATGTATTTCGATCAAATAATAAACGAGCAACCAACGAAGCACACAAATATGTTATTAGAACCCTCTGTTGAATAATCAGTCGACCAATTTATCACTATTGAAATTATATAAAAATAAATCCCAAATTTTAAAACCCAACACTATAATTTTTTTTATTGATTACCTTAGTGTTGTTTCAAGATTGTTGAATGATTTATAACTATTTTACGTATTTGGTTTGACCTTTTGTTTGAGATGATTTAATTTTAGAGAGAAATTGAAAGAAAAATACGAGAATAGTGAAAAATATTTTAGATCTTTGAATAAGTGGTGCAAAACAAAAAAAATCAAAGGGTGGAAGGTACAAAAAATATAGGGATATTAATAGCAATTTTAAAATTCGAGGGGGTGCACCTGTACCCCCTCACATTCACATACATACAACACCGCCACTGTTTATCCTTCAACCAATGAGAACACGCCACATAAGTAGATTTGTATGTGGTTACCACAACTAATTGTAACAAACTTGTGGAGACCACATACAAATGACTTGTTCTCATTGATTGAAGGGTAAATACCCTCAAATTATAAAAGAGTAAATTAAAATTCCCCTTATTTATTTTATACTGGTAAAGTACCCGTGCATGTTTTTAGGTATCCGGTTCCATTCTTGATTTATTATTTTAATTTGGCATTTTTTTAAATAGCATTCTCCATTTTTATCCATGTTACTTCAAAAAATAAGATCAACTTATATACATTCTAAATGTTTATTCTCATTAGTAATAACTTGTCCCATCTAGAATAGTTACTATTATAAATTTTTTATGACTTTTTCTACTCACCCCCCCCCCCCCCAAACACCCACACCAAAATATTCTTATATTATGTGTATGTAAAATCAGTTTACATAACTTATGCAGATTGAGTTTATTTAAGTTGATGTAAACTGAGAATTAACTAACTAAACTCCTTAAACCACCAAATGTAAGTGTGAACCCAGTTAACATAACTTATGTAGACGGTTATTTATTTCCTATTTATTTCACATATGTGTAATGCGATTTTCGTAACATAGAGATGAGAGAGAAAGTTGGAGATAGAGGGAACAGAGGAGGTAGGGGGAGGAGTTACTGTTCCATTCACACAAAAAACCAAAATTTAACCCAAATTTTAAGGGCCATCATCCTAGTGACAAGATTACGACCTTCTTTGTGACAAATTTTCCGGAGGATGTTACAACAGATGACCTTTGCTAAGTATTAGAAGGTTGGGGAAGTGTATATTCCGGCTAAAAGGGATAAGTTCGATCGCCGTTTCAGTTTTGCTCATTTTGTGGAGGTGGACGACGCCCATTTGTTGTTGGAAAGGTTAAAAGATACTTGGTTTGGTTCTTACAAATTGAGAGCCAATCTGCCGAGGTTCAATAGAGGGGATGCGGTTCCTAAGAAGGTTTCACATTGATCGAAGGCGACGAAGATTAGGGAGGAGAGTAGGAAGGAATGATTCATTCAAGGAGTGTCTTTTAAGAAGCTCTAGGAGTGAAGGAGGTTATGAAGGAGAAAGATCAAGAGGTTCTAAAGCATATTTCTAGTGGGGGGAAGGTACACAGTTCCCTTGCTGCCCAAGAGGTTGTTGACGAAAAGAGAGTGATTCAAGTGGAACCAATTCCAATGGTTCTTGAGTCTCTCAAACAGAGTTTTGTTGGAACTTTGAAGGATCTAGCAGAGAATATCCAGGGGATCATTGCTATGGAAGGTTTCCAAAATGTCAAAGCTACTATGTTGGGGTTTGACAAAATTATATTGTCAAGTTGTGTTGAAGACAGAGTTATCTCAGCCCTTCAAGCAGACTGAGTTTGGTGGGATAGCAAATTTCAGGAGATTGAAAAGTGGAACCCAAACCTTAGGGCTTCAAGGCGGCGCGTTTGGGTCATGATTTTTGGTATCGCTCTCCATTCCTGGGGTTGGGATTGTTTCCAGAAAGTTGTTGAAGGCTTGGGTAGGTTGGTTTCTCTGGATTCTCAAATAGAAAAACTGACAAGGTTGGACGTTGTTAGGGCTCTAAATGTGGTGCTGACTTGGGATTTTGGGGAGGAATCGATCATTTTAAAGGTGGGTGAGGAATTTTTTGAGGTGAAGGTGGTCGAGGAAAAGTTTGGGGAGATATATCTAGGGATGAAGAGATTTCTAGATTCTCATCTCTTCAGTGATGGGTCAGTTGAAGGTGAGTTTCAAATGCCTTCTCCTTCGGTTGATGGTTTTGAGTCGATGCGGACGGGGGTAAGGACAAGAACGATGGTAGCATAGGGTGGGATGAAGGCTGGTCAGACCAAGACTCCGACGAGCTTCTGAGGAGCGGTTCTTGTCCAGTAGGTAAAGGGGAGGTAGTTCCTAGCTCTATTGCTTTAGTGTCATAGGAGGGGTCAGATAAAGCTCAACTTGTGGTTGAGGTGGAAGAGACAAATCAACACTTTGGGGTGTTGATGGTGATGGTTTCGGCGATGCTGAGGTGAGTAGGTTGAAAGCTAATCCTCTTTTGGCTTTGACTTGGATTGATGGAGAGGATTTGGGTGAAGATCTAGACACTAGGGTTGAAAAGTTGCTTTCAGAATAAAGTGGAGGTGAGAGGCTGTTGGAAAGTGGGAAGGGTAATGCTTCTCATGGAGAGAAGGTTATAAGGGGTGACGTGATCCCCGTCCTTTCAAATATGAAGATTTCTCTTCCCACCCTCCACGTCTTTTTTTCACCCCCCAATAATCCAATTTTACCCCTAATTTTATCCTCCAAAACTTCAGTTTTCATTTATCGAAGTTTTCCGATATAGAAAAACATGTGTTTTCAACCGTTTATAACTTCGGTTCGTGTTTACCAAAGTTTTTTTAAGGAATATAAACGGAAACCTGGGGGTGAAAAAGAGACATGGGGGTGGGATGAGAAATCTTCTTCAAATATTGTGCTTGATGGGCCAAACGTCCATTGGGCTAATAGTATTGGACCTCAAGTTATAGAAACAGTGAAGGACCAAATTTCTGTCAACAATAAAAATAAAGGCATTTTGGTGGATAACAGCGATGTAAAAATTGCTATCTAGACCCCCCTACTTACTTCCAGACCCTCCTAAAATCCCAAAAAAATAAGCAGATCAATTTTTCTTACAACAAGCAGATCAATTTTTTTTTTTTTTTTTTTTTTATATTGATGAGGGCACAGGCCAAATAAAAACAAGAACTATAAATAGGGCAGCATTACTACAATTTTTTTCCCTTAAAAAACATATATAATTTTAAATAGTATATTTTTATATAAAAACACAATTATACCCTATAATTTGATAACATTTCTACTATTTTCTTTTTGCTTTTTTATACGGTTATGTATTTTAGGAAAGGTTTATATTGGCCTGTAACAATTTAAGACACTAATTAGTGATAATTATATTCATAGTATATTTTTGAATTTTATGCAAAATAAATATAATGTATATATATATATATATATATATATATATATATATATAGGGCAGCATTACTATTTTTTTTTCATGATAGTATATTTTTTTTTTCTTCTTTTTTTATATAAAAACACAATTATACCCCTATAATTTGATAACATTTCTACGATTTTCTTTTTCCTTTTTTATACGGTTATGTATTTTAGGAAAGGTTTATATTGGCCTGTAACAATTTAAGACACTAATTAGTAAAAATTATATTCATAGTATATTTTTGAATTTTATGTAAAATAAATATAATGTGTGTGTGTGTGTATATATATATATATATATATATATATATATATATATATATATATATATATATATATATATATATATATTATTTGTACTTTTCATTTTATATCTATTTGAGACATTTTGTCAAATAATTTTGTACATGTGACATGCTACAATTCTTCCTCTTTTTTTTTTTTTTTTTGAATGGCAAATATATAAATATATATAAATAAGAAAGAACTAGTACATACAAAATAGTTCACAAATGGGAGTACAAGAAGTACCGAGCCCCAAAATAAAGAGAAAATACAAAGAATTGATATATAGACAACTCCTAAACATTCGGCGATCAAGAAAAGAAAAAGAAGAAATCAAGAAGAGAAAACAAAAAGAAAGCCGACATCCCTCCAAGATCACCAAGCCTAGGAGCACCACCGCACAAGATTCTAGTGGTTCCAGCACAAAATAGGTTCAACCTCCCACTCATAAAGAGAGCAAGGGTTGGCAGGGTTTTTGACTAAATACAATTTCCAAGAAAGAAATTTCACCCTATCAACCAGGTATTCAATAGATGAAGATCCCCCAGCAAAGATTAAGTCATTCTGAGAATTCCAGATTGACCAAATAACAACATGCCAAATTAGTAACCATCCTAAGTAAACCCTCCTACCAATACCCATCCCTAGTATGAATTCAAACAAACCTATTATTTCCCCAGGAGAAGCACTTTGGACCCCTAACCACCTAAAAATGGAGTACCACACCGTAGAGGAAACATTGCAAGTTAGGAACAAGTGTTCTTCCCAATCCCCTCAGAAAACCAATCCGAGCCAGAATCAGTTGGGCCCCCAAGAAGGGAGACATCTTTCCACCAAGAAGAAGTTTCCCTAAAACCTACAGGGCGACCCCCAAGATGAGGTGAAGGGTACAACGAGCCATATCTCGCCACAAGGATGTCTTTCCAAATTCCTTGTCCTTCACAAAGTAACCTCCATCTCCACTTACCAAGAAGAGCAAGGTTCACCACTCTAAGGTCCCTAATCCCCAATCCTCCGTCAGCTTTAGGTTTGCAAACATTCGTCCAACTAACTCAAGGGATCTTCCTCTCCCTAATTGTACTTCCCCATAAAAATTGTCTTTGCAGTTTAACTATCTGCTTCCAAATCTTCACAGACATCTTCATGAAAGAGAGATAAAAGATGGGTATAGAGTTAAGGACAGAGTTTAAAAGGACAACCCTACCTCCTAAACTGACATATCTAAAATTCCAATCACCTAGTCTTTTGGCTAGAGTATCTAAAAGAGGCTTCCATGTTCTCTCCTTCCGCGGATTAGCTCCCACGGGTAACCCAAGATACATGAATGGTAATGAACCTACTCGACAATTCTTCCTCTTCTCATGTGCTTTCAACATTTATTTCACATAAGTATAATTCACATAAGAATATGAAAATGTGAATTTTATTATCACTATTATTTACACAATTTAATACGTTTTGTCTTGGCCAAAACTGTGCAATGATTATGCAGTTAATGAACAACATAACTGTAGTGTGCGATTTTAAAAGGAAATAATATTTTAACAAAACCGTATTAATATAGTCAATGCATTAAACATAGTGTGATCACTATAATTGTGCGATTTTAATAGGAAATAATATTTCAAGAAAACCATATTAATATAGTCAATGCATTAAAGATAGTGATCATTATAATAGTAACATATTTTTATTTTACTATTTTTGAATTTCTTTTATCAAATGAAAAACAAATTTTTTTTCCATGTGTGATAAATAGTTTTGTAATCTATAATATAAATATTATTTTATATTTTATATTATCCCCCATACATTTATAGTATATATAGACAAGTATACAATAAAATATAGTTAAAAAAAAAGTGCACACATGTTTATAAATATAATGTGTTTTTTTTGTTACTTATAAAAATAATGTGTGATATTACCTTTTAATTTATTTTTTTGACATAAAAGATCTTTTAATTTATTTTTAAAATGTTTAAAATTGGGAAGCTTTATTTAATAGATTTTGTTTATAATACATAATTACAAATATAGAAAATTACTATTACTATTATTGTACAAATTTTTTTGTCAGCATTAATGTACAATTTTAATTTCGGTTATTTCCATAAATCAGAGAAAATAATTAATGTAATTATTTTATATCTTATCTATAAATAATGTTGTTCAAACTTACATTTTCTACACCATTTTTGAAAGTTTCCTCTAAATCTCTATTTTCTTTGTTCTTTAAATTTTTCTTAGCGTTCTTATTTTTTATTCTCATATATTATTTTTCTTCCAAATATATATTTTCGAATCATGCCTATATATATTTTTAGGTGAATATATGACGTATATTTTTCATCAGTAAGTAGAGGTTTGTCTATATGATATTTTGTATTGGATTTAATCGTTTATATCAAACTCTTTGTCCCTAAAATTGATATCGAATTTAAGTATTAACAATGATTTCTTTTATTTTACGTGACTTATATTTCTATTTATATATTAATACGAATGTCTACTTTTTATTGCAATTTCAACGGAGACATATATATTTGTACTCACATATTAATATGGAGGCAATTTTTTTGTTTTTTTGATAGTTTTTACGAAATTTATATTTTACTCATACGAGGATTTTTTTTAACATGCCAAAATGAAATATATATTAATCATTCAAATTAGTTCCTTTAACACAATGTGTGCCAAAAAAAACTACAAGAGTCTACATATACATCAATCCAAAACAAATGAGAGAACAAAGTTACACATCATGCCAAAACAAGTAAACGGGATTATTTTTTATTTAAATGAGAATCTATATTTCAATTTATACATTAATATGAGATCCTTTTTTTTTGTAATTTATATTGTAGTTTATATTTCTACTCATGTTAATCCGAAGAGGCGAAGACCTTTTTTTTACGAGATCTATATTTCTATCATATATTTCTACTCACATATTAAGACGAAGGACTATTTATTTATTTTTATAATTTCTATGAAAATTTATATTTTTATTAATATATATTAATATGTAGACCCATCTTCTTCTTTTTTTTTGTTGGTAATTTTTATGAAATTTATAATGTTACTCATATTAACACAAGGACTATTTTTTTTAATTACTACATAAACTTATAATTCTTTTCATATATTAATACGAGATCTGTTTTATTTTTTTAATTTATACTGTATTTTATACTTCTACTCATATATTAATATGCAAGCTTTTTAAAAAAAAAAATCTATGTTGCATATATTGCAACTAATACAAGTATACATCAATAAGGGACTATATTTTTTATTGTAATTTCTACGGGAACATATATTTCTACTTATGCGTTAATACAAATAATTTTTTCTATTTATAATTTCTATTTAGATCTATATTTTACTCATATATTAATACAAAAACCTATTTGTTTTATAATTTTTATGGAATCTATATTTTTAGTCATATATTAATAGGGAGACTTTTTTATATTTCAACGGGATCCTATATTTTTGCTTAAATATTCATATCGGAACTGATTTTTTTTGTTATTTATATTATTTTCTTTATTTCTACTCCTTTCTACTCACCCTCCTTTCTTTGTTGCTCTTTCTTTTTTCATCTAATCTTATTTGTGTTGGTTAGCTCTTTGCTACCACCCTTTTTGTTTAAAAAAAAAGTTTTTATTTTTACTCATTTATCGATATAAGAATATTTTTTTTGTAATTTATGTCCACCTCAAAGTCTTTTTACAAAATCTCAGAGTCTCTTTCGTATAATTCATCACAGTTAGCTTTTATTAGTGAGGAATATATATATAATATATATAAGATTGTAAATATTTATGTAGCTGTCATTAACTTTCTTTTATTAACAATTAAAATTAAAATTTTTGAGTTTAAAGTAAAATATATTATTTATAATTCAATAAATCTACAAACACATTTTTATCCGTGCTTGGCATGGGTATGGATACTAGTTCATTATAAATTAGATCAAATTTAGAGCTCAAGTTATTATGTAACAAAATATGATTCGTAATCACATAATGAAAATAATTTACACATAAAAAAATAAGCAAAAAACATTTGTCACCTGTTACAGCTCTTTGAAATCTTGAGGCTCTGATTTTAGTGAGCTTTTAAGACTTCATTCACCTAAACTTTGTATTATATAAATAAAATTAGATATATAATTTTTTCAAGATGTATTTTTAAAAATTAGTAAATATATAACTTAGTCCCTCAATTTAATAGAGTATATCAAAGTTCATCACTTTTGTAAAATATCACTTCAGTCCCCTTATCTTACAAAAAGTCAGTCAAATTATAGTCCCATTCAATCTCAAAAATCATTTGAGATTGGCCTACAAAATATATACTCTCTGAAAATTACCTATATTTGTATTAGCTGTTTCCTTTTGTTTTTTGTTATTCGTAAAAAACAAAATTAACAAATATGATTGTTTGACAACTTTTTGTTTATAATTAAGGTAACAAGAGTAGTATATCTTAATTCGCTTTTAATCATAAATATATCTTATGCAGTAAAGAAAGTAATAGATTTGGAGCTTAAAAAATCCTATAAAAACATAGATGAAGGACAAGAACAGAAAAAAAATGGTGTAGAAAAATAAAAGATTAAATCCTATAATATTAAGTTAAGAGATTTAAAATATAAATTTTCCTTTTTTTATCACTAATAGTAACTAACATTTAATACTTCCTAATAAATTTAAAATATAAAAAAATAGTGTAATATTTTTTAACAATAAAGTAATGTATTCTTTTCAATAAATTATTTTCTTAGAATGCAAAAGTTGACAAATATCTCTCTGATTTAAAAGAAATTCAGAAGGAAATTGACAAATTGTATTGAAAGTTAGCAAAAATTGAAAAAATGACCATTAACTAAGTAATTGTGTCCAAGCAGATCAATTTTGTTCATGTACTGTAAAAAATATTGATTGAAGTGAAATCATGTAACTCTATATCTGCATATGAAAACACAAAGAATATATATTACCTTGTTTCGATTACGTTCTTCGGCCATTGCACACACACAAAATCTTTCTTCCCTTTCTTTCTACAAAAACGCCGCTGAGAGACCAAATGTTAGTTGGTCTAGTGGTGATCCATTAAATATTGATTAATTATATTGATCAGATTTTACTTATCTCACAATTAAACTCTTAATTATCAGAGTTTCTTTTTCCTAGAATCGGAGAATTAATATCAAAAGAAAAACAAGGTCGAGCTGAGGCTCAAGTTACTCAATACTAAAACCTGATTCTCAAGTATATCTACATAAATAAATGAATATTACCAGCTGAAGAATCCTTTCTTTCTTCAATTTCCAGCAGAAGCTTGAAACAATCGCAGCAGAGAAAGACTATACCATTTCTAAGCCCAAACTATGGTTTTAGAAAGCACAACCCACTTAATTTGTGTACTATACACTCCATTCAATTTCATTTTAAACACCGACCGTTTTGTTTTTATTTTGTAACTACTATTGATCGATATATACGAGGTCAAACTTTTTAATATGGGAAATACTACTTATAGCGAAGATACCTATCACGACAATATCACGATGTTTTTTCCTGATACACTCTCCTCCACCATATTTATTTATAACTACCCATGGTTTCAATAAAGTGCAAGATCTAACGGGTGAAATCAATTCGTGAGAAATTCGTGATTACTTTTAATATTAATAAGTTAATCATATTACTATTTCAAACTTCACAGCTGGCTATGGTTTTTTTAAAATAAGAAAATGTTAAAAAAATATGTTAACATGAGCCTTTAAAATAATAAGGAAAATGCTAAACATTATACTTGGTGTATTGGTTAAGCAATTTATTATAAAAATAATTTTTTGAAAAATGTGAATTCAATGTTTTGAAAATGTAAAAAGTTAAATAATTCTCTACTTAATTTGGCTACTATTCAATGTTTTCATACTAAATGGCTACTTAATTTGTGTGAAATTTGCGCGAAGTAGGGGTACATAATAGATAGTTGTCTATTTAAATATTGCAACCGTTAGATCTGACGCCCTAATCGAAAGATTGAATTCCAACTTCTTTATTACTAGTGTATATGAATTTTTAATGATTGTTAACATTTCATTTATTGTTAGATCTAACGATTATAATATACTATACATTTTCAAGTCTTTGTCTTTGTTTATCTGTTTTTTTGACGTTTTGTTTATCTGTTTAGTGTTTATTATATTTAGTTTGTACATGCACACGATATAGCCCTTGCAACTTATACCATCAAATATCAATTTTAAAATGCAACATTGCAATAATTAGCAGAACGCTATTGAATGCTTATGATAGTAATTAAATGTATGTATGAAGTCTTACATTGTTTGAAAATGTGATAAATAGTACAGAAATTAAAAAATTTAGTGTCTTTTATAAAAATGGCTTGAGATAATATTATACTATTTTTTTTACAAGCAAAAATAAAGTATATAAATTAACTAAATAATCTCTTTAGCACAAGGTGTGCCGAAGAGATTAAATTTTTTTATAAAACATCAATTAAAATAACAACATAAATAATTAATTGATGTTCAAATATGTAAGCGGATTCGACCACTGACTATTTGTTAATACTAGTTTAAATTATTTCTTCTTATCTTTTTATAATCAATTTCAAGTTTAACTAATTAAAGATTGTATTAATTTATGTTCTTATATAATATTTTTATTGTTAGTTGTAAAAGTATAAAATAATTAGACATATACGATTATAATAGAATATACGTTTCCAAAGTCTTGGTTTTTTATTTTTTTTTTTGGTACATGTCTTGGTCTTTTTTTATTGTCTTAACAAAATAGAAAGTCTTGGTCGTTATTTTAAAATTAGGCTTAATTATAGTTTTGGTCCCCCTACTTTGCTCTTTTCACAGTTTTGGTTATCCTATTTTAATTTCAACCAGTTTTAGTCCCTCTTATTCAAATTTGGTCTTATGTGTCATATTTTTAATGACATGGCAAACATAATGCTAATGTGTCAAAGTCCACATATATTAATATTTTCCATGTCACTAATTATGTTTATTTTAATTTATTTATAATAAAAACACAAAAAATAAAATAGTAAAATAGCAATTATTATAAACCAAAAAAATAAAATAGAAAATTAAATTGTTATTATTTGATTCTATAAATAAATAAGAATCAAGAACCCTAAAATAGAAACAAATTACCAAATTTCTCAAATCTCTACTTCTCTCCATCGAAGTAAGAATCATACAAATCCCCAAATTTTCTTGCTCCACTTTTTCGTTCCTCTTTTTATTCTTCCTCTTCAATTGTTATTATGTGATTTTTTTGAGTAGTTTGATGAGAAGATAACTGATGATGCTAAAAAATTATTTAAAATAAAGTACTAAATTCCTATAACAGAAGATGAATGATGTGAGAAAAAGGTGTTTCAAACAAGGCTCATGATGATTTAAAGTTGAAGATTAGTTTTTTAGGAATTTTTAGGCATTTTTTTTAATTTCTAGTGTATTTGTGTACCGAAACAAATTCCCCTCTCGCGAATATTATTCTAGCAACAACGAAGAACAGTTTCGAATGAGTCGAGTTCTAGCAACAAATATTTTTGCTTCTTAGGGTCGATTGAGCGGCATCGATTTGGGGATCTCTGAGATGTTTTCAGGGAGAGAATGAGAGATTTGGAAGATTTGAGAATTTGTTTCTTGATTCTTATTTATTGTTTTATAATAATTGCTATTTAATTTGTGTTTTTTTTGGTCAAATTTTTGTATTTTTATTATAAATTATTATTAAAATAATAAACGTAGTTAGTGATATGGAAAGTGTTAATATATGTGGATTTTAACACCTCATCACTATGTTTGCCATGTCATTAAAAATATGACACATAAGATCAAAATTGAGTAAGAGGGACTAAAACTGGTTAAAATTAAAATAAGGGGACTAAAACTGAGAAAAAAGCAAAGTAGGGGATTAAAACTGTAATTAAGCCTTAAAATTATTTATTTCGTTTTCAATGACTCCAAGACAATAACCTACAGCCAACTATCAATTTAATAATGAGTTGTTTTTTGGGTACAATAGTCTAATGCCTTTATTATATTCACAAGTCCGAATTATTTCCTTTTTTATTTGTTCTTCATTTATAAAAGAAAAAAGGCTTAATTGCACTTTTGATCCCCCTATTTTGCTAAATCTGCAATTTTGGTCTCCCTATTTTAAAATCAAACATTCTAGTCCCCCTATTTTGATTTTTGTTGCACTTTTGGTCCCCCATCCCATTTTTTGACCAAGTGGCAACCAAAACGCTTACGTGGCAATACATGTGGCAAATAAAAGTGCCCATCAATAAATATTTTAATTATAATATTAATTTTTTAATGTTCAATAAGAAAAATACTAATTTTTTAAGAAAAATTGATTTTTTTAAAAAAAAATTCTGGAAAACCAAAAAATATAATTTTTTTAAAAATCTGAAATATTAATTATTGTTTTTAGAAAAAAAACTGAAAAAACCAAAATTATTAATTTTAAAAAAGTTGAAAAAAATATTAATTTAAAAAAAACCGAAATATTAATTTTTTTAAAATTATCTTAAAATTTATTTTATATATTTTTAAAAAAAATTTATAGATTTTTTTAAAAAAGTTAATATTTCAGATTTTTTTAAAAAAAAAATAGTTTTTTCAGTTTTTTTTAAATAAATTTAAATTTTTTTCGATTTTCAGATATTTTTAATATAAATATTATAATTTTTATAAAAATCAGAAATATTAGTTTTTTTAAAAAACTGAAATTATTATTTTCTTTTTACTGAAAATAAAATATTATTTGAAAAAAACTGAAATATTAAATAATTTATTAGATATTTTATTAAAAATTAATATTTCAGATTTTTTTTTTAAAAATTAATATTTTTTGTTTTGTCATATTTTTTTTTATAAATTTTTTTGGTTTTTTCAGTTTTTTTTTTAAATAAATTAATATTTCAGATTTTTTTTAAAAATTAATTTTTTTGGTTATTCAGATATTTTTTAAAAAAATATTTCAATTTTTTTAAAAAATAATATTTTTCATATTGGAAATTAAAAACTTAAAATTAAAATATTTACTGATATGACATTTTTATTTGCCACATAAGCGTTTTGGTTGTCACTTGGTTAAAAAATAGGTTGAGGGACCAAAAGTGCAACAAAAATCAAAATAGGGGGACTAAAATGTTTGATTTTAAAATAAGGGGACCAAAATCGCAGATTTGACAAAATAGGGGGACCAAAAGTGCAATTAAGCCAAGAAAAAATTATGGATCTGTTTAAGATTATTTCACATTTAAATAAGGGTGTACGCTGATCAAGTAGTTTGGACTCAAGTGGCAAGAAATTCTTTTCAAGGACGTATTCAGGAAATATCGAGTTCGATTTTTAGGAAGAACAACGCTTGACTAGTGTGCATGCCTCTACGCACGAGCCGAATTAATCGCTCACCTTTAGTGGGTCGAAAACCGGTGCAAAAGAAAAAAAAATCAATTAATTTGAAGATTCAAATAAATCCAAACAACAAAAACCAAATTGGATTTAAAAAATTAATATTGCAGAAATATTTACACATAAACAAAATGCAACAAGTTGCGCCGCTAAACTTTTTTGTATAGTAAAACCCAATCTTTGAAACACTACATTCATAGACCTAATCGACATAGATTACTATGCATAGCCTTTTGAACTATTTTCAAAAGGTTAACAGCCTTTAGTGCTAGAAAGTCAAAAGTGTCGAAACCAAACGCTATAAAAATGTATTGATTGTCAACGCATGCTTTCTCTTGTTTTGCCATTTTGCTTGAAGAAGCTTTGAGGGATGCATGTGCCACAGTAAAATCTCCGACCCTCGGTCCCATAAGTGGGGAAACTCCAGTCAAATCCACACAAGCATGTTTCCCACCTACCCATCCATACACCAGAACATCTGTTTGACGAAGTGTCGATCTCCCTTCTTGTGAGTCAGTCAAGGTCAATGGTGTCTCTTTCTTCACATAAATATCATCACGCCTAAAAATATATAAAAAAAAAACATCTCTGACCAGGTCATGCATGTATTTGAAGCCTATAAGCTCCATATACAATGAGCTGCATGTCCTTAAAAGTGTTGAGGCACACTTTACGACAAATAGGGCAAACCTCATCCTTAAAAAATAACGGAATCATAAAGCGGTACATAAAGATGGTACAATACTCAATCAGGGACATGTGTTGGCCTAACCAATCAATGAGGAGTAGCGAAGAGAATGTCTTAAGCATGTGCCACATTAAAACACCCAAAAACAACTTTTTATCTTGTGGTTAGTTAAAAATCAACTTTCATGTCTTGAACAATTTTACCAAAAAGAACACTCGTCAAAACATGTTGGCCTTTAAGGGGGACGGTGTCCTTGTTTGAAAAATTGCTAAAGTCAAAAGTTGAAATCATATCTCGAAGATCGTCCAAAGGATTGTTAAAATCCAAGTCCATACCACATACTCCACTGTCTCTCAATATATGATCTTACAAAATCCAAGATTGGGCCATGGAGGCCACAAAGAGGTGGCCTCTAGTGCTGAATACATACCTAACCCCGCAAACTTAATGGGTAAAAAATAATCCTCCATTGAAGGTTTCTAAAGAACTGACTTCCCCCAACCACAATGTTTTCAACCGCCGCTCTCAACTATTTATCAAACAAAACAACTGCCTCCTCAATCCATGTAAATTGGTTGGCACATCTTGAGGTCGAAAAATTAGTTTGGCGATGCCCATGCATGACCGAAGTAGAAGACGCTCACTCTGTGGATCTCTTAACTTAGTAAGAAGATGTATGAACTCAACAACATTGACAGCTCTCTTCATGGCCACATCCTCAAACTGAATTGATGAAAACCAACTCATTGACTTGTTTTATAATCAATTTGTTATATAAAGAGGCATAGAACTGTTGCATACACACCGCAACAAAAAGATCTAGCTGAGAGAATGAATAGACCTTATTGGAGCGGGTGAGATGTATGTTGTTGGGAGCTGGATTGCCCAAGAGTTTCTGGGGAGAAGCAGTTAATAATGTTGCATACTTAATCAACAAATGTCTTTCAATAGGAATTAATCTTAAGACACCTATGGAGGTTTGAAATGGTAGGCCATCTGACTACTCAAATTTGAAGATCTTTGGATGTTTGGCATTTGCTCACATCAATCAAGACAAGCTTGATGCTAGAGCGGTAAAGGGTTATAAGTTGTCCTGAAGCCTGAAGGTGTGAAGGGTTATAAGTTGTGGATGATAAAACCAGGAAGATCAAAATTCATTATTAGCAGGGATGTTACTTTTGATGAGACCCGTATG
Source organism: Trifolium fragiferum (assembly GCA_954870985.1). Taxonomy (NCBI): domain Eukaryota; kingdom Viridiplantae; phylum Streptophyta; class Magnoliopsida; order Fabales; family Fabaceae; genus Trifolium; species Trifolium fragiferum. The sequence continues at coordinate 6,265,564 of OX940794.1, read as the reverse complement.
AGGATGAAGTGCAAAGACCTTGAAGAAAGACCAGAAACTGGGGTGGAGAAAATTCAGTTTGAGGTGGAGCCTTCCACTGGTGAGAGGGAAGAGAAGGATCATACTCAAGTACCTAAAGAGAGTGGAAATGATGAAACAACTACTTCAGACTATCAGCTAGCAAGAGATAGAGAGAGAAGAGTTATTCATCCATCTAATAGATTTGGCTATGTTGGCCTTATTTGTTATGCTTTGAATGCAGCTGAAGAAGTGCAAGACTCAGAACCAAAGAACTTCAGAGAGGCATTAGAAAACATTGATGGCAAGGATTGGTTGAAGGCAATGAATGAGAAAATGCTTTCATTGGAGAAGAATCAAACTTGGAAGCTTGTGCCATTACCTAAGAACAAAAGGATAATTGGTAGCAAGTGGGTCTTTAAGAAGAAAGAAGGTATACCAGGGGTCGAAGCACCAAGATATAAGGCGAGACTTGTAGCAAAATGTTTTACTCGGGTGGAGGGAATTGATTACAATGAGATCTTCTCACCGGTGGTGAAACATTGTTCTATAACGGTACTTATGGCTATTGTGAATCAATATGATCTTGAGTTGGAACAAATGGATGTGAAGACCGCATTTCTACATGGTGAGTTAGAAGAAACTATCTACATGCAACAACCTGAAGGTTTTGTGGAAGACAAGTCAAAGGTATGTTTGTCGATGTAATCTTTGTAAGGGTTGAAGCAAAGTCCAAGGCAGTGGTATCATCGGTCTGATGAGTTTCTTTTGAAGGTTGGATTTGTGAGAAACAACTATAATGGTTGTGTGTACATGATGAAGAGGAATGAGAAAGTCATTCTCTACCTCCTTCTTTAAGAAGATGATATTCTTATGGCAAGTTCCGATAAGCATGAGATTCAAAGGCTCAAGGAGAAGCTAAATGGTGAATTTGTGATGAAGGATCTTGGTAGTGCGAAGAGGATACTTGGTATGGATATCTTGAGAGACCGGAGTAAAGTTGAGTTGTTCTTATCCCAACATGATTATTTGAAGAAAGTGGTGGGGCATTTTAGAATGACGAATTCTAAGGTTGTGAATACGCCACTTGGTCACCATTCGAAGTTGTCAATTAAACAATGCCCTCAATCTGAGGATGAGATGAAGAAGATGGAGAGTACTTCCTATGCAAGTGGGTTTAGAAAGCATCATGTATGGTATGATTTGTAGTAGACCGGATTTATCATATGCAATTAGTGTGGTAAGTCGATTTATGGCAAACTCGGGTCAAGTTCATTTGCAAGTTTTGAAGTTGGTTTTGAGATATTTGAATGGGTCCTTGAAGGGTGGTCTTAAGTATAAGAGAATTGATCCAAGAAGAGATGCTTTGGAAGGATATATGTGGATGCGGACTATGCGGAAAATGTGGATACTAGGAAATCCTTATCGGGGTTTGTGTTTACTTTGTTTGGAACGGCTATTACTTGGAAAGCTAATCAACAATCGGTTGTAGCTTTGTCGACAACTCAAGCGGAATATATAGCTCTTGTTGAAGGAGTCAAAGAGGCCATATGGTTAAGAGGTATGATTGGAGAAATGAGGATTAGTCAAGGTTGTGTGAAGATACATTGTGATAGTCAGAGTGCCATTCATTTGGCTAATCATCAAGTGTATCATGAGAGGACGAAGCACATTGACATCCGGTTGCACTTTGTTAGAGACATGATTGAGACAAAGAAAATCATTGTGGAGAAAGTTGCACCGGAGGAGAATCCGGAGGACATGTTCACTAAATCGTTACCTAGATCAAGGTTTAAGCATTGCTTGGACTTGATCAATTTCGAAGAGTAGACGGAAATCGGAGAGAGCAGCATGATGGTAGGTGGGAAGTTGGCACCGCCATCAATATAAGGTAAGGTGGAGAATTGTTGTATTTGCTTTGGTATTGATTGAAGCAATGAAAAGGAAACATATAGAACCGTGTGGGTACATATAGACCCGTGTGTGTATATTTGTTATATTGGAAGTGGCACACTGATTGCACGTGACATAACTTCAGATATGCTATATATATGTTTCATTCTTCTCAGCAGCAAAGAGAGGAAAAATTAGGGTTCTTCACCAACATTAAATCTAGAGTTTAAGAGGGTTTCTTTTGGATTATCTAGGGGTTTGGGAACTTATTCTTTCATCTTGTAATCACTTGTAAACACTTATCATTGAAATTTCTTGGTCACGGGAAGAGATTAGAGAAAAAGGTAAAAATAGGATAACACTGTTTTCTTGCAACTCTTTTGAGAATCTCATTGTAATCGAGGAGCAAAGTTTGATATTGAAGAGGAGAGCGTCTCTCTCCCCCAGACTAGGTTTTAATACCGAACTGGGTAAACATTTCTTGGTGTTCTTTATTGCTTTTATAATCTTAGCTTTGTTGGTTAATTGTTCTTGCTTATTCTCCATTATTGTTGGTTGATTGCTTAGTTGTTTTGCTCCACACACTTGTTAAGGTTTTATTGGTGTGTTTTAGTTTCGAATTCACAACATATCAGTACAATTAAATCAAACAAAAAGAAGGTATGTTTGACATGACAAAAAATTCTTACTCCTCTCAAACAATATTTACTGTTTGCAATTTTACCTTCTGAACTCGCTAGTCTCCTCTGTTTTCCTTTAATATGTCAAGTGACCCTTTGAAATCTGTGATATGAAGTATGTGTGAATAAGTTTGTTTCACATGATTGTGAAATTGTTGATTGGTTTTGAAGTTCTGTGTTCCTTAAACTGTATTGCTTTTTGCTGTAACATTAGAATAGGAAAACATGTGTTTTGGCCGTTATTGACACTGTGGCTATAACTATACTATAACACTGTATCATTAAAGCCAATTTTGATGATTTCACTAAGAAATCTGTGATGCTATTCTAGTTTTTCTCTCACTAGTTCTGGCTTTCATTTTGGAACTTCTGTTTTATAGTGGACTTTTAACTTGATAGTTTTCTATTTTAATCAAGGTTTTAAGGATTTTTCTATCTTCCATTTCAGCTCTCATGAAATTAAACATTTATGATTTCAAATGTAAGATTTTACAACCTCATAGACACAAGCAGATAAAGGAAGCAAAATGGCTCTCATGTTATGAAAAAAATACAGCTAGCTCACACACACACACACGCACCCCTACACACACACACACACTCACTCTGGTCTCATGTTTTGAAGGCTTCCTCAATGCCAAGTCACCCAGACATTCCATTACTTGATTATCTTAGTTCATCCATTAATTAACTAACCGTGATAAAAGATTTCATAATAGTGAAGAACTTTTTTGGCAACACATTAATATTAGGCTTAAATATCATTTTTGTATCTGTATGTTCGTGAATTTTTAGTTTTAGTCTCTGTATTTTTTTTTTGTTGCAAATAAGTTGCTATATGTTCGTTGGTTTTAGTCTCTCAAGTCAAAATCCGCAGGAAAATCTGTAGTTTTCGTGTAGATTTTCCTTCGAATTTTCCTGCGGATTTTGACTTTAGGGACTAAAACCAAAAATTCGCGAACATACAAGGACTTATTTGTAACAAAAAAAGATACATGGACTAAAACAAAAAATTCACGAACATACAGAGACCAAAAGATAATTTAATCCTTAATATTATTATATGATATATTCTTTTAAGTTTTTCAAAAGTTAAGTTGGTTAGTTTTCTTTTGTATTTAATTTTAAACTACCATACGTCCATACATACTACTGTCAATGATTAACCTTGTGCAATGTCTAAAAAGTTGAATCATGAAACAAACAACAGGGTACTATACCTTGAACTCTCCCTAAAAACATGAAACCAAAGGGAGGTTAGAGTAATTTAGGTTAAATAAATGACACAATACACATTCTTTCAATAATAAATGTGTGGATAAAATTTAGGAACCTGTTGTCATTGTGTTAAAAACTGCTAGGGAATAACATAAGTGCACATTAATAGGTAGGATAGACAGGAAAAGAAGATGAGAGTAAGATGGATTGATATATATCAAGTTTGAGTAATAGGTAGAATTATTGTTTCAACTATAAAGAGAGACCTCCAATTGTTGCATCTGTTAACACAAGCTTTGTTGGACATTGCCTTGAAAACAGGAAAAAACAGGAAAGGAGCTGGTGGCGGCGCGGGGCGCAAGAAGCATAGCGCCAGGAGAGCTCTAGAAAGCTCTGTCTCCTCTGTCTGTGGTGCCGTGCGCGGGACATGTGGCGCTGTGCGCGCGCGCGCGTCCATGAGCCTATATATAAGGCTGTTTGCGTTTTCTGTTGTGAAGAAGGTGTGTTTTAGGGTTTCTGGAGCCGACACAAAGACTAGGGTTAATAGAAAAAGTTCTAAGGAAGACTCTAGGGTTGGGGAAACATTCTATCACCTTGGGAAACACTTTGTGATTGAATCTCTTGGTCACGGGGAGAGATTCAGGACTAGGGTAGAACTAGGAAAACACTAATTCTTGTAACTCTATTGGAGAATCTTATTGTAATCAAGGTTTCTATTGATAAGTGGAACGGAGAGGGTCGCCCTTCCCCAGATTAGATTCATTAACACCGAACTTGGTCAACAAATTCTATTGTGTTCTTTACCGCTTTCGCCGTTTATTTGTTCGTGATTCTATTGCTTGGTTCTCACTGTTTTGGTTGCTCAATTTATTTGCTCCACACACTAAAGGTTATTGGTGTGAGTTATATCGAATTCACAACAATTGGCGCCCACCGTGGGGCAAAGGATCAAACGAATTGAGTACCATGGGTTCTAAGTGGGAGATTGAGAAATTCACCGGGAGTAACGATTTTGGTCTGTGGAAGGTGAAGATGAAGGCGATATTAATCCAACAGAAGTGTGTTGAGGCGTTAAAGGGTAAGACACTGATGCCGGCAAATCTCTCGGATGCGGAGAAAACTGAGATGGATGAGAAAGCACTTAGTGCTATTATTTTGTGCCTCGGTGATAAGGTTCTGAGAGAGGTTGCCAAGGAGAAGACGGCTGTGGAGATGTGGACCAAACTTGAATCATTGTATATGACCAAGTCCCTGGCACATAAACAGCTACTGAAGCAACAACTATACTTCTTTCGTATGGTTGGGAACAAATCTGTGGTGGAGCAACTTACGGAGTTCAACAAGATTGTTGATGATTTGGCGAACGTTGATGTGAGTTTGGAAGACGAAGACAAGGCCTTTCATTTGTTGTGTGCTTTTCCCAAGTCACTTGAGAATCTCAAGGATGCGTTACTGTAAGGTAAGGAAGGCACTATCACCTTGGATGAAGTTTCATCGGCTTTGAGAACCAAGGAACTGACTAAGCTGAGAGACTTGAGGGTTGATGATAGTGGAGAAGGATTGAATGTGGCAAGGGGTAGAAGCGAGAACGAAGGCAAAGGGAAAGGGAAGAAGAATTGGTCTAAGTCTAAGCCAAGTGGTGATGGTGGTGGCAAGTTCAAATGTTACCATTGTCATGAACCGGGTCACTTCAAGAAGGATTGTCCTCGGAGAGGGGGCGGTGGTAGTTCGTCGGCTCAGGTTGCCGTTAGTGATGAAGCTCATGAGGAAGGCTATGAGACTGCGGGAGCACTCATAGTCACATGTTGGGAACCATAGATGGTTGTTCAGCCTGGAGAGGCGGTGGTAAGAATACTCAACATCAGCCTGGAGAGGCGGTGGTAATAATACTCGACGTCGGCCTGGAGAGGCGATGGAATACTCAACATCAGCCTGGAGAGACGGTGGTAATAATACTTAGGTTACTATTGAAACAACAACAGTGTTATGAGGATGTGAAGATGCTAGTGGAAGTTGGGAATCGGTGGAGTCTTGAGTCGTGGACTTTGATGCTCCTATCACATGTGTTCAAAGAATTGATACTTTTGAACTCTTGAGCTAGTTGAAGGTGGAGTCGTTCATCTTGAAGACGGGAAAGCTTATAAAGTTCAAGGTATAGTGAGATTTTTTTTATGATGTGAGGTATATTCCTAACCTTAATGTGGTCATGCATTGTGTTACTAGTGGAAATTCTCATGATGTGGTCTAGTTGTGAAGCTTCGGGTGGAATGTGTTAGTGACATGTGTTTTAGTTGAACTAGTGAAACGAGGTTTACTAGGTGGTAGAACTAAACGGGAAGTGTTGGAGACTAATAATGGCTTGAAGCGTGTTTCAGAGTAGTTAGATAGTTTTGCGTTACAAGGTGGAAGACATAGTGGATATACCAGTTTGAGTCTTTGGTGGAGGAATCTCGGTTTGAGGTGGAGTTTGTTACTAGTGGTACTAGAGGAAGACAAACAATCAACAATAACTCTTGGCTATCTAGTGAGAAATAGGGAGGAGAGTGGTAATGTTGCACCAAAGTGGTATGACTATGGAGACCTTGTGTGTTATATTTCAATTGTGTCTGAAGAAGTGCAAAACTTGAATGATCTTCAGGGAGACAATTGGAAGCAACGGTGTTGAGACTTGGAAACTTGTAGGGCTATTGAAGGTAGTTGGATACAAGGAAAGTCAGATGTTGTGGCTTGTGGAACTTAGCTAAAATTCCAAGGCTAAGTTGAGAGGCAAGCGATTCTTCAGGAGGACGGACATGAACAATCTGGGGGCTGAAGAGAGTATGGTGAAGCTTGTAGGATTGTCCTAAAATTCCAAGGGCAATTGGAGGCAAGAGTTTCTTTGAGAGTACGAAGAGGTTCACTTCGGGGTTCAAAGAGGGTGTGGTGTAATCAGGGTGGTTGATGGGAAGTTGGCATCATCATCGTTTTGAAGGCAAGGTGGAGATTGTTGGACATTGCCTGGAAAACTCAGAAACAGAAAAGGAGCTGGTGGCGGCGCGGGGCGCAGGAAGCATGGCGCCGTGCGCCAGGAGAGCTCTAGAAAGCTCTGTCTCCTCTGTCTGTGGCGCCGTGCGCGGGACATGTGGCGCTGTGCGCGCGCGCGTTCATGAGCCTATATATAAGGCTGCTTGCATTTTCTGTTGTGAAGGTGTGTTTTAGGGTTTCTGGAGCCGACACAAAGACTAGGGTTAATAAAAAAAGTTCTAAGGAAGACTCTAGGGTTGGGGAAACATTCTATCACCTTGGGAAACACTTTGTGATTGAATCTCTTGGTCACGGGGAGAGATTCGGGACTAGGGTAGAATTAGGAAAACACTAATTCTTGTAACTCTATTGGAGAATCTTATTGTAATCAAGATTTCTATTGATAAGTGGAACGGAGAGGGTCGCCCTCCCCCCAGATTAGGTTCATTAACACCGAACTGGGTCAACAAATTCTATTGTGTTCTTTACCGCTTTCGCCGTTTATTTGTTCGTGATTATATTACTTGGTTCTCACTGTTTTGGTTGCTCAATTTATTTGCTCCACACACTAAAAGTTATTGGTGTGAGTTATATCGAATTCACAACATGCTTAAATACAAGCTTGCTGCTACAAAGATTTGCAAAGCTTGCTAGTGTTTCATTCAACAACTTTGTAATAAATTATTTTCTTTCAGAGTAATGGGCACTGTAACTGTCTTTATAGTCTGTTCAGGTTAATTATATGCTTATTGTAACCGTCAAAGACACTTCTTTTTAACGCCGTGTTTAAAGTTTTCCAAATTACAAATTTAATCTGTTTTTGTCATCTTATGTTTAGATTTTTTTTTTTTTTCATTGTTGAGCTGTCCATATTACAGTTTTATTGTAATTCAATGCTCTGGTGTTGCTATAGGAACTAGGAAGTTATGATGAAGGTGCATTTTCTTCTGAAAGGTGATCTTGTGGTAATAACACAAGCTCGACAGTCTTGGTTACAAACAAAGTACAATGCAGAGGTCAGTTTCTAAAAAGTATATTATTGAGTAAACCATTATTTTACTAGTCTTCAACTATGTATATGAGAGACCTATCTGCCCTATGATTAAAATTTGTTATAAAAAACTAGTTACCATGAATATTTGATAAGTTGAGAGTTTAGGGAAATAAGTAAGTTCTCTTAGCATGTATGTTTTACTTACTTGACATGAGTCATGTCTCTAAGCCTTACTTAACAGGTTATTTTAAAAAAATCAAGTATTATCATATTTTATCGAAGATAGTAATTATACAGAAAGAAAGATATAACGCTTAACCCACAACTAGAACTGTCACATTTCTTATCTTTTTTTGACGAAAAGAATGCAAAAACATCACATGACAAACCAAGATATCCCAACTAAGTTGGCACCTCTTAGCTCCCACCTATCATTTGCAGCACTTTAAAAATATTATAAAATAGAAAGGAAGATACAAAAGTACTTGGGGGGACTAGACCAAAACCCAAGTCAGAATAAATAAGAGAACTCAACATCTGGCTCATTAAAAACCTTTCCAGGAAAACCCAGAGGGATAAAACCTGGGAAGGAAAAAAGAGTGCAGAGCAACCAACAACAAAAGTATGGAAAAATTGAAGTCTCAAACCATAACTTTCGAGGAAATATGACAAATATCCTTCGACACAGTTCAAACTAAAAGATATCATTACAAGCAACACATATAAGAACATATTGCAACTTATTATTCCTTCCTAAAATCTAGGAAATGATGATTTTAAATTTGCAAAGCCTTCTTTTGCCAAATCCCTCGCATGCTCAGCTTCTCTTACGCTGACATCTGATGAAGCAAGTGCGGAAAAGAATAGTTTACTTTGTTGGGCCAACTCTGCATTCAGCCTTCAACTTCATCTTCTGAACATCACATTTGTTCGCCACCGACTTCAAACTATCTCTTTGATTCTCAAGATCTGCCAACTTTTTTCCCAGTTCATCAATTTGTAAGGAGAGCTCATGTATCTGAGCATTGGTAGTTGAAATTTCACTGTCAATGTGTGTTTGTGTACTCTTTACACTCCAAAGCTTGTTCATGAGATCAGTTTTCGAATCAAGAAGTTGGTTGTGCTTCTCGAGTACTTGTTGAGAAGTGGCGTATTTGATAATGTTCTCATTGAAGAAGTTCTGAACCTTCTCAACAAAGTCCTTTAACTCAGAAGTTAACATCCCTTGATGCTGATGCAATCGATGAAAAAGAGAATTCAATTTTGAAATAGACTCTTGGTTAGATACAAGATGGTCAAGGTCTGATGATGAGTCGATCAAAGTCTTCAATTCTTGATGTAACAGTCAAACGGAGGAAATCGAGACTTGTCCTGTAAGCAGCTTCTCAAGTGCAACAAGTGCAAGAAGTGGGTCTTCTTCTATCAGCTTGTTAATGTCTTCCATCGCTACAAGAGTTAATTTATTTTCACTTATATTCAGCTTACTCTCATGGAAGCATCATCAATTTAAGAAAATAAACACATGGTGGAAAGAGAAACCTTAAAATTTAAAGAATAATAAAACTCACCAATAATTTCCTGTGAGTCTCCAATATCAACATATTTGGTGGTAGGAGGCTTTGTATTGACAGTTGAAAAAGTGGGTATGGATATTTTGCCATCTCCATCTTCCTAGAAATTGAAATCGATAAACACATGATATCATTATCTCCAATGTAGGGAACACAACATAGGCTTTCAGTGTAATGAGCTAATTTGGTGAGATTAATTGCCCAATTTTATTATGATCTCAATAATGATGCCTTTGTAGCTTCAATTTTGCTTAAAAAACGTTTAAAAAAATTCAATAAAATATATTAGGTCTTAATATGTAGCGGGCCATGAACTTACTAGATGAGTTGATGACGTTATTGTCTTGTCACAAGTCGATGTAGTTCGTTCTTCAACAACTATGGGTTGTTTATCTTTTTTTGTAGAAGCAGCATTGTGATATCCTGGTCATCCACAGAACAAATATTCAAGTCAGAATGTGTCTCGTGTGAAGGGAATCGTAAACTGACATCATTGCACATAACCATTTATCAGGTCAATCATTTCAGGACATCAACACACAATGTAGTAGGGCGAATGGAAAAAGAAGACATAACATGGTGCTAACGATGTCCATTTGATACGTCATTATATCTATTGACCGCACCCAGTGATTATTCTTGCGACGATGAAAAAGAAGAGACACATGGGAAATTATGATATTGATGAGGACCTTTATCAAGAAAACATCATTCATCTTCAGAATTCAGCTTCCCAATTATTTACAGTTAAGTCCTTGCTGAATCACTCTTCAAGAAAAATCGATCCGCCAGCCATCCAATTCATTGTTATCAATGATACATCATCAGACTAAACAAATGGATCATGCATGTAATATCCCAAAATTTAGTAAATGAGAAATACTCATTTATTAGTATAACCTTATATTGGGTTAGGAATTTGACCAATGATAGATTAGTAAATCCATAAAATTAGTAAGGGCAAATTAGAAATTTCTAGAAGTGTTAACATATTATCAATTAAGTAACCTAAATTGAGTTGCAATGCACTAATGACATAGAGACAATTAATTAGAAGTTTAAGGGCCCGTTTGACCTAGCTTATTTTTGAGCTTATGCAAACATCTTATGTAATTTTTATGTATTATTATAAGTTTTTCAAGATAGTTTATAATAAAATAACTTATAAAAATTCAATTTCACTAGTTTGAACTTATAAAATAGCATAAAACCTAATTTTATATTGCATAAATCGTTTGTATAAGTTCTAAAATAAGATAGGCCAAACGGACCCTAAGAGTGAGATGTATTTAGAGAGATAGTAAGTGTATAAAACATTATGGCATGAGTTTGGAAAAGGATAAATAAATAAATAATTTATTTTTTTTATAAAAAAAAAAGGGAAATCTTCTAAACTCTTCCCCTCTCTCTCTCGGCACTGAACATTCACCATGCCCGTCCATTGGTGCTTTCTATCATTCCCCATTGTAATGAGATTTGCATGTGAAGGATTATTCATGAAAGATAAGGTTTTTGCATCTAATTAGAGCTATAAACTCGAGTTAGCAAAGAAGAGAGGGTAAAAAGCTCTTAAGTGCTAGGGGTTTGTCTTTTCTTCATCATCCTATCAAGAATCACTTTCAAAAAAAACACAAAGGTGAGTTCTTGATTCCTGGTTAGTATAATAGAACTTAAATATTAGTGTTATGTGAATGAAGTGCATGTAAAGGATTTATGAATTTTTAAGTACCAATTTCATTTCAGATATTACGTGTTATTATTGCAATCCCCAAATCGAATAGAACTACATTAACTATAACAAAGATATCCCTTATTATGTTTTAAGCCCTACATTCTCAGGTTTCGACATAGGTGATTAAAATCACAGATTAGTTGTGACAATTTAGAAACAAATACGAAGATACCAACACTATTAAGATCTAATGACAAAATCACAGTTCCATGATCAATTTTATGCCAATCCAATACAACAATCAATAACAGAATCCAATGACAATTTATTCAAAAGGTAGCGGTGCCTTTGAAATTTTTTATTCAAAATAAAAATGAGAAATTACATATATAGTGGGGAATAAATCAAAATCCAATGAAAATAATCAAGGGAATACAAAGCATTTGCCTCGTTAAAAACCTTACTAGGAAAAAAGAGTGCAAAGCAAATAACAGTCTGAACCTGAAACATAAGAAGGGATAGAATCCCACACCAAACGAGATTATTATTCTGGAGCTGAAGAAAGGAAGAAACTACCAAAGGAATAAACAATATTCAATGATAAAAGCTCCAATGACAAAACATAGTCTAATAGCCAAGAGGGGCACTTAAAGCCGCCTTAGTTTCTAAAACTTGTGCTTCCTGTAGAATGATACTATCCAAAACAGCTTCCGATGATGTCAACTGATGCTTAAGATCTTCCACATGATGATTAAAAATGTCTATTTTCATACGCAACACTTCAACTTCCTTGGAGACTTGTTGCTTAGACTCCGACAGTTTTTGCAATGCATCTTGTGAGACTTGTATATCCGAAAACAAAGCACGCCTTTCTACACTATCCAACCAATCCTTATCAAAATCAAAGCTGCGTACCTCTTGTAATAACTCAACAAATTTAGAGTGGCTTGAACCTAACACATCCAACACACTATGGGTTTGGAGGAATTGTAACAACTCAGCTAGACAGATGTAGGCATAACCCTTGTATTTATTACCCAATGAAGTGTCCCTTAAAAGAACCGAAGGATGCTTAACAAGGAAATCAGTCAACAAAGACAAATTCTCATATTCCAAACAATTTTTGGAGACTAGTTGCTCAAGTTCCCAAATGACAATAGAAGGAGAGTTTGAGTTTTCCATTATTTGAGATGGGTTCCCTAAGAGTGAAGAAAAAAATAATTAGGCCTCTTCAGAAATAAAACAAAAATCATGAAAAATATGATTAAGGGAGAAAATACCTTTGGTAGGAATTGAAGGAGTTTCAAATTCAAGATGCAATGGAAGGTTATTGTTTAGAGAGGGCTTAGATTCTAAAACTCTAAATTTATCATCCTTAGGGAATTGTTGCTCAATTACGACAGCACCATCATTTAGAAAAACTGAATAACAAAAGGTGAGCGAGAAGATAGTTAAACTGCAAAATTGAAAGGGTGATGAGGTAAAAAGGAAAAGAAAATTGATCCAAAGAATCTTCACCTTGATCATTAGTTTTCTGAGAGTCTTTGACATCAACATCTTTGGCGGGAAGAGGCTCTGTAATAGCAATTGACATAGAAGCAGGACTTAGGTCTTCCACTTTTTGAGAAGGGTTCCCATATAGTAAAGAAAAGACTAGTTATGTTATGCCTCTTGAGAACCAAAACAAAAACATTATAAAATTAATCGAGGGATAAAATACCTTGAAAAGGCAAAGGAAGGCTATTGCTTGGAGAGGGATCATCCTTAGAAAATTGTTCTTCAGTAATTGAGCTTACTTTCATGAAAGCATCTCCATTTAGAGAAACTAAACAATAAGTTGGGAGAAAAGAGTGTTTAACTTCAAAATCGAAAGGATGACGAGGTAACGTAAGAAAAGAAAATAAAAGTTTTCACCTTGATCATTATTAGTCTTCGCAGTTTCCTGAAAGCCTCTGACATCAATATTTTGTTCCTACACACATTCAAATAAGCAAATGATATAAACCTATTGAAAATTGTAATATTTGTAAGACGAACTCATTCAGAGCTTGAATTCATTATAGAAAGAATAAAAATAAAAAACAATAGAATCAATGTTAGAAAGCAAAGTTACATAATAAAAAATCACACATGTGATGAACTTACTAATTCTAAATGAGTTGATGATGCTATTGTGTTGGCATTAGTTAATTTAGCTCCACCTTCAACACCCTGCATAAAATTAAAATGACGTTTAAGTTGGAATATAATTTAATTCATGCATTGAAAAATAGTAAAAAAGAATACAAGCAATATGAGGTAGAAATGCCTTTTGTTTAGGACCAACAAATTGTACATGTGGCTCATTCTTTGTTTCTGAAATGGAAGACAAATTTGCTGCTACATTTTTTTCTGATGTAGTAGAACCCTCCAACTAATTTCATAACATGAAAATGTAAATAAGTTAAAGTATATTTGTAAGAAGAACTTGAAGTAAAATTTATTTAATTTCATGTTTCTTTTTAAGGTGGAGACAATCCTCACTTATAAACAAATGCTTTGTCATATTTCATCAAATGTGGAATTTTTCACATTAACAACCTCAAAACATTTATCAAAATATATTTAAGATAGTTGACCCTGATTTCACTATAAAAACAATAAAGAATTGAAAATTAGACTCTTTTAAATCCAATTTCACGGTCACTAATGTATATTCGGATCTTAATGATTTAGTGATGTTATTATTTTGGCATTAGGCACTAATGTATATACAATAGTTTTATTTTGGTTAACTGTCAAATTATATAGTACAAGTAGGATCGATCGGCCAATAAATACATAAAATAAACTCACCAGTGAAGATGAACTCATTGATTTTGATTGATCAGTTGATGATGTTATTGTCTTGGCATTAGCTGATATAGTTCCATCTTCCACACGTATCTTGATACCCTGCATCAAATTAAACGGATGTTTCAGTTGATAGTATAATTCAACTCCTGCATTGAAAAAGATTTAAAAAAAAAAAAATACAAGCAAATTAGAGGAAATGCCTTTTGTTTAGGAGCACATAATTGTGTATTTGCCTCATTCTTTGGTTCTGAAATGGTAGACATAGTTGCTGCTTCTGTCTTTTCTGATGTTGAACCCTCCAACTAATTGCATAGCATGAAAATGCAAATTAGTTGCATAATATTGATATGAGAAGCACTTGAAATTAAATTATATCAAAATTATGCTTGAGGCGCTTTAAGTTTAACTGTTTATTTAGAGTATGTCAAAATTAAATCTGACATGTTCATCTGAGGTTTCTCAATATTAAATGACACATGTGTTTTTTTTTTTTTTTTTTTTAACATAACTTGTTAAGGCTAACAATGCAAAAGTATTGTAAAATTGAAGACCACGTCTAAAAAATAAAAATTAAAGGCGGAAAAATCGTAAAACTTAAAGAACCGCAACAGCATTTTTCCCTACTTTTTAGCTTTATAATATGCACAATGTTAAGACACGCTGCAGTTGAAACTGGGAAAGGTTTGTCTATTTGGCCATCACCATATTCCTAAACATATTAAAATAATTAAATAATATCAACTTCCCATGATTGTTAGTATTTGTAGGATTAGACACACTAACTTGTTTGAAGTAAATTTTCGAAAGCTGATTAGTTCCATACAATAAAATCTGTGACTTGTGCAGATGTTTTATGCTAAGAAGTAAGTAATGGGTCTGACTCTGATGATAAACTTACTGATTCTAAATGACCAGTTGATGATGTTGTTGTGTTGGCATTACTAGTTGATGCAGTTCCTTCTTCAACGCTTTCCTGAATTCCCTGCTTAAAATTAAAAGCATGTTTATGTTTTTAATATAATTCAATTCTTGAATCGAGAAAGAGTCAAAAAGAAAAAGTACTAGCAAAATAGGGGAAATGCCTTTTGTTTATGATCAACTAAATGTACAGGTGGCACATTTTCTGTGTCTGGAATGGTAGATATAGAATCCTCATCCTAATTGAATAAAACAAAAAATAAGATTAGGCGCGACATATTTTTAAATAGTAGTTGAAGTAAAATTAATTTTCTTATTACATAGTTTACATGAGAAAGTTTGATGGCATTATCAATTTCTCCAAGCAGTGAGTGTTGTTGGCTTGTTGATTGTTCACTTATCAACTCCTGCAATAAGTACGTACAGAAGCATTAATGATATGAATCTACTAATTACATCCATTATTACTAAGTAAGAGAATTTCCATCGGCCTTGCAAATTACTTGGGAATTTGTTGGTAATGTTGCCACTGATGGTATCTCTAAATCAGGAACATTTTCATTAAATTCATGCTCTGCCTCTGGTGTTTGGTTCATTTCTTTCTGCAAAAAAATAAAATAAAAATAGTGTCATGGTGATTGTATTTTATTTGGGTGTGTTTTGCTTGAATAAATAGAATAGTATTAACCTCTGAAGATGTCATAATGTCTTCTAATTGTTCAAACAGACCACTGAGACTTATAAACACATCATAATCTACAGAAACATATTATAAATAACATTATTATTAGACAGTAACATATTATAAATAATTAATGAAATTTTACCATGCAAAAATGACACATCCATTCATTTCATGTGCATATGTAAGTAAATACACGTACATATTATGTAATAATTTTGAAAAGTATTGAGTATAGTGTTGTACCTGTGCCATCTATTTCATAAATCCAATTGTGAAAACTATATCCGCTAGATGTTAACGAAGTCAGAGAGAGTTTTTCACAATTCCGTATGAAATGATTTTCTACGGTATGAAATTGAATTCCATGGACATGGCAGAGGCTTGGTAGGTTGACAAATGCTACAACTTCCAGTTTTGGAATCTCAACTTTGTGATCATCACTTACACTTTTGAATATTTCTTCCAGCTCATCTGCATCACGTATCAACATAACCTCTAGCTTAGGAAGCACTTTGGTGATGGAGATAGGAAAGACACTTTTCAACTTGTTGCACTTTACTACTGCAAGGGTTTTTAGCACTGGGAAGCAGCATGTCTCTGAACTCATTGCATTCACGATATCATCATCTTCAATGATATGCTTCAACTCATTGCATTCTTGTATTATTAGATGAGACAACTGTGGTAGGCATCTTAAAACAGAGGTGGAGAAAACTATTTCCAATTTTTCACATCCACGGATGACTATACTTTTAAGATTTTTGAGGGCAAACGCATTTTTGGGACCCACAAAAAGATATATCATCATACGTAGATTTTTCAATTTCATGTTTTGCAACCCCAAGTTTTTCTGCCGCTCACTTTCTGCGTTGAGGAATAATATACTTTCTACATTGGATTCAGATACCTTGAGTCTTTCCAATGCTAGAAAATGTTCCATGTTCCCACTGAATTGCTGCAACGAATGAATGGGAGGTAATAATAAGAGTAAACAAATCGTCAGAAAAGGATTTGTGCTAAGCAGTCAAGTTAATTACCATATGATATGATATGATAAAAAAAGAAGAAGGGGATGAGTGTGCAAAATATATAGTTAATTGGACTGCACTGTATAAAAATTGAACCAATTTAATATGTTGGAAATTGCCTCTCAATTGATGCAGAAACAGGGTTCCTTACTGCCACCTGCACTAGGCGCAGTGCCTCTCTCGCCAGGCGCGGTTAGCCGCTGAAGAAGACTTGGGTGTTCTGGTGCTGGTGTTAGGCGCAGGGCCATGGGCGCCAAGCGCAGGCTCACAGACATATATACAGCTTCTGTTTTTCTCACCAACATTAAGGCTAGGGTTTAAGAGGGTTTCTCTGGGGTAATCTCTAAACTTTAGAACTCATTCTTTCATCTTGTAAATACTTATTGATTGAATCTTTTGGTCATGGGGAGAAATTTGAGAAAATGATAAAATTAGGAAAACTCTAATTCTTGTAACTCTTTGTGTAATCAAGTTTTCTATTGATAGTGAAATGTAAATTTGTACGAGTGTTTTGTAGGTGTCGGATACCGATCTAAGGAGTGTCGGGATAAAGGAAAAAAAATATTTTTTGACACCTATCTGACAGATGTCATACAAGTGTCATACGAGTGTCGGACACCGCGACACGCTTAATCATAAAGGTGTCCGTGCTTCATTCTATATGGTCCTTTTTAAGTCTCGTGTTAGAAGAATTTTTTGTTTCTATTTAACCGCCGTTTTGATAGTTTAATATGTTTTTAATCCCTATAGTTTGGCCCATACTCAAAGAATAGTCCGTACTTTTTTTTATGGTGAAAAAAAACCTATAATTTTTTTCGTCATTAACTTTGGTCCCTACCGTTTGTTTTTTGGACAGCCACCAAACGGAATGCTTATATGGCAGTTGTGGGCCCATTTTTAATAAGTTGACAAATAATATGGTGACACGTGTCAGCATAATTGAATTTTTATAAATAAGTTTTTGCATTTTTAATAATTAAAATATGACGCTATGCTAACACGTGTCACTGTATTATTTGTCAGATAATTAAAAAATGAGTCCACAACTGCCACATAACCATTTCATTTAGTGACTATGCAAAAAACAGACGGCAGGGACCAAAGTTAATGACGAAAAAAATTGTAGGGTTTTATTCACCATAAAAAAAATAGAGACTATTCTTGACTATAGACCAAAATGTAGGGACTAAAAACATATTTAACTCTATATTTAATCTCTCAATCCATAAAATTAATTTCTTCTTTTTCAATGTCAATTTTTTTTTTAATGAGGATAGAATAAGAAAATAACTCCAACAATTCACTATCTAGGTTTGAGAGGTTTATACTAAAACCACACTTAAAAAAGAATGGAGTAGTTACTATTTATTGTAAAGTTTGATTTTTTTTGTTTCGAAGCAATAATTTTGATTATATATTGCAAAAAATTTCAATATATTAATTGTGATTCATAATTTTAAGTGGGTGAAAAATATGAAAATAGAGTTTGATTTTTTTGTTTCTTTTGATTATATATTGCAAAAAATTTCAATATATTAATTGTGATCCATAATTTTAAGTGGGTGAAAAATATGAAAATAGATTTAAAAAGATTTTTTTTTGTCTAACATGAGGTGTTTTTTGTTGATATTTTTGTCAATATAATTTATCTCAATTGTTAGAACATCACATTAATATTATATATGTGGGGTTGCGATTCAAACTTCAAATTATTCACCATAAAAAATAGCGTCTAGCCACTAAACTACTAAATAAAAAAATTACCACTTACTGAATTTATTAACATCGACTTGGTCTTAACCTACTAACCACTAAACATTTGTTCCTCTTTACATAACAGCTACGATCCTATTTTCTTTTCTTTTTTTGTTTCACCACCGGTTGAATCTTGGTTGAAGGTCTGTTCTGACATCAAGTGGTTTTAACCCCTTCCAGATCGCAGTTGCGGGGGATCGAACTATGGTCCTCTCTACCAAGTTTAGCACCAATCATCACTGAACTAACTAACGATCGATTCTATTTTTAAATAGACACTTGGTTACTTCATTTTTTGTTCATCTTTTGACATAATTTTTGTTGTTGTTAGTTGTCTTAGAAGATGCCGGTACTTTTTAGTTTTATTTTATTAAATAGACAACATTTGAATTTATTTTAAAATAAACTAATATTAAACGATGATAGACATTGAATAATACATATTCAACAAAACTCTGAATTACCAAAGTGTCCATATAGATGTCATATATTTTTCTATATTTAATTATTTAAAATTAATTTTTTCTGTATAAAGATACTCAAGAATATTTATGTTTACCTCATCACCTTTGAATACTCTTATTTATTTATTTATTTTTAATAGGAGTTTAAATACATTTTTTTATATTGGAGTTTTAATACTCTTATATATATATAATAATAATAACAATAATAATAATAGTAGTACCCGTCAATAATAATAATAATAATAATAATAATAATAATAATAATAATAATAGTAGTAGTAGATAAAAAGATAGATACATATGTACCAAAAAGAAAAAAAGATAGATGCATAGATAAATAGATAGTAGATTTCACAAACATTATTATTATAAAAAAGAAGATTACACAAACATTGATAAAAAATACATGGAAAGAGGTTACATACCTTGATGGTTGTAATAAAATCACCAATAGATTTAACATCAATCTGAGAGCAACGCCAGAGTTCAAGTTCTTTCAAAGGTGGAAATGTTGTGTGATATTGTTTGGGACACATGTTGATTAAACTCTGGAGTTTTACAAGCTTGAGACTTTTCAATGTTGGAAGGTGAAGTTGAATTTCATTGTTGTTTTGATCATGATCATCACTAGCATTAATGTGCCCAAATATGTATTTCAATTTCCCACAATTTTCAACATTGAGCTCTTTTAATTTTGGGAAGACATTAATGCCCAGTTCATTTCCACCACTGCCATGATCTCCAATGTCTACTGCTATTTGCTCCAATTCATCACAATCTTCAATAGTCAATCTTTCCAATGTCATTTTTTGTGCAATAGACAACATAAACACTGATTTTATCTTTGAAAGATTCCACAGTTTGATCACTTTAATATTGCACATGATATGTGATAGTCTTGAAAGACATTGAGCACGTTCCCACATGCTAAAACAATATGAACTTGTTTCCTGTGATGTAACTCAGAATAAAAAGGAACGTAAATCAAACAAAACAATCCCTTAATTAGTGTGAGTAAAACCGAAGTAAATGCAGGTGTATAACTTTTTTCTCTTGGTTGTGTTAGGAGGAGAGAAACATTGAAAGCTTAAGCTATATTTAAAAATAAATTTGATATTTTTAATAACTATATAATAAATGATCATATAATACTTGATTCGCATTTAATTTATTTAAAAAATATTTTATAGTATCCATAGTTTTAAAAAGAAAAACATGTCTTCCTCCACTCCACTCCATTCAAACATTCCCTTGTATTGTATGCTAACATTCACAATAAACACAATCAATTTAATGCAAGAAAACTTTCAAACACTTAAAAAGTAATACAACCTCCATTCCATTTTTATTTACTAGTTTAAGACTATTTATTGGAAAAAAATAAATTGGTATGTAATATTTTCAGAGGGAACCTTTTCTATTGAGTATTTACTAGATAGGGTGAAACTTTTTGAAAAATGATTTATTAGTACAATTTTGACTCCCCTGATTCCTTCTATGAGTGAGGAATATGCACCCTATTTTGTGTTGGAACAATTAGAGATTGTTGGGATGTACGACTTGGGTGTCGATGGTCTTAGTTGGTTGGAGGACTCCTCCGTGTCTGTCTTGCCTGACTGGTAGATCATTTTCTTCTCTTAAAGGGGAGACAAGTCTTCTCATGGTGAGGTAGTGAAGTGTTCTTGATTTATTGGAGTCGATATGCCTTTTTGTTTTCTTCCTAGTGTTTTTTTGAATGTTTGTTTTTTCCAGTTGTTGGGTGTCAGATTTCTGGTTGTGTATAGATTTCTGGTTTTGTATATATACATGTGGTATCCTTTTGTACTACTGACCTTTTGTACTATTTGTCATTAAAAAAAACTAAAAAAGAATATCGACAAATTTTGTTATTTTTTATGAAATTATTTGGTCTTTTTTTAATACTCTATCCGTTTTAAAATATTAGATGAAAAAAAAACCATTTTTCTTGTCCAAAATTATAAGGAAAAGAAATTATCCTTTTCAATTTGTTTTTACTAATTCTCAAGAAATTAAATACAAGAATGCATTTAATTTACTTGTGCCTTACATATTTTTCATATATAACTAATGACCAATAAAATTATTTTTACATCTTACCATTCCATATATTTCGAGGAAAATTAAAAAAATCATAATCAAAATTATTATATTTTGAATTTTTTTTAATAATTGTTATTTGTTTTTTGCAGTATAATTTAAGATGGAGAAAATACTCTTATTTACTGTCTCTTTTATAAAATAAAAAAAAAATCTAAAAAAGAAGATTTTTGTTTTGAGTGGTAGAAGAAAATTAGTATTATTAATTTAAGTGATAATATAAATTATTTTATAACTTTTTGAGAAAATTTGAGATCTGTTCACTTTTTTCTATAATAAAAAATGGTTAAGAATAATATTCACAATATAATAGTTAAAGTCATGTTATTATTGGTAAAAAATAAATAATTAATGTTACTATAAACTTACAAAATGACATATAACCTATAGTCTCTTTAAATATATTAACATTTGGTTTTAGTTTCTCCAAAAAATTGGTTAGATAGATATATGCTATGTCGTTAGACTTTTTATTAATGTTTGCTATGTTATAATTAACTATTAAATATCATTAATTAATTTTTAATAATTAATTATCAATATTTTTAAGTTTAGGGTTAGATTTTATTAATATTTTTTGTTCCGACCAAGAGCAGTCTTCTGATATATAATAAGGCACACATGAGATCTTTTTTTTAAAAAAAAATGTTAAATTGCAGTTTTGGCTCTCCAGATTTTTAAATTGTGCGATTTTGACTCTTATAGTTTTAAACGAGTGATTTTAACCCTCTAAATTTCACAATTGTTCGATTTTAGCCCACATGTTTCAATTGCTCAATTTTGACCTCCAAGTTTCAATTGCTCGATTTTGACCCCCAAGTTTACCATCTTTTGCATTTGTTAGTTCCTCTTTGACTTTTTTGACTAAAAAATGCTTATGTGGCATTTAAAAATAAATAAAATATGTTTTGAAAATTAAAACTTTAAAAAATGTTATAAAATAGTAATATTTTTTTTTATAAAAATGTATTAAAAATTGTTTTTTAATAAAATATTTAATAAGTTTTTTTTTTTAAAAATAGTTTACAAATATTTTTAAAAATAGTTTTAAAAAATATATTTATTTTTTGTTATAACAAAATTATTTTATAAATAAACTACATAATAACATATAATAAAAAATATTTTATAAGTTATTTTTTTTAAAAAAATATTGTAATTTTTTTTAAAATTTTAAAATGCCACATTTGCAATTTTTAATTAAAAACTTTAATAGGGGGCTAGAAAATACAAAAGAGGGTGACTTTGGGGGGCCAAAATCGAGCAATTAAAACTTAGTGGTTAAAATCGAACAATTGTAAAACTTAGGAGGTTAAAATTGTTCGTTTGAAACTAGAAGGGACAAATTGCACAATTAGAAAACCTGGGCCCAAAACTGCAATTTATCCCGAGAGAAATTATCAAAAGTTAAAATAAAAAGAAGAGAGATTTACCGTGGAGGTTGAACACGCTTGCGGCTGATCCTTAGAAATCACCGATGGGACTTTAGTACTTTTGGTTTTGGATCTATAACAACAAGAGAATATATTGGATTTGATTGGTTCCACCTGCAATTGCAATTGTGTTTGTGGCTTGGAAATTGAATTAGACGACCCTTCAATGGAATTATCAGATTTTGGAAATATGTCAATGAAATTTGACACATTTACTAGCTCCAAATCAATAAGTGAAGTCAGTTTGACTTGTTGGTCAAATATGTAAGTCAACTTATGACAATTAAATACTTTGAGAACTTTAAGCTTTGGAACTAATATTTCTTCAATCGTGTCATCCATTCTCTTTTCATATGTAAATATGTTTTCCAATTCATTGCAATTACTTATATTCAGATTTTCCAATAACGGCAGGCTTCCAAAAGCTAACTGATGAAAAACAGAAACTAACGAGCATTCTCTTATTTTGACAGTCTTTAGATTGGAGAGATTTACATTGCCTTTGAACAAACTTCTCAAATTTCCACAGTACTCAATTTTGAGTTCCTCTAAACTGTTCAAAGAGTCAAGGGAGATGGGACCATTGCATAATTCTTTCAAATTTCTCATTTTATAGAGCTCTAGTACAACCAACTTGAAAAACACGTTTGGTTCTTGCGAACCAATATGTTTAGTGTCTATGAGGTACTGTAGTTGTGAATCATATGTCAAATGAAGCTCAATTAGATCATTCATACCTTCATCTATAGGAACCATTTCAGGCATAATATTTGTCCATCCCTTCTCAATATTTTCTAACATAAGATCCTCTGCTGTTTGCATTACATGCTTAAATGTTGCTTCTGACAAACAATCATTTTCAAGAGACACAGATTTTGATAATGAAGAATCATAAATGATATCAGAATCTTGAATGAGATGATACCTTTCCAATGTAGGTAAGGTTATTTCCTGACAAAAATCATTGAAACTATCAACGAAGTACAATTCTTCAAGGGACGGGCATCTCTGGATAACTTCAAATGGATTATTACTTTTGATACTACACTGTTCCAAGTTCAACAATCTAAGTTCCTTCAACTTTGCAATTTCTTCAGGTAGTTTGTCAATTTTACAATCTTTCAAATCAAGTGTCTCAAGACTTTGCAGGCTTTCCAAAACAGAAATGTCACCCAAGTCAGCACTTTCAACTAATAGAGAACGGATATTCCTTAATGACTGAATTGATTGTGGTAATGATATAGTTTGCTGATTTGCTTTTAAATTAAAAACTCTAAGCCCTGCGATATTTTCAAAGAATGAAACAGGAACGTCTTCAAAGCAACCTCCCCGCATGTTGAAAATCAGAATCATAAGTTTAGAACCATCAAACCTAAAGGAACACAAATCCATTTCATTTCCATCAAATAACAAATATTTGATACTATTATCCCTTCCAACTAATGACTTTTGATTTGTGTTAGAAAAATCTACTACTTGAATCTGATCTTTGTTTGCTATCCATTGGGCTACTTCACGAATCAAGTCATGCATTATTACATCTCCTTCATTTGTCTTCAAAAGTAAACATGAATCAAGGAGTTTATCTTTTGCTACAACTACTAGATTTCGAGCATTGTTGTATTTGTTATAACGTTCCCCAAAGAGGCCGACTCCTATGCCAAGTCTGGTTAGAATTTTGATAGATATTTTCTCATCTTCTTGCAATACAGAACATAAGAGGAACAATTCCTCTGCATTTTTGTTCTTGAGATAATCATAGCTAAACTTCAAACATTTATAAATATCAACCAAATCTTCCTCAACACCGCCAATGGACATATGTTCCTGCAAGGAATTTAATGCCACATCCCACTTTTCCCGATGTTGTTCGCCCTTTAAACTACTACCGATTGCAGCAATTGCAACTGGTAACCTTTTGCATTCATTAGCAATTTTACGGCCTTTCTTGAGCAAATCTTTTGTTGAAACATCGCTTAGTCCAGCATGCCTTTGGAACATGATCCATGCGTCTTCTTCAGATAAGAGATCCAGTTGGATTGTCCAACTGCATCCTAGTTTGTTGCACACCATCAGATCGCGCGCGGTTACAAAAACATTGCAGCCTTTGCGATTGTCACTTTGTGGAATCCCTATTTTATCAAAATCGATATATCCCCACACATCATCCAATATCAGAAGAATCTTCTCACCATTGGTTAATCTCCTCCATAGTTTTTTCGGTCGGTCTGATTCATTACAATCATCAAATTTCAATCCCAAGGGTCCAGCAATATCTTCTTGAATCTTTTGAATATCAGGAGAAAATGACACTGTCGAATCGACGACTTGAGTAAATTGTTTGGACTGCTTAAGTTTCTTACCCACTTCCTTTGCCAATGTAGTTTTTCCCGTGCCCCCCATCCCTTGCAACCCGACTATATAATTGTTGTCATCGTTCAGTGCATCCAAAAGCTCTTTGCATTTAGATTCCCTACTTTTAAAAGGAATATAGTGTTGGGATGAATAACGTTCAACATCTGGAAGATGAGCAGGGAGTCCAATTGCAAGTTCCTTTCTGTTTTCAATCAATTTTTTGATTTGCTCCTTCTTATTTGCCAGTTCCTTTCCCCTTCTATATCGCAATATGCAATTACAACAAAATCCAAAAAAACATTTTTGCTTTGTTTTGGTGTCTTCTTGAATGAGCTCATCAGCTTGTTTTTCCCAAAAAAGAGCACTAGCTTGAAGATCTTCCCCTCCTCTAGTTGCCACATTAACGTGTTGGTTGAAAGTTGTCCTTTCTACTTCCAACTTAGCTTTTTCATCTTCAAAATCCTTAGCAATGCACGTGAAGCAACATATATAACTTGATTCTGTGATTGCCCCATTTACCAATTTCTCCACATATGGCTTCACCAAATCAGTAAGGAAACTCGCCATCTAAATAAATTTCAATAGTTCAAAGTTAGGAATATATAAAAAATGTATTGTGTATTCGAAAAAAATGGTTGATAATGATTGTTGTCAGGACATACTCAAGTCTTTTGACCAACTGTTCCTTTCTCAGCAGCAGCTAACATATCATCTAGAGAATAAGGACATACTCGTGTGATTCATTTTCTGAAACAAAGAATAGAGCCAGATACATTAACACTTATATATTCAATTTATGCATCAAACATACCCTTCAAAATTTATCAACATTCCACATACTCTAAGCATAACTGTTCCTATAGCTTCACTCATTTATTTAATATGTGATAAAAAAGACAAGCATATGATTGTGTATCACCTTATTTGAGTGCATGCTCAAGTAGATAGTATAAACAATTTTCCTGATCTTTCTCCAGTCTGCTGTAGGTAGGTAATATAAAAAGAATAAGACAGTGCTGCCTGCAATTCAAGTTCGGCAGCAATAAAAAACGACAGACACTATATAACAGCTGTTTGGTTTCTTATCTTGTATAAGTTGGTTAGAAGTGTGTTATAGTTTGTTACATGTATTGGTTCATTTGAAGCTTGTTATTATAGTTATAGTTAGCTTGCATTTCGCTGGAGCTCAATTCCTTTGTTAAGGGATATATATAAAAACTGTATTGTGGATTAGAAAAAAATGGTTGATAATGAATATCGTTCTTTGAGCTTATACTCGTAGTCGTAGATTTAATTTTTATGGAACCAATATTTCTATTGTTATATTAATATGTGAATCATTTTTTAATCACTAGGAGGACTTATATTTGTACTAAAATATTAATACAAATATCTGTTTTTTTCTTCTAATTTCTATGAAATTAATCTATATTTTCACACATATTAATATGATAACCGTTTTATTTTTAAATTTCTATTTATATAATGACCTATATTTTACTCAATATACAAGGTTTATTTCATTTTTTTAATTTATAGGTTAATTTATATTTCTAATCATATATTAATAAGAATGTCTATTCTTTTTTTTTTCGCAATTTTAATTTATGTGACCCTTATTTCTCTGTGAATAATTTTTCTTTTAGTTTAATTTTTTTCCTTTTCTTTTTAGCTTCCCTACAAAAAAAAATATTAATACGATGATCTATCTTTTACTGTAATTTCTACAAGGACATATTTACACTCATATATTAATATGGATGAATGTTTATTTATAATTTCAATGGGGATCTATATTTATGTTCATATATTAATATAAAGAACTTTTTATTTTTTCAGAATCTATATTTTTGTTCATATATTACTACGGAGACTATATTTTTTAACTTCTATGTGACCTATATTTCTACTCATATATTAGTACGAGGTCTATCATTTTGTAATTTATATTGTAGTATATTTCTACTCATATATATTAATATATAGAGTTTAATGGAGATGTACTGACGGTGTAAAATAGTTTTACACAATCAGCCAATAAAAAACCATCATTTTGCCATGTCATATTAAGAAGGTGGAGTGTAGTGGGGTGACGTGGCGGAAAACATGGTTGGTATTGGTTGACTGTGTAAAATTATTTTACACTGTCGATACATATACATTTTTCTCTAATATATATATATATATGAATTTTATTTTTTATATCATTTCTACTCGAGTTTTACCATTAAAATTAGTCATCGCACTATCTTTTTTTTTTTTTTTTTTGTACAGAGTCATCATACTATTGAGATAACTATTTTCTCTCATGGCTTTATATATGGGATTTGATATTAATTTTGTGAGTCCTTAATGAAATTTCAACCCAATATTGTTAATATACGAAAAATTGTTTGGTTTTAAATTTAATTTATGTAAGCTTATATATTAAAAAATTAAACCAAAACCAATATTTTGTTTGATGTTCACTTTTCTACAAATTCATATTATATTTTATTTAAACTGCATTTTTATTTTATTAAATTTTACAATAATTGGGCATTCGGCGCTCTTTTGTATAAAATAATTTAAACAAAATTTTAGAGTAATTTTTTCCGAGTTTGGGACAGGCTCATACTTTATGTTGTTTTCATTAATTATCTTTCATTGGCAATTTAAATTTTATTTTTCAATTTAAAGTAAGATATATTAAAACATATTATTTATAAGTCAACAAATATATACATACGTATTTTTATTCGTGCTTGGCACGAGTCTGGATAAGCCCCTCGCAATTTTCTCAATTTTTTTTTTTATAAATTAATGTAGATAATTTATTTTTTTCTCCACTTCAAAAAAATTTATTTTTTTCTAGAAGAAGGATGAATAGTAGAGAAGAACGGTTTTTTCTTGGAAAAATTACAATAATCATTTTCTGTTTTTGTTTGCGCGAGAGAAATGAATGATTTGTTGGAACCATTAGATTAAAACAAAATAGTTCTAAAGGTCAAGATTTAGAACAAGTCTCTAAATTTATTTTGAGAGTCAATTTATAACTCTTAATAATAATTGAAATTAGGCATGGCAGCAGAACGGGGAAGAATTTTGCCTTCTTAAGTTCGAATTCATAAAGTTTGGATATGCCAAATTCATCCCAATTTTAAATGGGGACAACAAATATAATCTCAAACCCATATCGGGTATCCCAACGAGGTTCGGATATCCCCGCTACGCTTCCATCTCACATGAATTAATTTAAATTGTATTTTGTATTTTTTTAATTAAAAAATTAAGTTAAACGTCCAACATTATTTTGTTTCAACAATTTTTTTAAATAAAGAGAAAAAATAGAAAAACTGTTTTGTTTGATACTCAAATTAAAAATAAACAATTGACACCAAGTCTTGGTGTAATAACTGGCCATTTATTTTAAAATTCAATTATTGATCTGACTGAGGTTTATAATATTCATCTCCAAGTCTTGATGTATTAATTATTATTTTTTTAACTAAGAGATTTATTCCATTCAAAAAGCAAGTATGTACAAGGTGATCAAGAGATTCAACCATCATGGAGGACAAATAAACCAAAGAGAGAAACTAAGCTAAATTAGCATAAGAGCAACATATATGATCCAAAGAAAACGTCTTTGGTATCTTTGAAGGAGCTACTCCCTCCATTCTAAATTACATTACATAAATTAAGAAATATAATTAATGTCATATAGAAAAGTAAAATTTGAGTAAATTTATAAAATTATTCTTTATTCATTATATGAAAAAGATAAATTAAAAAATTAAAAAAATAGAGAAAAATAAATAGTTAAAAGTACAATAAAAAAATTACATTAAATATTTCATTGACATTGTAATACGATTTATAATTTGGAGTAAATTTTTTCTCGACGCCACTTACAATTAGGAACGTAGAAATATATATATTGGATTGCAAGCCAATTGAGTATTGACACTCATTTGAAAGCGTGTCATTTCCGGATCCGGAGAAGGTATATGATTTTCATGTATATAAATATAATTTTATTTTTTTTGTATATAGAAGAATTGGCAAAATAAATATAAAATTTTTTTACACAAGTGAGAAAATCAGGGTTCGAATCCCGGTCATGACGTCCATGCCTTGCAATTTCGGCAAATTTTGTCAGTTGAGTTAGGACTTGTAAAACAATATAACTCTAATTTTATTAGGATGATTTTGTCATTATCCATTAATAAGGGATCTCTTTATATAGTATTTTTTTTGTCAAGTCTTTATATAGTCTTTCATTATAAATAGAATAAGATAAACTATTCAAAATTTGGATATAGCTTAACGAGCTCTTCACATGACAAATTGTTTAGGACTCGAGTTCAATTTCTGATGATAATAATTATCGATGAGATTTTGATTATCATGCGGTTGAACTTTTCATTATTGTACACTTTTTTATTTAAGAATCAGAGAATTCATACAAAAAGATGAGGTTAAGCTGATGAGCTAATCTCAAGTTACTTAATAATATTATGGTTTCGTTTGACCCAATTTTTTTTTTAGTTTTTTATTATCTTTAGAATGAGAAGTTCGGTCAAAAACATTTTAATAAAGTTCTTAGCCATAAAAATAATTTCTTTTTCAATGTACAAAATTGAATAAAAAAAGCTTTTATAATAGAAGATGTTGAAACCTACTTTTAGGGAAAAAGTAGTTTTGATTATCTTTTTATAAATTTATTTTTATTTCGTTATTATCCGTTGTTATTATTTTTTTTAAGTTTGTTTTAATTTCAGTATAATTTGATTTTTTTTTTAAGTTTGTTATTATCTTTAGAAAATTTAGTTTAATCTAGTTTGAATCTAAAAAAAATACGTAATTACCAAACAACTTTAGCTTTTTTCTGAAAGCTCTTATTTTCACGTTTAATTTTCTAAATATCTTTTAAGATCTAAAAAGAACAGGCCAAACGAACTCTACAACTTGATTCTCAAGGATAACTACATAAATTAATGATAATATATGCATAATAAAATAGATATAAAACCTTTCTTACTTGTTAAGGTTTTAGTGTTCTTTGAATTTTGAGATTTGTCCGATTTCAATGAACTTCTGAGACTAATTCACCTAAAGTTTGAAAAAAATAAAATTTGGTATATAAATTAAATAGAATAAAGAGCAAATTAAATATAAATTATATTTAATTTCATTGAGAATAAATAAAAGAAAATATCAATGACCAAGAGCAAAGGCATGAGATGCTCCTAAACATTCTATGGGGTGCTTAATCACATGTTTTTGGTTAATTTTGTTTACATGATAGCCTTTTTAACAATAGTTTACATGATGACCTGTCCATATTAGTGTGCCATTTCTGGGAATATTGTTTTTAGAATATGATATCCTGCAAATTTGGATTAAAAAAAATAAATAAAAAAATCTAAAAAATAAAAATAAAAAGTTTTTTTGTTTTTGTTTTTACCACTAGTTAAATCTGGTCCAGGAGTCGGTTTTAGCATCAAGTAGTTCCAACCCCTCCCGATCGCAGTTGCGGGGGATCGAACCGCAATTCTCCGTACCAAGTTCAGCGTCAATCACCACTGAACCAACTAACGATTGGAAAAAAAAATAAAAATTTTGGAACATGGACAAAGTGAGGGATTAACATGGAATTCACTCTTAACAAAATACACGAATAGAAAAAGTTGAATCAAAATCCGTATATATATAAGATTAAGAACTGATGAGCTAGCTAGCAATATATTAGCATTAACACAATAAATGAATATTACCAGCAGAAGAATCCTTCTTCAACTTCCAGCAGAAGCCTGAAACAATCGCAGCAGAGAAAGACTATACCATTTCTAAGCCCAAACTATGACTTTAGAAAACACAACCCACTTAATTTGTGTACTATACACTCCATTCAATTTCATTTTAAACAGCGATATATATATATTATTTATCGATATATACGAGGTCAAACTTTTTAATATTAATAAATTAATCATATTATTACTTCAAATTTCACAGCTGGCTACAGATTTTTTAAAATAGGGAAATGTTAAGAAAGACATTAACGAAACACATATTCGCGACGCGATACCGATATGATATTGATACGGCGATATGCGAAAATTTTCAAAATTCCCAATATGATACGTTATTTAAAAATTTAATTTAAAATTAAATACATAAATGCAAAATATATAAGATAACTAAAATCGATAATGATAATAAATTAACATTCAAATTATTCAAAGTAATCAAACAAGTTACAATTACATATTTTACATTAAGTACTACGTAAAAAGGACATAATTAGTACTATTCAAAAAAACATCTTAGTACTATCCAAAAAAACATAGTTGATGATCCATAAAGAACATTATATTATACTTTAACATTCATTATTTAAGAGAAAACATAAATTGTATAAGTCTCCTCTCCTCCGTTTCCCTCATCAAAGAATATTAATTGCCCGATTCTCTGATACGCGTATCGGTCATTTTTATTTAAAAAAATTATATTAATTGTCTGATACTTTTTCGATACGCGTATCGGAAAGTATCGAAAAGTATCGGTATCGAATACGATACTTGGTCATTTTTGAAGCATCGTGGCTTAACATGATCTTTTAAAATAATAATTTGTCTTTTTAATTATAAATCAATTTATTATATTAATAAAATATTTAATGTTACTTTCTCTCTTCTTTTAATTCTTTAATTAATTTTATATAGACTATTAATAAAAGATAGTTTTTTTTCCTATATTAAACCTTTGGTTCTCAAGGGAAGGAGTCCCAATAATCAATAGTTCGGTAGAAAAACTTGATCATGAATTGTTTTTATTAGGAATCGAACTATGATTTTCTCGAATGATCTGTTCTAATAGTAGCCATTAACCACGCCTTGATTAATAAAATATAATTTTGTAAAAGAACTCATGATTTCTTTTATCCAAACAAAATTAATTACACTTATAAATATGTGTGAAATGATTGAAACAACTTAATAGCAGGGCCGGTCCTGACTATTCGGAGGCCTGGTTCAAATATTAAAAATGGACCCTTAATAAAAATTGTTAAATTTTTTTAAAAAAACATCTCTAATTAAATTATTATTTTTCTAATTGATTCGATTTTTTTATTAAACATATGATATTTTATGAACATTGGTAACATATAATCATTATTATAGGGCTTCAAAATTAATCTATTGAGTATAGATAATATTTTATAAAAACTAACCTTACATAACTATTATTATAGGACCTCAAAATTTTGAATTGAGGCCTCGAAAATTTTGAGGCCCGATGCCATCGATCACCCTGCACCCCCCATAGGGCCGGGCCTGCTTAATAGATACGGAGTTACAGTAAAAAAAAAACTTAATAGATACGAAGTTGTCTATTTAAATGGCTTATGAAGCAAAAACACATATATATCATTAGGCGTGTCATGGTGTTCGACATTCGTACGAAACATGTCGGATAGATATCTAAAAAAACATTTTTCCTTTACCCCGACACTCCTTTGATCGGAATCCAACCCCTATAAGACACTCGTACAAACTTGTCGGCTAAGGGTCCCAAAAAGGTTTTTTTTTCTTCTTTGCTTCTATTATCTTTTGACATATTTACAAGGATTAAAGATGTGTCGAAATAATAATGTTGATTAATAAGGGATTGAAGAAATTACATTTTAATTACGTTATTTTTAATTTTTCGACAATGGATGAATAAATGAAGACCAAATGTACTATCATATATTCACTTAAAACTTTTTTAAATGAAAAATTTATCCAACTTAGATGCATATGTATGTATTTTGTTTTTTTAATGACTTGTTTATAAATATGTAGCGGTAATGTCAAATATTTTTTACATTAACGGTGTTGAAATGTTTATGTCATATCGCGGTGTCCGTATCAGAGTGACGTACTAAATGACATTTTTTTAGATAATTGTCTATTTAAATACTGCAACTGTTAGATTTGACGCCGTAATCGAAAGTTTGAATCCAACGTCTTTATTACCAGTGAATAGGAGTATGAATTTTTAATGATTGTTAACATTTTTTTTAACAGGCCAAAATGATATATATAATCATAAATAAACAGAGTCACAAAAGTAAGTAGCCCCCTCAGCATAAGGTGTGCCAAATGGACCTACAACAGTTTACAAGAGGATCAGATAGAGTAACACAACAAAATACAATTAGTCGATACCCAAACAGAGGAAGGGGTTCGACCACCACGCATGAAAGTGCGGCCCTAAAGTAACATATGTCGTCCGCAGCCACCGATAAGAGAACAACTTGACTTTGTCTAGGAGCTGATATATAAAGTTTGTCGAATTCCTGAAGACACGAAGGTTTCGTTTGTTCCACACAACGCAAACACAAGCCAAACAAACCAACTGCAAAAAGAACCGCCGAGCACGGATGCCACCCACCGAATACGTGAACCGAACAAAGTGATCCGAGATACTGTAAGCATCCACCGCTGAGAAACCAACCCAAGACCGAATTAGAGCCCAAAGAGAACCAAAAGTACTGCAAGAGAGGAATAAGTGTTGAGCTGTCTCAATGCCACCACAACCCGTCTGCGCCAGAGAACGCCTCAGGTAACCAAATTCACCCTCGTCAGCAGCCGATCCAGCAAGAGACGCCACACAAAGATATACACCTTCAGGGGGGACCTGTCTGTGCCAGAGAAGATCTTCAGCTGCACCTAAAGGAACTGCCTCCCCAGAAGTCAGAACCTGATATGCATCTCGAACAGTGTAACCAAGAATGGGGTCTGGTTGCCACCTCCACCTGAGGGGACTTTGAAGAAGGAAAGAGCATAGACAGACAAAGATGTCAAGACAGATTTGAGAAGTACCAGACGACCACCGTAAGATAGAAAATGACTCTTCCACCCAGACAATCTATTCCTAATGCGCTTCAACATCGGTTCCCAAAAATTCAACCGCCTCGGATCCCCATCAATAGGAAGGCCCATGTAGAGAAAAGGGATTTTTCCCACCTTACAACACAACGCAGACGCGGCCTCGTGTAACCAAGAATCAGGAATATTGACCCCGACCAACATGCTCTTATGAAAATTCACTTTTAGGCCCGACATTAACTCAAACAGCACAAGCATCGCACGCAAAGCTCAGACATTAGCCCAACTTTTGGCTCCTATTAACAACGTGTCATCGACAAACTGTAAATGCGACACAATAACATCGTCCTGACCACCCACACTAAACCCTGTAAACCTATTACCTTGAACCATGGCCTTCATCATCACATTCAAGCCCTCAGCAGCCAACAAGAACATAAAAGGAGATAAAGGATCGCCTTGACGAAGGGCCCTTTCCAGGGGGAACTCGTCGGTAGGACTACCGTTGACTAAAACTGAAGCAGTAGCTGTGCAGATGCACTCTCTCATCCACTTCCTCCACAACGGCGGAAAGTTCATTTTCACCAACACTGCATCCAGATAATCCCAATCCACAGAGTCATAAGCTTTCTCAAAGTCAACCTTGAAAAGTAACAACTCTTTCTTGGACTTACGAGCCTCATCCACCACCTCATTTGCAATGAGAATGCCATCGAGAATTTGCCGTCCCTTCACAAAAATCGTATGGGATCAGAAACAACACTACCGATGACAGTCCTCATCCTATTTGCCAAAAACTTGGCTAGAATCTTATATAGGTTGCCCACCAAAGATATAGGCCTAAAATCATTGAACCTTTGGGGACTGTCCACCTTTGGGATAAGAGTGATAAAAGTAGAATTTATACCATTTGTTAATCTACCATTGCGGTGGAACTCAGAAATGAACCTCATAATATCCCCCTTCAGCCCCCCCCCCAGAAATCCTTCTAGAAACCAAAGTTAATCCCACCGGACCCCAAACTTTTAAAGCTATCGCAATCCCAAACAGCAGCTTTCACTTCCGGTTCAAAAAAAGGTTTGGTTAGGTCACTCCACTCAGCTGCAGACAACCGTTTGAAAGCCAGGTTATCTACCCCTGACCAAACCACATTGCTAGTCATGAAATGAGTCACGAAATGCGTAAAAACATTTCATTTATCTAACGTTTATAACAAACTATACATTTTCAAGTCTTTGTTTATCTGTTTAGTGTTTATTATATTTCGTTTGTACATGCACACGATAGCCCTTGCAACTTATACCATCAAATATCAATTTTATAATGCAACTTTGCAAATAATTTGCAGAACGCTATTGAATGCTTATCTACAGCTTGTGTGATAGTAGTAATTAAATGTGTGTATGAAATCTTACATTGTTTGAAAATGTGATAATAAGTAATCCAGAAATTAAAAAATTTATAATGTCTCTTATAAAAATGGCCCGAGAGAATATTATACTATTTTTTTAACCAAATAAAAATGAAATATATAAATTAACCAAATAATTTTTTCAGCGCAAAGTGTGTCGAAGAGATTACAAAATATTATAAACATCAACCGAAGTAACAACGTAAATAATTAATTGATTCCCAAATATGTAAGCGGACTCCATCACCGACCATTTGTTAATAATAGTTTAAATTATTTCTTGTCTTTTTTTAATCATTTTCAAGTTTAACCAATTACAGATTGTATTAATTTATGATCTTATATAATATTTTATTGTTAGTTGTAAAAGTATAAAATAATTAGACATGATAGTAAAAACAAAATAATATGCAACTGGCCATTATAATAAATATACGTTTCCATGTACCCAAAAAAAAAAAAAAAGAATATACGTTTCCAAAGTCTTGGTCTTTTTTAATTGTCTTAACAAAATAGAAAGTCTTGGTCTTTATTTTAAAATTATTTATTTCGTTTTCAATGACTCCAAGACAATAACTTACAGCCAACTATCAATTTAATAATGAGTTATTTTTTGGGTATAATAGTCTAATGCCTTTATTATATTCCCAACTCCGAATTATTTCCTTTTTTATTTTTTCTTCGTTTATAAAAGAAAAAAACACCTGTCTGTTTAAGATTAGAGATGTGTTATTTGAACACTAAATATAGTTGTCTCGGGTAAACAACTCTTTTTTTTATGTCTTGTACACATATCAATGCCTAAATATAATTGTTCCGGGTGAACAACTCTTTCTTTTAGAGATGTGTTTTTTGAGAACTTTTTTATAGAAATATTCCGTGCAATATTTTTTATTTTTTTATAGTGTATTTTAGCTTCTGTCGAATTTTTTTCCCAACACAGGGTAAGATATACTAACAAAAATTAATATTGTAGAAATAATTACACATGAACAAAAGACAACAAGCTGCATCGCTAAACTTTTTTATAGTAAAATCCAATTTTTGAAACTCTACATTCATAGATCTAAGTAGGGCAAAGCATCGGTCGGTTGTGGGCGGGTTCGGGTGAAAGATGGCTCACCCAGAGAAAACCAATAGTGCAAAACTCAGACCCATTTCCGACCGTTTTACACTTTGGTTTTGCCGGGTTACGGGTTCTACGGATCACGGTTTGCTCGGATCGGTTTGTTCGGGCTACAACTAGTGTTTTATGACTCATAATCTTAGTATAGAAAAACAAAAGATTGTGATGATTAGGAGGAAGAACGACGGCACAAAGGTGAGAGATATGAGCTATGAAGAGGAGGAAGAGAGAGAATACGATGGTCGAAGACAACTTACTGTTAAGAACTGGAATACTTTGGGTTGGGGTAGAAGTTGAAACAGTCCATTAGAAAAATGATGAAGAAAGAGAATAGTAATTTCCTTGCATATTCAAGTAGTAGAAAGAAGCAATTTCATCATGATATATATTAGGCTTAAATGCACTTTTGGTCTCCCTATTTTGATATTGTTGAACTTTTGGTCCCCGTATTTTAAAAATCAACTTTTTAGTCCCCTATTTTGAAAATCAACCCAATTTTTTGGTCCCCCATTGATTCTACTGATCTGGCACTTAATTGGCATTAATAATAGGAAAAACGAAATTCCATGTCACTAATAAATTAATTAATTTTATGATTTATATATTAAAATTTAAAATAAAATTAAATTGTATTTATGAGATAAACATAAAATTAAAAATAGCAATAACATACTGAAATAAATCTTCCATAAAAAACAAAATTGAAAGAAATCTTCCGTCAACAAAATTTGAAAGAAACCTTTCTTAAAAAAAGTTGAAAAAAATATATCTTAAATTAGAAACACCCATTAATTTCTCATCTTCTTGTTCTTCACCTTCGTTGTTCTTCTTCCGTCTTTTTCCTCTTTAATGCTGTTTTGGACTGGACTTCTAAGACTAAGTCCCTAAAACTCAAAGACTCTGCCCTTGCAAAGGGCATCATGCTCGCCGTCCAGATGCTCCGCATCTGTAACGGCCGACCACCGGAATGATGGCATTAACTGTTCATCATGGCCAAACGGCCAGAATTCCGGCAGCCACTTAATGGGCATTAATTGCCCATTAAGGGCCTTGGCCCAGCGCTGGGGTATAAATAAGCTCCTCATTCTGAGGAGCCAGGTACGTTTTCACATTTGTCTAAGATACCATACTTCTATACTATCACTGACTTGAGCGTCGGAGTATAAACAGGTACACACCCCCCCTCCGCTTCAACAGGGGGCTTGCTGGATCAACACGACTGTTCCGCCATATATCTGATCCTGGTAAGATCAGTGGCGCCGTCTGTGGGAATAGTTATCCCCTTCTTTCAAAAAAGAACAAAACCTCATAAACTACCACAAAATTCACAAAAAGCTAAAAATGGCCGCGAACAGTAGTTCCGAACATTCAGCTGATAACAACATGTCAAGCGAGCACGCTGACAACAACAACGGTACCAATGGAATGGTCCTATCCAACATGGACACTGACCCCACTTACCAGCCAAGCAACGAAACTAACCCTCTGGTCGTACCTATTCCTCCACCCGGAGCCACCCTCGAAAACATAATGACCGCACTGCTAACTGCCATCAACAATCAAGGGCAGGCGCTCAGGGAGCAAAACCGCCGGATCGAGGCTGTCGAGGAATCGCGCATTACAAGGGCGATCACGAGCAGCTACAGGCGAAGAGAATCCTCTCAACGATCCAACTCGAGGACCAGGTCGAGGTCTCCAAGGGCACAAGAAACCAGAGGTCGCATAATTCCCTCGAGAAGAGTTGCTGGAGCGAGGAGATCTCCCGCAAGGTCTACAGGAAGGAATTATCACTCTCCTCCTCGTCACCACCATCGCTCTCCAAGAAGCGACGATGAGAGGCACGTGGGGCCACTCTCTGACAGGATCATGAGGGTACCATTGCCCGTGGGACTAGAAAAACCACCGGCAATGGACACTTATGATGGGACCACCGACCCAGACGACCACATTGAAAATATGGAAGCTGTCCTCAACTACAGAGGAGTACGGGGATCCATAAAGTGCAAGCTGTTCTCCACCACGCTAAGGAAAGGAGCAATGGCTTGGTACAAGAGCTTACCGCCGAGGTCCTTCGACTCATGGGGCGAACTGTGCAGACTCTTCACCGCGCATTTTACCGCTTCGAGGAAGCACCCCAAGATCGAGGCTACTCTCGAGGCAATTCAACAGCAAAATAATGAGTCCTTGAGAGAATATATCGACCGCTTCAATAAGGCTGCCATTGAAGTTAGGACCGACGACAGAATGAAGTTGTACCTGTTGGAACGCGGACTGCGACCGTCAAGCGATTTTGCCAAAGCTATTGGCATTGAAGAAGTAAGGACACTGGACGCTTTCCTCGAAAAGGCGCTGAAATACATAGCCTATGAGGAGAAGCAAGTAGCTCAAGACGCTAGAAAGCCAAAGCGTCAAGAAGATGTTGGACCCTCTCGAGCAGAAAACGAGAGAGGAAAAGAAAAAAGAGAACGCAGGGAGAACAAACCTCCCAGAAGCAAATTTGAATTCTACACCCCGCTGAACGCCCCCCGCGAGCAAATTCTGGCCGAAGTTTCAATGGCCGAATTCAAAAAGAACGGAGTCCGAGCGCCGAAACAGCTGATCGTAAGGCCAGGGCTAGAC
Organism: Trifolium fragiferum; assembly: GCA_954870985.1. Lineage (NCBI taxonomy): Eukaryota > Viridiplantae > Streptophyta > Magnoliopsida > Fabales > Fabaceae > Trifolium > Trifolium fragiferum. The sequence continues at coordinate 6,226,925 of OX940794.1, read as the reverse complement.
AGCTGATCGCTTATGATTTCAGGAGGAGGATTTGGAACCTCCACTATAGGTTCGCTGAAAAGGAAGTTTGAAGAACTTGAAAGTGTGTGCTCGTTGGAACCTGTCCTCACGACGGAAGAAGCTAAAGAAGGGTCGTTGCCTTTAGCTTTCTACAAGGAAGAAATTCCCGGTGGATCTCCTAACCACCAAATTCCACTGCTGGTAAGGGCCAGAATGGCCAATTTCGATGTAAGGAGGATTTTAGTTGACCAAGGATCCTCGTGCGATGTGATGTACGCCAGTTTGTTCAAGACTCTGCAGTTGACGGAGAAGAACCTCGCTCCATATGTGGGCGCTGATTTGCAAGGGTTTAACGGAACGACCACCAAACCCTGGGGGTACGTGGATCTGATTGTGACATTTGGAGAAGGGAAGGCCACCAAATCCATCAACATCCAATTTCTGGTCGTGGATTGCCCCTCGCTCTACAACTGTATCATGGGAAGGCCAGCTTTGGCGAACCTATTTGCTGTATCTTCGACCATCCACCTGAAGATGAAATACTATACCGTGGATGGCGAGATAGCTACATTGAGTGGAGATATAGCTTCAGCGAGGAAATGCTTTGAAGCCGCCGCAAAGAACATGAACTCCCTCTTAACTCCGAAGAAAAAGACTGAACACAAGATGCCCGTTGTGAACACCCTGCAAGCAAACAACATCGTTGACTTGGATGCACGCATCAACGAAAAGGACCTGAAGGACGAAGAAGACCCCATCGAAAAGAAAGTACATCGCCCAATTCCCGATGGAGACTTTGAGATCATTGCTTTGAACGGTGACCACTCAAAGGGAATCAAAATAGGCGCTGATATGCCTGAGCTGGTGAAAAGGCAATTGGAAGCTTGCTTGAAGGAGTACGCTGAGCTGTTCGCATGGAATGCTGCTGAGATGCCCGGAATCGACTCCAACGTCGCTTGTCACCAGCTGACAATAGATCCTAGGGCTAGAGCTGTAGTTCAGCGACGTAGGAAGCAGTCTCCCGAAAAAGCGGAGGCTGCTGAAAAAGCTGTAAAAGACCTCTTAGAGGCGAATTTCATTTCTGAAGCCAGATACACAACATGGCTGTCAAACGTTGTATTGGTTAAAAAGTCTAATGGAAAATGGAGGATGTGCGTTGACTACACCGATCTCTAAGAGGGCTTGCCCTAAAGATTCTTATCCATTGCCTAGCATAGATAAACTAGTAGATAATTCTTCAGGATTTAAACTACTTTCGTTTATGGACGCTTATTCTGGATATAATCAAATTAAAATGGCCGAAATCGATAAACAGAAAACGGCGTTTATGACTGAATCGGGTAATTATTACTATAACGTAATGCCTTTCGGGCTTAAAAACGCAGGTGCCACCTACCAACGAATGATGAACAAAGTATTTAAAAATGAAATTGGCGATATGCTCGAAGTTTACATGGATGATATGATCGTTAAATCCGAACAGGAAAACGACCATGTATTCCACCTAAGAAAAGTGTTCGAGAGAGCTAAACAGTATAACATGAGATTCAACCCAGAAAAATGCACGTTTGGGGTAAAGGCAGGAAAATTCCTCGGTTTCTATCTTACGGAACGAGGAATTGAAGCTAACCCTGAAAAATGCAAAGCCTTCTTCGAATTCCCTACGCCGAACTCGAAGAAGTCAATACAATCGTTGAACGGAATGTTAACTGCCCTCGCAAGATTCGTCGCGAAATCCGCTCAACACGCACTTCCCCTTTTCAAACTACTTAGAAAAGAATCCACTTTTGAGTGGACGGAAGAATGCGAAAACGCCCTCCAACATTTAAAGCGAGCACTATCGGAACCTCCAGTCTTAACACGTCCAAACATGGGCGAAACTTTATTCCTATACTTGGCCGTAGCACACGAAGCCATAAGCGCAGTCTTGATCCGAGAAACCGAGCAAGGGCAAAAGCCAGTATATTTCATCAGCAAAGCGTTACAAGGACCAGAACTCCGATACTTGCAAATCGAAAAAACAGCGTTGGCAGTAGTCGTCGCCGCGAGGAAGCTAAGGCATTATTTCCTAGCACATTCCATCGCAGTACGAACCGACCAACCGATAAAGCAATTGCTCGAGAGACCCGACATGTCCGGAAGAATGCTTAAATGGTCCTTAGAGCTGTCAGAATTTGACATAACATACGAAAGCAGAAAGGCTTTGAAAGCCCAGGTACTAGCTGACTTCGTCGCCGAAATGACTCCACCAGCGACTTCGAGCAAAAATAAATGGACCATTTACGTCGATGGATCCTCCAATTCTAAAGGAAGCGGAGCAGGAATTATCCTAGAAAACGACGATGGCGTCCTCATCGAAGTTTCCTTAGAGCTGTCATTCCAAACGACCAATAACCAAGCAGAATACGAGGCTTTCCTAGCAGGGTTGCGATTAGCCGAAGATATGAACGCAGAAGAAATAATAATCTTCACAGATTCACAATTGGTCGCTTCTCAAGTAAACGGAGAGTATCAGGCTAAAGACGAATGCCTAACGGAATACTTGACTCTCATCCAAGAAAAACTGACCAAGTTCAAAGAATCAACTGTCCAACATATTCCTCGCGAACACAATTCAAGGGCGGACGTCCTCTCAAAACTGGCGAGCACCAAAAAGAAAAAGGGGAGGAACCAATCACTTATTCAAGAGACGTTGCAAAAACCAAGCATTGAGAAAGCCCCTGAGGTGAATCTCATATGCCCGATTAGCGCCAACAGTTGGATAAATCCTGTGAGAGAATTCCTCGCCTCAGGAATGCTCCCCGACGATTCCAAAGAAGCTATCAAGGTCAGAAGAAGAGCATACTCGTATGTTTTGATAGACGGCACCCTCTTTAGAAGAGGGTTCGCAACCCCACTACTGAAGTGTGTCGAGGAAGATAAAGTGGAATCCATTCTACAGGAAATTCACGAAGGAATCAACGGGCAACATATTGGAGGACGATCGCTTGCGCGAAAAGCATTGCGAGCAGGTTATTATTGGCCAACCATGCAAACGGACACAAAAGAGCACGTAAAAAGGTGTGATAAATGCCAAAGACACGGGGATATGCACATAGCCCCACCTAACGAGCTAAAATCACTATCCTCTCCATGGCCGTTTGCATGGTGGGGATTGGACCTCCTAGGCCCTTTCCCACGGGCACCTGGACAAAACAGATATCTGATCGTTGGGGTGGATTACTTCACAAAATGGATAGAAGCTGAACCCCTCGCCCAGATCTCTTCCCATAACATCCTACGATTCTTCAAAAGGAACATCCTCGCTAGGTTTGGAATCCCGCACACTGTCGTTACAGACAATGGAACTCAATTTACAGACAGAAGGTTCCAAGAGTTTCTCATCAACTTAAAAGTAACACAACACTTTACATCCGTCGAACACCCTCAGACCAATGGTCAAGCGGAAGCGGCTAATAGAGTGATTTTGCGAGGCCTCAAACGCAGGCTAGGTGAGGCAAAAGGAAAGTGGGTAGAGGAACTATACAGCGTGCTATGGTCCTACCGAACCACCCCACACTCGACCACGGGAGAAACGCCGTTCCGATTAACCTACGGAACTGAAGCACTAATCCCCGTTGAAATTAAGGAGCCGACACGACGAACGGATAACCCTCCAGATGAAGAAACTAACAACGAGCTGTTAAGGGAAGAGCTCGACTTGGTCGAAGAATTACGACATGGAGCAGCCCTAAAGGAGGCCGCACTGAAACAAAAAATTGCCGCTCGACACGATCGGAAAGTCATAAAAAGGGAGTTCGAGGTAGGCAGTTTAGTCCTACGACGAAACCAAAAAGACTCTCGTGAAGGCAAGCTCGCCGCAAACTGGGAAGGTCCTTATAGAGTCCGCGCAAAGACGGACAATGGAACCTATTTCCTCGAGAATCTATACAGCGAAGAAATTCCTAGAACATGGAATGCAGACAAGTTAAAACAATATTATAGCTAGCGAAGTCTCCTATATGTGATGACTAACTAGCGGGCAAAAACCAACTCAAACGACGAGAGGTTTGGCCTTTACAACGGAGGATTGCCTAGGTACGGGCATTGAATCTAAAAGAAGAAAGAAGCCAAGTTTATACTAAACAAGCCTTGACGAGGGACCACTCTAAACGAGCCCCATCGTCGTAAGTACACGATAGGCATGGACGCCCAGCTCGCGATGGGTTGATCCAGCCGCGAGGATCTGATCTCCGACGATTCTATCCTCGCCTTAAGTTTGGGAGCCCACCTCAAACACTCGAACTAGTACCCCAAACTTTTTCGAGCAAGGCGTTCGTAGATGTATTCCATCTCATGCAAAAGCCGCCCAGCAAATTTAAAATATCCAAGTTTCGATATCACGATGCAAATTCAATATTACGAGCATGATATAAAACGTGCAAAGTAAAAATAAGTACGAGCATAAAGAAAGAGCGTAAATAAGCTGAATCGAAAATGCATTAAAGAGAATTGTACTTAGTTACAAAAAAGGGGCAGCCTCAAGGACTACCCGAACAAAACGAAGGGCCGAACAAGCGCCCAAGTGCATAAGGTGAGCATAACACCTGCACGGTCAAACTTCATCACTCTTCAGTATGAGGAGGCGAGGCAATGACTCCATTGACAACTTCCTTGAGCTCATCAAGACCCTCTTCCACGAACTCTACCCCGGGATTCAAAACTTTCAGTTGAGCAATAGCATTGACAAAACTGCTATGCCCAACCTCGACCATTGAGTCTTCACACTCAGCTATCTTCTTGATTAGGTCGGCACGGCTCGAATTCCGGTATACCCCTTCAGGATCCGCAGCGTCCTCTTCCACTGAGCACAAGGAAGGAGCAGCCTCTGCCCGCTGCACTAGCTCCTTATTACGGGCTTCCAAATCCGTGCATTTGACTTCCAAGTCCGTGCATTTGACCTCCAAGTCCTTGAACTTTTTGGTCAGGTCCTCCAAATCCGTCTCAGCACGGACTAAGTTCTTCGCCATCTCTATCTGAAGAGCATATTTGTTCCTGTAATCTTCAAACGCTGCCTCCACCTCTTCCAGCTTTAAACGAAGGTCTTCCACGCCCTTCTTGTACTTATCCCTATCGCTCAACTAGCGATTCTCACGACCGTTCAAGAAATTAGCGACCTCAATCAGCTTGAATGCAGCAGTGGTCGCCGCGGCCAGCTCCGCCTTGAGAGCCACTGGACCCATATCGTTAAGGATCGCTTGATCAGATTCATCAATAACGACCTCAGTGCTCTTGTCGAGCAGGGCGCTCCTTGAGAAGGTGGGAGGGATGACGAAACGAGCGGCAGGTTGATCAGGGTCTGGCAAGATATGCGGGCTTTGACGAGCAGAAACTCCAACCCCATCAACGACCTTCTGCACCTTTGAAGGACGGGTATCGGCAGCATTGGACACCATTGGACGCTTCTCCGCAACATGAGCAGTAAAGGCGTTTGAACTATCAGTCCCTTGACGGGCATTCTTGGCCTTGCTGGCACGACGAAGTTTCTCCTGAGCACTCACCATCTCAGCTGCAAAGGAAAACGAACAAAAGAAATATTAGTACGAGCATGGAAATCAAAGAAAGTAAGTAAAGCATGTAAATTAAAAATGCGAGCGTACTAAGGGTCTCCTCAGCCTCGATGCGGGTCGAACAGGTTAACAGCCTCTTCACATTAATAAAACGAGGAACAGTCAAAGGCTCACCGTCCTCATCCAAACGAGGGTTACCCTCCCCATCAACCACGGGTTTCCCAACAAAACTGTTAACGAAATTTTGAAGTTTCGAAAAATCCTCTAATTCTTCGATCGTAAGGTCCTTCTTGGAGGTAGTAAACGCTTTCGCGGGCAATAAATAATGCTCCACTTCCCAGCGAAAATGGAACTTCCCATAATCTACCATCACAGGTCGCCCATCCTCCCGAATGATAGTGCGCCCGTTGGCATCCTGATCAGGCCCAGGAACGATCACATCTGCCCAGCCTTGAGCATCTTTAGGACCAACGATGAACCAATAATCTTTGAACGGCCGCAAGGATTCCTCGAACATGCTGAAAAGGCGGTGATTTTGCCTAAATGATACCCAACCAAACCTGTTCGGATCTCCCTTAGGTTTCGACCGCTGCAACCCGAACACATAGAAGAACAGAGGGATGGTGGGGACGATTTCTAAATATGTGCATACCACCTCGAAGGCTCTCATAAAAGCCAAAGAATTAGGGTGCAGCTGGGAAGGAGCAATTCTCAAATGGTGGAATATCGCCACCTCAAAGTCGGTGAAGGGTAATCTAAACCCGAAATGTTGGAAGGCGATCTGATACATACTGAAGTGCGCAAATCCAAAGTTATGGAAAACGCGACGTCTCTTCCCGGGGACTAAAATTTGCCAGTGGTCGAGTGATGGATCTTGAATATCGTTATACAGGCCAGGAACTTCCGCCCCCACTGGATAACCAGAAAACCGCGAGGGCGTTAAACGTGGTTCATCGGCGACCCAATCTTCAGGGTCCGTCGTCACCGTTATAGGGACGCGCGCCATTATAGGTTCTGACGACTCTTGCACGTCAACCTCATCATGATTCTCCTCGAACAAAGGCCGTGTGTCCTCGTTCGCATTGGCACGCGACGAAGAGGGCTCTTCCGCCATTTAAACCTGAAAGACGAGGAAGAGAAAAAGTGAATTCGACATCTTTGAAATATCAAATCCACCCTTCCACCGCCGTTCAAGTGAAAGGGCGTGGATATGCGCTGAAGGCGACCTTAACGTTGCTCGCACAACGAAGGCAAGAGCTAGATGGTCGCTAAACCTTTAGAAACGAGGGACATTTAAAGACAAAATAAGCCAAGCTAAGGTCATAGCGAGCATTCATTCCTATACATGAACGCTCGCGACGAAAGCTTCGAACGCTCGCTGTGAAACTTGAATGGCAGAGCCCCAGAAAGGGCAAAAAAACGCATTCCAAGGGTGCTAGAATACCTATAACCACCGCGCCATAATAAACTAACTACAAAATCCTAGTTTTAGTCTCTAAAACTACCATTTTTAGGGGGGATAAAGGGTGTTAACCACCACTTACAAACCCCAACCCACCGTATCTCTCTTAAAAACCTCTGAAGTTTCATCCTAAACTCTAAAAACTAGATACAGTATCCAAAATGCTGTAAAAATAAAGAGTAAAAGAGTAGAGGAACTTACTTGATTCAGAGAATGAAGGTTGAAAACAGGATTTAGTGATGGAAAAAGATACAAATCTCCAAGGGTAAATCCACACAGAGAAGATGAAGAGAGGAGAGTTTTTTTGAAAAAGAAGCGTTTGAAGGAGATAAATGAAGTGAAACTTCAAAAATCCCTCCTTTTCCATATATATAGAAGAATCTCGTACAGACGCACCCGTACGAATCAAAGCGACGCCTCCAAAATCTGAACCGTTGCTTCGATCCAAAGGCTGAGATCTAAAACGATCCAACGCTTCAGATTGAATCATCACGAAAACAAAAAGGCGCGAGAATCCAATGGTTCAGAAGCAACCTCGCAAAAAGAGACTACATTAATAGGCACTCAAACGCTTCGAGTAGCCTTTACACGTGGCAACAAGAGACGAAGCGGTTTGTCCTTTCAGGTCACATCCACTGGACGCGAAAATCTCGCGGTGCCCAAGGAAATCTTCACGAAAATCTCGTCGCGATTAATGGCACATTCGCCGAAAGAATCTCAACGGATAAAAGCGAATCGGAATCCTCGTAATAACTGCAGGATCTTCAATAAACGCCAATACATCCGCAAACCCTCGAGTTCACGTGGACATTAAATAAAACGAGGGCAATAAACGACCAAGCATAAAGGGAGTCCTAAAGAAGATTCAACGTCCTCACAAAAACATTGCAACACAAGCTCTCTAATACGAGCGAACGAATCCATGGTCGCTCGCACACAACGATACGCGTTGACGACAAAAGACGACCATAATTTTCGTTGCTCGAACATTCGAACAAAGGTTCGTTGCCTAAGTCAAAGTCATCATGCTCGTGGACGAGCATAACGACTTGGGGGCTTCTGTTCTGGACTGGACTTCTAAGACTAAGTCCCTAAAACTCAAAGACTCTGCCCTTGCAAGGGGCATCATGCTCGCCGTCCAGATGCTCCGCATCTGTAACGGCCGACCACCGGAATGATGGCATTAACTGCTCATCATGGCCAAACGGCCAGAATTCCGACAGCCACTTAATGGGCATTAATTGCCCATTAAGGGCCTTGGCCCAGCGCTGGGGTATAAATAAGCTCCTCATTCTGAGGAGCCAGGTACGTTTTCACATTTGCCTAAGATACCATACTTCTATACTATCACTGACTTGAGCGTCGGAGTATAAACAGGTACACACCCCCCCTCCGCTTCAACAGGGGGCTTGCTGGATCAAAACGACTGTTCCGCCATATATCTGATCCTGGTAAGATCAAATGCTATCCATTTTTCACAAATCAACAACACCTATTTTTCATCTCTTTATAAAATTTATCCAAATGAAAAATCAAATCATAAAGAAAATATGAACCATTCTGGGTTTGCGATTTCTTTTGAGATTTGAGAATTTTTTTCTTCTGATGAACCTAAATATACGGTGACTGTATTTTATGGGTTATAAAAATGGTGGAGATTTTAGATCTGAGACAAGTTTGGGTTGGATGTGGTTAAGTTTCTGGATATGTTTGGTGATAATGATTATGAGAAAAGATTGAATTGAAATCGTTGAAACGTTAGAGCGTTGCCGGAGTGAGCGTCGGTGATGGTGATGATGGATATGAGAAGATGAGCGGACAAGATTGATGCTGGAAATGGGCGTCGTTAAAAATTTTGTCTTTTGTTAAGATTTGTTTTTTAATTCTTTTCCCACAATTTTAGTTGCAGGGCAAAAAGAAGTGTAATTATTTTGATTGGTTTGATGAAGAAATTAACCCAAGTGCCAAATGAGTTATATTGTCATTGCTGGAAAAAATAAATAATGAGAAGAAAAAGGCTTATGAATCACATAAAAGAGAGGATGAGATGAAGATGAAGTTGATCATTTCAATTTCAATTAAATCAGCTTTTTTATGTTTTTTTTTTTGTTTTAATTTAAAATAAGAGAATTGAAATTTTAAATAATAAATGTAATTTTAAATAATGCCATGTCATAATCTACAATGCCACATCATTAAAATGAGAGGGGGACTAAAAAAAATGTTAACTTTTAAAATAGAGGGATCAAAAAGTTGAATTTTAAAATAGGGGGATCAAAACTTCATAAATTTAAAAATAGGAGGACCAAAAGTACATTTTAGCCTATATATTATGGGTGTTTTTTTGTTCCTTTTCAACTGGTTTATTTGCAACAAGTAATTCACAATAGAGTAAATTCTTCAATATAAGAAACAAGAATTATTTATTTACGTTTATGTAGTGTTTGTGTATTTTTTATTATATAAAATAAATAATTTTGATAGATATGAGACTAGGAGACAGAGGCACAGAGGTGCAGGTAGTGCTCAGTGCCAATTTGTTTTACTTTTACCTGTGCCTTGAGCCTTTGTGTATCAACTATCACGTGTAGAAGCTTTCTTACTACTAGTAATTAATTAATAATGTACTCCAACCAAGTCTCTTCAACTAAAGACTTCAACTAAAGATAAGACATAGCAAAACAGATTTTCTTTATCCCTCGGTCGGGTCGGTCATCACAAGAATGAAAATTCTAAAACCGAACTCGACCAAGTAAAACCGCTCTTACTCTATGTTTTTCACTTGTAAGACCCGACGTTCGTATCAACCCGCCCGTTGCATGAAATTTTGTCACGGTTAGTACGGTTTTCGGTCGGGTCGGATGTAGTTGATCACCCCTAGATCTAAGCGACATAATATTACTATGTATGACCTTTAGAAGAAAATTTTTTTTTCTACCCCAACAATCTTTTTAATACCCCAACATTTGAAATTGAAATGACTAAAATGCCCTCATATATAAATTAAAAGAGTGAAAAATTTATCACTTTTACCATTTGCAAACAAAGTGTACCGAGAGAGCAGAGAAAGTGAGTTTACCGGCACACTTGTGTAAAAGTATACCGGTATGTAAACTTGCATACCGGTACAGTTGGTTTGAGTGTACCGGTATGTATATTCATACCGGTACACTTTTGTGCGACTGTACCGGTATGCATATTCATACCGGTACACTTTTGTGCAACTGTACCGGTATGCATATTCATACCGGTACACTTTCAATGACTGTACCGGTATGTATGTTCATACCGGTCCAGTTGAAGATTTATTTTTTTTTTTCTAAAAATTAATTTTTTTTTTCAGTGGTGCGCACCAGAGGACGAGACGGTAGAATTCGACGTATGGGAGGGACTAGTCGTGGCGATCATCGTGAGCGTCAGGCAGAGGATCAGCCTGTGCCGGAGCAGCCTGCGGCTGTGGGCTGGCCTGGAGGTCCCATTGATACCAGACTTCTGACACGATACGAGCAGCATGTATCTCGTCATGTATGGTTTGATCAGGTAACTAATTGTTTATTTTGTTATTATTTGTTAAGTTATATTGATGAAGTTATATCAACAGTAGTGTTAAAATATTATTGATAATGTTTTTTTTTTAAATATATGCAGGATCGTCCACTTTTGAGGATAGCATCTTTAGGAGCAAAGTTAGCTAGTTGGGTTTCTGATCAACGTCCACCAGTTATTAAAAATTGGTTGGAATTGTCTGGATTGAGCTGGCTTGAGCATACGAGTTTGACAAAGGTTGATCCAAACCTTTTAGCAGCATTTATTGAGAGGTGGCATCCGGAGACATCGTCATTTCACATGCCATTTGGTGAAATGACGATTACACTCGACGATGTGTCATGTCTGTTGCATCTGCCTGTTAGGGGTAATTTTTACACTCCGATATCAGTTAGCATGGAAGAAGCTGCATCACTTGCAGCAGAGTTGTTGGGGGTCAGTATTGAGAGCGCATTGGTAGAAACTTCAGAGCAGAGGGGTGGATATTTTTCTCAGCAGTGGCTATATGAGTGTTATAAGAATAATTGCCAACACGGGAGATTTGTTTTTGCTGGTAGGGCGTGGATGCTGTTGTTGGTTGGATGTACTATTTTCACGGATAAAAGCTACACGCGCGTGGACGCAAAATGGCTGCCTATGTTTAGAGATTTATCTGCATGCCATACATATTCTTGGGCCAGTGCTGCGTTAGTTTGTTTATATGATAACTTGAATGATGCCTCCATGTTCTCCACAAAGGCTTTTGCAGGGTACGCGACACTTCTACAGGTAACATTTCTTTTTCGGTACTGTAGATGTTATTTAATTTTGGACATTTTTGTATGCATATTGCATGTTTAGAATGTAATTTAGTATGCGATTTTTTTTTTAATATTTAATATTTTTTTTCGTTGCATAGACATATTTTTTATTTTTGTTGTAACAGTGTTGGATTCACGAGTATTTCCCTGGCCTTGGTCGGCGGGGGGATGCGGATTCCGGGTTTTCTTGTAATGCACCCGGTTTCCCTCGAGCTATGCGATGGAGATATAAGCAGGGGAAACTGAAGGTTCATGAGTATCGACCGATCATGGATGCACTGACCCCGTCTGATGTGATTTGGCGTCCGTTTGAAGATCACAGGGGTATTAGACCTTATGACCCGATTTGTATGTATAGTGGTTATCTGCGTGGTTGTGCGGTAGTTCCTCATTTGCCTGAGAGGTGTGTTAGGCAGTATGGATTCTTACAGTATATACCACCACCACCACCTTCAGCTCCTGCCACTGCTGTCATTGATAAAAACTTTGCCAACTTGAAGAATTATATTGTCATTCATGGATGTCAAACACTTGAATAAGTCACCTTTGCTATTTCCCAACATCTGCTTCAATTTCCAATGCGATGACTCGACTCTAAATATTAAATTCCACACAAAAGTCAATTAAATGAAGAAAAAAAATAGAAAAAAAATTCAATTTTGAAATTGACATAATCATACCTATTAGTTGTTGTGTTTCCTAAATGCATCACTTTATTAGTCCATGCTGCAACAAATTTTTCCTTGTGAGGGGTCAACCAGGTCTTACTAACGTAGTCAAAAAACGTACTTGAGTTAACACATGCTTGCTCAAGCGCATTCAACTGTTGATGATACTCCGCCTCATTTGTACTACGTACAACATTTTGCCATAAATTTTTCACCAACTCTCGCATATCCTTAATTACATGTACGCCGCATCTTCCAGTCACATTTTTGTTTATGTGCCACGTACAAAGCAAATTTACAGTACGTGGAAATACAATTTCAATTGCTTTCATCAAAGCAAGCTCCCTATCGGTCAAAATTACTTGAGGAACATTATTTTGCTTAATAAACAACTGTTTTAACTTCTCTAATGCCCAACAATAATTGTCCGTCTTCTCAGCTTCCAAGTAAGCAAATCCAACATTGAATGTCAATTTGGTTGAAGTTATACCAATAATTTCAAGCAATGGTTGTCTGTATTTATTTGTTTTGTATGTGCAATCCATTTCCAAAACAATTGGAAACAAATTTAACAACTTGATTGAATCTGGATGTGCCCAAAAAATATCACTCAAAATATCAGACCCATCATCTTTTCTTCTATTCCACGTGACATATTTTTTATCATCTAAACATTGCAGCACGTGTTGCATCTCTGATATAGAACCTCTTTCTTGTTTTTGCAGCATGTGTCTTTTTCGATATATTTGGTTAGCATCAACAAGAGAATCTGGATTAATTCTTTTTAAGTCTAAAACGATGTTCCTTGGTGCTACATTACACTTTGACAGATCTTCAACACGTTTATTTTCTTCCACGGTTAAACGCGCCTTACGAGGATGACCTGCATATTTTTTTATTTATTTTTGAATTGCAAAGATAAATATAATATATTATGAAAAAAAATAACATTACAAATAAGAGAAACAAGGATGACCTGCATATTGATCAGGTAGTCCGTGATTGTGAACTCCACATTTAACCTGAACTTTCCATCCCGAACCATCTGTTGAAGGTGTGGCTCTAACTTTGAATGGACAATTACATTTTTTTGTTGCTGTTGACGTAGAACTTTTCGAAGAGTCATATTTTCCACCTCTATCACAGCCCAAAATTAATTTGTCATTTCTTCCTCTTATTCCATTCTTTGTATCTGATCTAGTAATTATTATACTCACTTTATTGGCAATTCCAACATCTTGTGCCCATGTTATAACATCATCTCGTGTATTAAATTTTTCGTTGGTCGTAAAAAAAGCTGTGGTATCTACTGATATTTGATCTGCATCGCCAGTTTGAGCCATATCTGTTGTACAAAAAAAAATAATAAAGTTTTAAAAAAAGTGAATAACAATAAAGTTTTAAAATTTTAAAAAAAAAAAAAAAACCTGTACCGGTACACTTTTCCAAAGTGTACCGGTACAGTTTTCGAACAACATACCGGTACAGTTTTAAAAGTGTACCGGTATGTTCTTCTAACTTAACTACACCGGTGCTCTTTTTAAAGTGTACCGGTGTGTTCTGGAAAATTTAAAATACCGGTATACTTTTAAAAAGAGTACCGGTGGATTATGGAAATTGAGAATACCGGTATACTTTTAAAAAGTGTACCGGTGTCGCTTTAACTCTGAAAAATACCAAAAAAAATAAAATTTTAAAAATAGTAAAATAACAATATTATATAAATAGTAACATAAGGGTAAAATAGGAATATTTAAAAATTTGTAGGGGTACAGAAAAGATTGTTGGGGTAGGAAAAAAAATTTTCCCTTTAGAAATAGACAAAATACATTAAGTCCGATAAATACATTTGAAATAAATAAGTCCATTAAATTTTTTAAATAGCAAAGTCCTTTAAGTTTGTAATAAATAAATTCTTAATTTTTTTAAGTAATAAATAGGTTCTTTAAATTTGTAATTTGTAACACCTAGATTCTCCCAATTATTTTCTGTTACTTTGTTACAAATTACAAACTTAAAAAACTTTGCACCAGTTCAAAGTGATTTGTTCTGCACCGTCTGAAAAATATAATAAAATTAAATCTAGCTAAAAGATAATAAAATAAAATAACAAATCTAGCTAAAATATAATAAAATTAAATCTAGCTAAAATAATAAAATAAAATATCATCAGTTGCAGTTGCGTTGAATTGCTCTTGCATCAATTGTACTTATGATCTCAACATATGAATAGAAGACATCCGTAATTATCATGAATGCAAAGAATGAGCAAAAGATGATTATTCTCATTCATTGAAATGGCTATTACAAAACAGCTTGTATATATGCAACTGTGTAGGTGTATACTAACTACCATACAATGTAACTTATGATAGCCTATAACTACTCTGCTAACTGCTTAGTAACTAACAACTAACTTGTTACACAAGCAAACTGATATACATTCCTAGTAGAACCTGCAGGAAAAGGAAGAAGAAAGGTTCATATACAAACGAAACAGAAACGTTGTTGCGGAGAAATAGGAAGAAGCACATGTTTAGACAATTTTAAAACAAATAGGGATTTGAGTATCAAGAAAATGCAAGCATTCAACTTTATGTCCTTGGTAAATCACCTTTCTTTCAATTGAAGTTTATCCATCCAAGTGTAGTTTAAAAATCGATCCGCCGTCCAAATCATTGTTATCAAAGATTCATTTCATTCCAAGAGCTTGCCTTAGTATGAATGCCATCTACGGCTGAGTCAATAGCACCCTCCAACTTTAGTGATTCAATTGCAAACAAAAAGACAACTGTTGTTGCTGGACTAGCACTTCAATTACCAGGAAAATTCAATGGGGTAAAACTTTGATGAAGGAAAAAAGAGTATAGAGCAACAATAGTCTTAATCCTTGAAATACATCAGCAAAAACAATAATCCGGAAATCGTAACCTATTTTGGTTAACTAAATCTAAAACACAAAAATGGATAGAATTCCACCAAACAAAACCATTATTTTGGAGCCCAAGAAAAGGAAGAAACTATCCATTAAATAAACAATATTCATATATAATCTCCAACAACAAAACATATACAGTCTAATAGCCAAGAGGAGCACTTAAAGCAGCCTTAGTTTCTAAAACTTGTGCTTTCTGTTGAATGATACTCTCCAAAACAGCTTCAGAGGATGTCAATTGATGCTTAAGATCTTCCACATGTTTAGAAAAAATGTTCAACTTCAAATTGATCGCTTCAACTTCCTTGGTGACATGTTGTTGGGAATCCAATAGTTTTTGCAAGGCATCTTGAGAGAAGTGCAAATTAGGAAACAACGCGTGTTTTTCGACACCATCCAACCAAGCCTTATCAAATCCGCATTTGCGCACATCTTGTAATAACTCAACAAATTCAGAGCGGCTTGAACCTAACACATCCAACACACTATGCGTTTGGAGGAATTTCAATAGCTCAGCTAGACAGTTGCAGGCATAGCCCTTGTATCTATTACTTAATGAAGTGTCCCTTAAAAGAACTGAAGGATGCTTAACAAGAAAATCAGTAAACAAAGACAAGTTCTCAATAGCCAAAAGCTTCTTAGAGACCAGTTGCTCAAGCTCGCACGTGATAAGAGAAGGAAAACTCGAGTCTTCCACTTTTTGAGAAGGGTTCCCTGATAAAGAAGAAAAAACCAATTAAGCCTCTTGACAACAAAAACAAAAACATTAAAAACAGAATTAAGGGATAAAATACCTTGAAAAGGAATTGAATGAGTTTGAAATGAAAATGGCAAAGGAAGGACATTGCTTGGAGAGGGATCATCCTTAGAAAATTGTTCTTCAATAATTGAGCTTGCTTTCATGAAAGCAACGTCATTTAGAGAAACTGAAACAAAAGTTGGGAGAGAAGAGAATTCAACTTGAAAATAAAAAAGGCGATGAGGTAACATAAGAAAAGAAAATTGTTCCTAATGAGTTTTTACCTTGATCATTATTGGTCTTAGAAGTTTTCTGAGTCTCTGACATCAACATCATGTTCCTACACATATTCAAATAAACAAAAATGTCAATGTTAGAAAGCAAATGAACCGTTTAAAAGCTTAGTTACCTAATAAAAATTCACACATGTGATGAACTTACTAATTCTAAATGAGTTGATGATGTTATTGTCTTGGCATTAGTATATTTAGCTACACCTTCAACACCCTGCATAAAATTAAAATGACATTTAAGTTGGAAATATAATTTAATTCTTGCATTGAAAAATAGTAAAAAAGAATACAAGCAATATGAAGAAGCAATGCCTTCTGTGTAGGACCATTCTTTGTTTCATGTGGCTCATTCTTTGTTTCTGAAATGAAAGACAAATTTGCTGCTGCAATTTTTTCTGATGTAGTAGAACCCTCCAACTAATTGCATTACATGAAAATGTTCATAAGTTGTAGCACAATAGTAAGTCAGATGCCTAAGTCATATTTCATGTAATGAAGAATTTTTAAAATGATCAACCTCACAATATTTACCAAAATATATCTAGAACATTTGATCTTGATTTCATCAATTATAGAAATAATAAACAATTGAAAATTTGACTCTTTTAAATCCAATTTGATCATGGTCTTGGAAATTAAGAAGGCATGTAAGATGAAGTAAATGTTTGAAAGTTTAGTTCCATAAAATAAACTGACCTGTGAATGTGTTTTATGCTCAAAAGTAACTAATGGCCCTGATGGTGAAATATTCGGTTCTGAATGAGTTGGTGGTTTTGCTGTCTTGGCATTAGGCACTAATGTAGTTATATCTTCAGCAGCACTTAACTTGATACCCTGAAGCAAATGAAAAGATATTTATGTGGGTAACATAATTCAATTCCTATGTTGTTTAAGATAAACTCACATGTGAATATACAATAGTTATATTTTCTTTTGGAATTTATTCTAATTATAATCTTATATGCATGGGTATTGAATTACATTTTTTTATGGTTAACTGTCAAATTATATAAAAGTAGGATCGGCCCAATAAATACATAAAATAAACTCACTGGTGAAGATGTTTCTGACTTAGAAGTAGTTGATAGACCTGATGGTGAACATGAACTCACTGATTTTGAATGAGTTGGTGATGTTATTGCCTTGGCATTAGCTGATGTAGTTCCATCTTCAACACTTAACTTGATACCCTGCATCAAATTAAACGGATGTTTAAGTTGATAGTTAGTATAATTCAACTCCTGCATTGAAAAAGATTCAAATAGAATACAAGCAAATTAGAGGAAATGCTTTTTTGTACATCTGCCTCATTCTTTGGTTCTGAAATGGTAGACATAGTTGCTGCTTCTGTCTTTTCTGATGTACAACCCTCCAACTAATTGCATAGCATGAAAATGCAAATTAGTTGCATAATAATATTGATATGAGAAGCACTTGAAATTAAATTATATCAAAATTATGCTTGAGGCGCTTTAAGTTTAACTGTTTATTTAGACTATGTCAAAATTAAATATGACATGTTCATCTGAGGTTTCTCAATATTAAATGACACATGTGTTTTTTCTCAATATTTGTAGGACTAGACACACTAAATTGTTTGAAGTAAATTTTCAAAAGTTGATTAAATTGTTTGAAGTAAAGGGTCTGATGATAAACTTACTGATTCTAAATGACCAGTTGATGATGTTATTGTGTTGGCATTACTAGTTGATGCAGTTCCTTCTTCAACGCTTTCCTGAATACCCTGCTTAAAATTAAAAGCATGTTTATGTTTTTAATATAATTCAATTCTTGAATCGAGAAAGACTCAAAAAGAAAAAGTACTAGCAAAATAGGGGAAATGCCTTTTGTTTATGATCAACTAAATGTACAGGTGGCACATTTTCTGTTTCTGGAATGGTAGATATAGAATCCTCACCCTAATTGAATAAAACAAAAATTAAGATTAGGCGAGACATATTTTTAAGTAGTAGTTGAAGTAAAATTAATTTTCTTATTACATAGTTTACCTGAGAATGTTTGATGGCATTATCAATTTCTCCATGCGAGTGTTGTTGGCTTGTTGATTGTTCACTTATCAACTCCTGCAATAAGTACGTACAGAAGCATTAATGATATGAATCTACTAATTACATCCATTATTACTAAGTAAGAGAATTTCCATTGGCATTGCAAATTACTTGGGAATTTGTTGGTAATGTTGCCACTGATGGTATCTCTAAATCAGGAACATTTTCATTAAATTCATTCTCTGCCTCTGGTGTTTGGTTCATTTCTTTCTGCAAAAAGATAAAATAAAAATAGTGTGATGGTGATTGTATTTTATTTGGGTGTGGCGTGATTAGCTTGAATAAATAGAATAGTATGCTTACCTGTGGATTTTCATTAAATAAATCTTCAAAGTTTGAGCCTTTGGCCAGTTCTACTAATTCTTGAGATACAAACCACAGATCGCAATACTTACCATGATCTATAAAAACATATTATAAATAGCATTATTAGTAGACAGTAATTCATAAGCATAATATATGAAATTTTACCATACACAAGTGATATTACAATGAATAAGCATAAATTTGTTAATTTTTATTTTGTAACAAATTTCGAAAAGTATTGGGTATGTACCTATGCCATCTTTTAGACGCTCAAAATCCTTCCAAATATCTCTGCTAGATCTTAACGAAGTCGGAGAGAGTTTTTTACAATTTTGTACCAAATGAGTTTCTACGACCTGAAATTGAAGTCCATGGACATTGCAGAGGCTTGGCAGGTTGATAAATACTACAACTTTAAGATTTGGAATCTCAACTTTCTGATCATCACTTTTGAATATTTCTTCTAGCTCATCTGCTTCTCTTATTATCATAGCCTCCAACTTAGGAAGCTCTTTTCTCATGGAGATCGGAAACACACTTTTCAATTTGTTACACTTTTCTATTGCAAGGGTTTTTAGCACTGGGAAGCAGCATGTCTTTGAACTCATTGCATTCTCAATATCATCATCATCATCTTTAATGATATGCTTCAACTCATTGCATTCATCTATTAATAGACGAGACAACTGTGATAGGCATCTTAAAACAGAAGTGGAGAAAACTATTTCCAATTTTTCACATTGCCTGATGGTTATGCTTTTAAGGTTTTTGAGGGCAAATGCATTTTTGGGACCCACAAAAAGGTATATCATCATAGGTAGATATTTCAAAGTAATGTCTTGCAACCCCAAGTGTATCGGCCGCTCACTTTCTGCATTGAGACATAATATACTTTCTACATTGCAGTGATATAATTTCTGACTTTCCAAAGCTAGAAAATGTTCCATGTTCCCACTGAATGGCTGCAACAAAAGAATGGGAAATAAACAAATCATGAAAAAAGGGTTTGTGCTAAGCACTCAAGTACTTACTTTGGTACCCTGAGCCTTTTCAAAAAGAAATTGTTTTTCAACCATGTTTTAATACTCTAATAATAATAGATAGATAAATGGATAGAAAGAGGGGTACATACTTTGATGGTTGCACTGTCCTGATATCTTGAAATCGAAGTAAAGAAGGGAAAACCACCAATTGAGTTAACATCAAGCTGAGAGCATTTATTGAGTTGAAGTTCTTTCAAAGGTGGAAATATTGTGTGATATTGTTTGGGACACATGCTGATTAAACTTGAGAGATAACGAAGCTCGAGACTTTCCAATGCTGGAAGATGAAGTTGAATTTCATTGTTGTTTTGATCATGATCATCACTAGCATTAATGTGACCAAATATGTATTTCAATTTATCACAACCTAGAACAATGAGCTTTTTTAATTTCGGGAAGACATTGACCAATTTAACTCCACCACTACAATCTCCAATGTCTACTACTATGTGCTCCAATTCATTACAATATGAAATAGTCAAGCTCTCCAATGACATATTTGGTGCAATAGACAACATAAACACTGATTTTATCTTTGAAATATTCAACAGTGTTATCTCTTTAATGTTGCACATGATATGTGATAGATTTGAAAGACATTGAGCACGTTCCCATAAGTTAAGACAATATGAACTTGTTTCCTGTGATGCAACAAAGGAATTTTCAAATGTTAATAACACTAGCTGCATACCCGTGCGTACGCACGGGACGCGCCTTCGGGGCGTTTTATTTTGTGGGGGCGTTGGATCGTCAAGGGTATGATACAAATTTTAAAAATATTTGTTTAAAGTGATGTTAATCATATATAATCAACTTTATTTAGATCATAAAGAGTAAGATTAAATATAATCATTGTCATTGGTGATAATACATAAAAAAGTTTGATAAAAATAAAATTTTAAGAGTTATTTTCTCTAGTGTGTATTAGTTGATTTAAAATTTTATTAGCTTCTCATGTGTTTGAGAATTAATTTAGAATTTTTATCAACAATTGTGACGTAAAAGTGTAAAATATTGAACGACAAAAAACTTTTTTCCCGTGTATAATAGTTAATTGATATCCAACGCCCCAACATCATTTTTTAAGGCCACATCAGATCCTGTGGTGAGTTCACATCATTAAATGAGTCTGTATGCTCGACATTTATGTCGCATTTTTCATTTAATTTGTCCAATTAACCAAAGTTTCACAGTGTGAAATATTGTTGGAAATGGTAAAAACAAGGGGACTAAAAATATAATTAAAAAAATGTAAAGACTATTTTTAAAAATCTGCAAAAATGAAGGGACAAAAGACATTTAATATTGAAAATAACAATAATAGGGTTACATATATTTTTGGTCTCGTCCTCGTGTGCTTAACTCGATTTCTAGGGACATCGCATTTTATAAGCAAGGGCCGAGGTTCGAACCTCAAACACTCTACTTATCCACTTTAAGGGTCGAATTTCTAACCACTAAGCTATTTGACAAAAAAAAATTGGTTCCCATAAATATCTCAAATTTCATTTTTAAGCCCTATAAAAAATTTCACAAATTTTGGTCCCTCAAATATTTTTCTGTCACGAATTTTGATCCCTGCTTTCCAGCTATCTCATGTATATCATTCAAAATTTTGAATTTTTTTCCGCAGTCATTTTTGTACATTATGAAGATCTCTCTTGCAAAAGTTTGATATTTTTAACAAAAGATGAACTATCTATGATTTTTTAGGTTTTTTGTGATTAAAAATTCATAAATAATCCATCTTATGCTAAAAAATTCCAAAATAAAATTTATAGGAGTGGTTCTTATATTTTTTATAAGAAAAGGAATTATAGAAGTGGCTCTTATAATATTATAAATAAGAATACAAAATATCATTCAAAAATTTAAAAATACACAAATGTTGATTAAAGAGTAAGGACAAAAAATTGTGACAAAATATTTGGGGACAAAAAATTGTTGGAATTTTTTATAAGAACTAAAGAGGAAATTCAAGAAATATATATGGACCAAAAAATTATTTAACACTAATAATTATTATTAATTAGAGTGTTTTCTAAATCACACACACACACACACACACACACACACACACACACACATATATATATATATATATATATATATATATATATATATTAAAATGGTCTGAATACAGAGCAGAAGTACCAGAAATACTTAATAATAAAATAAATATACATAAGAAAATAAAAAAGAATTCGGGAAAACAACAAATCAAAACCACTCAAAGCAACCATCAAAAAGGGGAAGTGTTGGAACAAAATTGGTTTTTGAACAAGTCCTCTTGGGTTTTGATGAAATCAAAGTATTATAAGTTCAAATTGTACATGCTAATGTATGTTCAAGTGGATAAGACCATAAACTAAAATTCTTATGGAGAATTATGAATTTTATATGCCAAAGAACACATAAAGATTTTAAAGCATTTTGTGAAGAGAAGCTGGAGTCCTGAAGGTCAGAACCTGAAGATCAAAACCTGAAGCCATCAGACTCTGAATTCTTGGCTTCTGAGGTCTCATAACCTGAAGTCAAGTCAGCATCAGAAGCCTCTGAAGTTTCACTATCAAAGTCAGAAGTCAAATTTGTCTTATACTGATCCTGAGCAGAAACAAACAAAGATCTTCTTCGACAAAGAGAATGAACGAATAATTCTATATTCATAAATGAATTTCAAATGTCATAGCGACAATAATATCGACTTGAGGTAACATTTCAATGTCCTTATTGAGGCAACATTTCAACATCCTTATTTAGCCCGATCAAGAGGTGCTACATATGGAAGAGCATGATGGAGGAAATGGGGTTGAGAATGAAGAGGAGAAGAAAGAAAATGGAGAAGAAGTAGGGCTAGAGAAGGAAGATGTGAATCTTGTGAATGAAGAACGGCCCGACAATGCCAAAATGATGAGACAACAACTGTTGTGCCACCTGGGCAGACAAATATTCAGAAGGAACCCCAAATTCTAGATTCTAGAGAGATTGTTGAGGAGGAGAGACCTCCAACAACTGTTTTGGCGACGACGGTAAAGGCTACAGTTGAAGGGGAGATAGCAAATCCCATTGCCCCTTAAGAAGAAGAAGAAAAAAATGAACATGGAAAAGTTGTACAGCAGGCAGCAACTGACTTGCCTGCTGGTGTTGATCATGATCCAAGTATATCAGCAAAGAGGATGATTAGGAGGAGGAACCGGAGGTGCCCAATGTCGTTGGCACCAAGAGGAAGTTGAAAGTTCCAGTTGTTGGAACAAGAAAGAGCATTAATCATCTCACCTAAGTGGTTCCTGACTTTGTTGCAAAATGTGAGTTGTGTAGGCATACACAGTCAATTTATAGCAAGTGATAAAAAAAAAGTATCTATCCCACATAGATTGTTTAAGGGAACTTCATTCCAATTTTCATACAAATAGTTTTGAGTTTAATTATGAGCAAACACGTAACCAAATATCATTTGAGAATGTGCAAGTAATTAAATGAAAATAATTGTAAAGGATTTAGGTAAATAAATTTTGGAAAGTGTTGGAATAATGATTCAGTTAACTAGGATTTAGTGTTTGTGAGTGATAAGTGATATCATGACTTCTGTGAGCAATGTGTGTCTTGTGGTGTATGTCTACAACGTTAGATTATGAAATGGGGGATAAGGTGGATCCTATGTATAGGTCACGCTTAATTCATTCCAGTTTAGATATCCTTGTTTGTATTCTCACTATGGCCATAGGGCTTATGTCTAAGTCAGTTTAGACACATACTTCTTACTTAAGGACTTAGACACAAGCCTTAAGAACATATTGAGAATACAAAGCAATGTTTTCTAAACCGGATTAAGCGACGCTAGACATAGGAATACCTTATCCGCTGTTTCACATTTAACATTGTAGATATACACCATGATGACATTCAGTCATTTGAGTATTTTTAATTTCATGGTATTTTAGTTAGTTTTTAGGTGTATAACATGGTCAAAGAGAATATTTTATGAAGAAATTGACATCTCAAATAGTTTGAAGACAAAAGACCAAAAGAAAAAAAAAAGTTTCAAAACGAGC
This sequence comes from Trifolium fragiferum, assembly GCA_954870985.1. NCBI lineage: Eukaryota > Viridiplantae > Streptophyta > Magnoliopsida > Fabales > Fabaceae > Trifolium > Trifolium fragiferum. The sequence goes on along the minus strand of OX940794.1, from coordinate 6,203,463 downwards.
CTAGTCTTTTGGAAGTCTAATATGATATGTTATCATGTTTAAAAGTCTATTTCACATGAATATAATTAAGTAAATAATTATATTTATTTTTAAATATACAAATGAACTAATAAATCAATGAAATTTTTAAATGTTTTGGAGGATTTGACTATATATGACATTATATTTAAATTCTAGTTTATAATAATACATTTATATATGTGAAAATTAATGTTGATTAATAAACTTAAACTACTAAAAAAGTTAATATAATTATTATTTAATCAAAGTAAAATTTTTAATATATATAAAAATAATAGTAATAAAATATTATTTATATATTTACTTAAATAGGTCGGTCTTGTCGGCCTGAGATGCTTTTTTGATGGCATGAAGTCTGGCCTTTTTAACTAAATAGGCTTATGAAAAAAAATTGGTCTGCTCTATTTAAAGAAATAGGCAATAGGCTAGGCCGTAGGCTCTTGTAGGCCAGTCTGGCCTATTGCCAACCTTGCATCCTATCCAGGAGGTCCAAATAGACCACACAACCACATCCCACATTTGAACCATATCTAACTGTACCCGACATCCCACACTTATTCCAAGGAAGCTCTCAAAAACTTGCATTATTCTATTCGAGGACACATACTCAATCTCTAATTACCTAGTAATGTGATACCAACTTAGAGAAATCCAATCACATGAAATAAAAAGATTATTGATCGACTCCTCAACCACTCTACAAAACACACAGAAGGTATTAGTAGTCCTACCAAGTACCAACACCCTCCGCTTGCGAAGGTTTTGCCCAGTTGCCATGAAAAGACAATCAGTTTGAGTGAGGCCCAAGACAATCACATTTTTTACAATACAATAGTTTATGTGACTTTTTTGTCAAAAATAGTTAATGTCACTTTAAACTTAAAAAATTGCATAAAAAGGTTAAATATATGGGTTAAATATACATATGAAAATTACAAAAAAAGCATAAAAAGATAACGGAAAAATATTTTATGGTTACAAATGCATAGAGGTTTACCGCAGAGATTGTGCAGGCTTGCGGCTGATCCTCATAAACCACCGATGGGACTTTAGTACTTTTGGATCTATAACAACAAATACGACTCCAAGAGAATGTATTGGATTTGATAGGCTCCACTTGTGGCTTGGAAATGGAATTAGATGACCCTTTAATGGATAATGGCTGTGGAAATATGTCAATGAAATTTGGCACATTATGGAGCACCAATTCTATGAGTGAATCCAGTTTGACTTTTTGGTCAAATATGTAAATCAACTTATCACAACGAATTATTTTGACAACTTTGAGCTTTGGAAGTAATATTTCTTCAATCGGATCATCCGCTCTCCTTTCATATGTAAATATGTTTTCCAATTCATCACAATCACTTATAACCAATTCTTCCAACCGCGGCAGGCTTCTAGAAGCTGACAAATGAAAAACAGAAACTAATCTGGAATCATTTATTTGCAAAGTCTTTAGATTGCACAGATCTAGATTGCCTTTAAACAAGCTTCTCAAATTTCTACAAATAAAGATAGATAGTTTCTCTAAGCTGTTCATAGAGTCAAGCGAGATGGGACCATTGCATAATTCTTCTAAATTACCCATTCTTATTAGTTTTAGTACAACCAACTTGGAAAACACATTTGGTTCTTGAGAACCAATATGTTTAGTGTCTATGAGGTACTGTAGTTGTGAATCTTCCAAATGAAGCTCAATTGGATCATTCATACCAAGATGTATAGGAACAATTTCAGGCATAATATTTGTCCATCCCTTCTTAAATTTTTGCAACCTAAGATACTCAACTGTTTGCATCACATGCTTAAATGCTGCTTCTGACAAATAATCTTTTCTAAGAGACACACATTTTGATAGTGAAGAATCGTAAATCATAAGAAAACTATCAGTGAGACGATACCTTTCCAATGTAGGCAACATTATTTCCCGACATAAATCATTGAAACTACGACAGAAGTACAATTCTTCCAGGGACGGGCATCTCTGGATAACTTCAAATGGATTATTACTTTTAATACTACAGCCATTCAAGTTCAACAATCTAAGTTCCTTCAATGTTGCAATTTCTACAGGAAGTTTGTCAATTTGACAATGTTTCAAATCAAGTGTCTCAAGACTTTGTAGGCTTTCCAAAACAGAGATGTCACCCAAATTAGCCCATTCAACTGATAGAGAACGAATATTTGTCAATGACTGAATTGATTGTGGTAATGATATAGTTTGCCATATTTTTGATATTAAATTCAAAACTCTAAGCCCTACAATATTTTCAAAGAATGAAACAGGAACGTCTTCAAAGCAACCTTCCCCCATGTTGAAAATCAGAATCATAAGTTTGGAACCATCAAACCTATAGGAAAATAAATCCACTGGATTTCCATCAAATAACAAATATTTGATATTATTATCCCTTCCAACTAATGACTTTTGATTTTTGTTAGAAAAATTTACCACTTGAGTTTGATCTTTGTTTGCTATCCATTGAGCTACTTCACGAATCAAGTCGTGCATTTTTACATTCCCTTCATTTGTCTTCAACAGTAAACATGAATCAAGGAGTTTATTTTTTGCTACAACTACTAGATTTCGAGTATTGTTGTATTTGTCATTAAGTTCCCCAAAGAGGCCAACTCCTATGCCAAACCTAGTCAGAATTTCAGTGGAGATTTCTTCATCTTCTTGGAATACTGAACATAAGAGGAACAATTCCTCGGCATGTTTGTCCTTGAGATAATCATAGCTAAACTTTAAACATTTATAAATGTCAGCCGAATGTTTATCAACACCATCCACGAACATATGCTTTTGCAAGGAATTTAAGGCCACGTCCCAATTTTCCCGACGTTGTTCACCCTTTAAACTACTAGCGATAGCAGCAATTGCAATTGGTAACCTTTTGCATTCATTAACAATTTGATGGCCCTTCTTGAGCAAATCTTTTGTTGAAACTTCACTGAGACCAGCATGCCTTTGGAACATGATCCATGCATCATCTTCAGATAAGAGATCCAGTTGGATTGTGCTACTGCATCCTAGTCTGTTACACACCAACTGATTGTGAGTGGTAACTAAAACACTGCAGCCTTTGCGCTTGTCACTGTATGGAATCCCTATTTCATTAAAATTGATATCTCCCCACACATCATCCAATATTAGAAGAATCTTCTCACCATTGGTTAATCGGCTCCATAGTTTTTTGGGTCGGTCTGATTCATTACAATCATCAAATTTCAATCCCAAGGGTCCAGCAATATCATCTTGAATCTTTTTAATATCAGGAGAAAATGACACTGTCGTATCAACGACTTGAGTAAATTGTTTGGACTCCTTAAGTTTCTTACCCACTTCCTTTGCCAGTGTAGTTTTTCCTGCGCCCCCCATCCCTTGCAATCCGACTATATAATTGTTATCATCATTTAGTGCATCCAAAAGCTCCTTGCATTTGGATTCCCTACTTTTAAAAGGAATATAGTATTGGGATGAATAACGTTCAACATCTGGAAGATGAGCAGGGAGTCCAATTGCAAGTTTATTTCCAGTTTCCATCAATTTTTTTATTTCCTCCTTCTTATTTGTCAGTTCCTTTCCCCTTCTATATCGCCTTATGCATTGACAACAAAATCCAAAGAAACATTTTTGTTTTGTTTTAGTGTCTTTGTTTTAGTGTCTTCTTGAATGAGCTCTTCAGCTTCTTTCACCCATAAAAGAGCATTAGCTTGAACATCTTCTCCTCTTCTAGTTGCCACATCAACGCGTTGCTTGAAAGTTGTCCTTTCTACTTCCAACCTTGCTCTTTCATCTTCAAAATCCTTAGCAATGCAAGTGAAGCAACAAATATAACTTGATTCTGTGATTGCCCCATTTATCAATTTCTCCACATATGGCTTCACCAAATCAGTCAGGAAACTCGCCATCTAAAAAATTTCGATAGCACAAGTTAGGTATATATATATATATATATATATATATATTGTATAAAAAATGGTTGATAATGAATGTTGTTATTTTAGCATATCATTCATGCTCTTTTTTTGTAGAAAGATTTTGCTCATACATGAGTTTGTTTATTTGAAAAATTGAACTTGATGACACTTTTCATCATAGAAAGTTTTTTAGTTTGTTCAAAAAAATATTTGAAAAGGTTTCAAACAGGCACTCCATTATTTAAGTTTAAGATCTTTTAAACAAATTTCTAAATACCTGATTTATCTTTGAAAACGATAAACAAGTAAATCATGTAGAAAAGTGGAGTGCAGACCGGAAATGGAAAAACTGAGAAAGCAACAAAAGAAAAACATTCAGTGTCATTTCATGTTCTGAAACAAAAAATTGAGCTAGATACATTAACATTTATATATTCAATTTATTGTTCAACCACCCTTCAAATTTATCAACACTCCACATACTCTAAGCATAACTGTTCATAGAGATTCATAGAGACAAGCATATGATTGTTTGTTACCTTATTTCAGCGCATGCTCGAGTAGATAGTATGAACAATTTTCCTGATCTTTCTCCAATCTGCAGTAGATAGATAGTATCAAAAGAATAAGACAGTGCTGCCTGCAATTCAAGTTCTGCAGCAATAAAAAACAACAGACACTATAACAGCTGTTTGGTTTCTTAGTACTCATGCTCATGCATTTTATCTTGTATATCCACAAATTTGTGGTCCAAAAAAATAAAATAGAGTAACAACTATTCATTCATAAACATCACAGCAAGCTAGTCAAAGTTATTAGTCTCAATTCATTTCCACATTTAAAGAAATCCAATGGTCAAGAATTGGTTTGGACACTAATTTGTTCATTGCAATTCATTTTTTTTTCTTTTCTAGTTTCTTACATCTCATTTGTTTTCTACCAACAAATTTATTTTCTTAAACTTTACCTGCTAGCTATTCAAAGTGTGATTTTTTTTTGTTACGTTCAAAGTGTATGATTGAAACCTTTACTTTATACTACAGTTTACCCGCTAGCTTGTTCTCTTTGGTTGATGGGTAAATACCCCAAATTATGAAGGGGTAAAGTAGGCCTCACCAATATTATTAGAACTAGAAGCAATCTTTTACTAGTAATATGTATTCGGCTCATGAGCCTGTTAGGTTAGAATAGCTTATATAAACACATTAGTGATTGTACATTATTCATAACTTGAAATATAGTAATATTCAGTTTTCGCATAAACCTTTAAAAAAGAGAAAGGAAATGATAAGATTGTTGTTTACCTTATTTCCAGCCAGCACTTTCGGCGAATAGTGAAGTCTCCATATGAAAAATGAACCTTCCTTCCCCTTTAATTTCTGAAATGAATCTGCAGTAACAAATCCATTTGAAGTTCTGTTCTGTTGCGTCAAATCTAATGAAAAATCTAACTTTTAATAATCTCTTTCAACAGTGTATTTTAAGCACATTCGAAACAACACTTATGGAATAGTGTAGTGGTATAGTGGTGTGTTATTTTATATAATTTGTGAAATTTCAAAATGATTTAACGCATAACAATCGCAATAATTGGGGGGATGGGTTGCTCAATTGGCTAAGCTAGTTGAGCTAAGAGTTAAGGAGTTGGAGGTCCAGGGTTCAAGTCCTGGCAAAAGAGACAAACTAATGATGTAATATATATATACTAACAACTAACATTGCCTATCAAAAAAAAAAATCGCAATGATTGCATTGCAACCGCAACTGTTATTGCATCCGCAACCACAATTTGAAACCATGTACTTACAAAACCCTTGGCACTATTTAAGATCTTGAGGTTTTTAATTTTTTTCGTTTTCTCTTCCTTGAAAAGGATCATTTTTATTACTTATTTAAATCAGTATCAATCCATTGTTACTTAATTTTCATTCAAGAATATTTTCAGAGCCCCAGTGAACTGTGCTGTTCAATTGTGTCTAAATCAATGTTCAGATTAGTAAAATAGTAAAATAAGACTAAATATTTGTGTAATTGCTTGTAGTTATGCATTCAAGATAAATAAATGATAAACGACATATATAATTTTTCTATATTTTATTTTCTATGCGCCTATATGAATCATAACTTTTCATACAGCTTCACTCATTTTAATTGTTGAGACTACATGGATTAAAATGATTAAGTACTATTTTTTTTCTTTGTATGGTGACACTAATTCTAGGTTATGAGCAACAACAATTTTTTTGAAAAGGAAACAAATATGATTATTCGTTACCTTATCTCAGGCACTTTCAGCAAATGCTCAAATAGTATCAATAATTTTTCTGAACTCTCTACAATTTGCAGTAGCTAGCTTCAACAGCATATGAGGTGTAGTATTGACAGCAATTCAAGTTCTGCAGGAGTAACAGCATATGAAGACTTTGATTGAATGGAGAAAAATTATGCAAAAATGGTAAGTGAAAATACAAGAGCGCAAGAGCAACGTTTTAAAACACGGTCCATTGCCGCAAAAACGGCCACGACAAAACGGCATCGATAGTTTCCGTTTACCGTTTTGACAGAGTGAATAAAAATTACGTAACCGACCGCAACGAGCTCCATTATGGCCAAGATCAGAATTTATTAATGCGGTTGATTTCTTTTATATTAGAAACAAGTTCAAAAGAAAAGAATTGCGGTTAAGAAATTATGAAGAAACAATGAAATTAAGTCATTATTATACATTATCTGAAATACCAATAATTTTAATAAGATTTGTGCAATGTTGTGATCAATTGACACTGTGATGACAGCGATACGAAACACAACATATGTAACCGCCGAAATCACAAAATGCTTAACGCGACCACAGACCTTGACCATGACCGCCTTTTAAAACTTGCACAAGAGTGCTTGTATAGCTGATAACCCGAATCTAACTAGTAACTAACTAGCTTATTTCTAATTTCTAATAGACGATATAAATCATAACATATACTTGTATCTGCTAATGGACGAGGCTCATCTAAATTGAGCAATTCACTTTAGAGCATAAAGTGAATAACATCAATAGTTGAGAAACAAATAAATGATCAATATTATATGATCCTGCATAACAAATCATGTGTGGTAACGATATCAACTATTGATTTTATCAACTTACTACCTACTCACTTTAGAAAAGTCAAATCCCGCTAATTTGTAAAGAGACGATATTAATTCCCAATGAGCTATAGTACCTCTGCTTACATGTTAAGAAGTCTTACATCGGTTGCGAGATGGCCTGAATGTGTGTTTATAAATGAGGGCAATTTTCACCTTAGAAACCGGTTTTATAGGGTTGAGTTAGGTCCAACTCTCAAGTCTCTAATGGTATCAGAGCCTCTCAACTTTTCCTATTCAACCATTTGTTTAACATATTTCATGGACTGTTGTGACATGTGGTTCATGTTGTGATAAAAACTACTCCCTCCAATTTCAAATATAAGCATAAAAACACTTGATGGTTGGATTCTTCAAGTGAATAATCCACCATAATGTATGAAAAAGTGATTCTATATGCTAGTGTTATTGATTCTAGGTTTTGAGGCCAATTGTTATGACTACATGGATTATAATTAAAATAATGAACTACTATTACTAAAATTAATATATTTTATAAAATATTTATTTATAAAATAAAAGAGAAAGGAAAAGATAAGATTGTTATTTACCTTATTTCCAGCCATAAACTTTCGGCGAATAGTGAAGTCTCCAGGGCCGTATGAACAATGTAATTCTGCGGTAGCAAATGCAGTTGAAGTTCTGTTGTGTTGTGCAGAGACTATATATAACAACTTTGAAGGAAGTGATCGAATAAAGTAAAATAGCATCTGGAAGGAAAGTAAGGAAGGCACAAAGCACATTGATTGAGTGATATGATATCATACCAAGCTAAGCAAGCAAGCAATGTGGGGGGTTTGGCCGTTTGGGTTACTCTTCTATTGTTTTATTTTAAAAAGAAACAAGAAAAGAATAAAAATACACTTGATGAACAAGCCCCCTCTTCTATTTGTTTTAGTTCTTTGGCTTAGTTTTCGTCCCTTATTTTCACAGTTTTGCAAAATTGATTCATTTATTTTAAAATTTGACTGTTTTAATTTCTTCTATATATTTTTTTTAAAATATGATGATATAACATATTTTAAATTAACTTTATAAAAGATTATTTTTACAATTTTATCGATTTTGATATTTTCTCATCATTTGATCATACATCATGTTTATTTTAGGTTTTAAGTTAGTCCCTTATATTTTAAAAGTTTCAAGTTGGTCCCTTATGTTTATTTTAGATTTCATGTTATTCCTTCATGTTTTAAAAGTTTCAAGTTGGTTCCTCATATTTATTTTAGATTTCAAGTTGGTCCCTTATGTTTTTAAAAGTTTCAAGTTTAGTCCCTATGGGGACTAAACTTGAAACTTTTAAAAACTAAACTTGAAACTTTTAAAAACGGGACTAAACTTGAAACTTTTAAAAATATAAGAGACCAATTTGAAACTTTTAAAAACTTGAGGGACCAACTTAAAACTTTTAAAAGATGAAGGATCAACTTGAAACTTTTAAAACATAAGGGACCAATTTGAAACATAAAATAAACATAAGGGATCAAATGTGCAATTAAGCCTTGTTTAAAACATATCAAATGGTCAACTTATTATTAAAAACGGTTAAATATGTTTTTAGCCCTTACTTTTATGTGAGTTTTGACTTTTAGTTTCTATATTTTTTTATTATATTTTTAGTCACCACATTTTTGCCATTTGCATTTTTATTCCCTACCGTCAATTTTTTGTGACTTGGATAACGAAATCAGCCACATAGGATGACACATATATGTTACGTCATTTGATGTAAATGTTATTCTAGTCAATATAAGTTATCCTATGTGGCCAATTTTGTTATCATAGTCTTAAAAAATTGACAAAAAATATAATTAAAAAAATATAAGGAATAAAAATATAATTAAAAAATGTAGGGATTAAAAGTCGAAACTCACATAAAAATAGGGACTAAAAACACATTTAACCCTATTAAAAATTATGATATTGGGACCAAACCTGTCGTATTAATTTTAAAATAATGGGACCAAATCTATAAAATGATAAAAATAGGGGACCAAACTGCAATTAAGCTTATTGCAATTAAGTGATTTGAGTTTTACGCATCAAAGATTTTTATGTCTCTATAATGGTAATTGAAGTCGCTCTGACTGTGATTCTCAAAGTGGCACCATTAGTGAAAATCTTTCTACAAATATAATTGTCGAACTCAACTATTTTAACTCAAGAAATTTTTTATATGAAATGTGAAAATTAAGATTTATTAGAAGCAACACCAACCAGCAACCACCATTATTGTTAGCCAAAGATGGATTTGGTGGACAAAAATTAGTAGCAGTAACAATAATTGAACCAGGTTTGCACCATCTTGGATCATCATTGCATCTCATTTCATAGCAAGATCCACAGTTAAACCATTGTTGAACAAAGCAGTGCTTTTGAGCCATTATGTTAAAAATGAAACAGAGGAAAAAACAGGGGAAGTTGCACTTTGTTTGCTATGTGATGTTGTATATTATTGTGATGTCATAAGCTTAGAATGTCACACCAAGAATTTTCCATTGTTCTAGTGAGCTTATTTGTTTTATTTCTTAACATGAATATCCAAGATACATCAGTAACATAGGTGATGTTGTATACACTCGTAGAACTTTAACTTTCACCAGTAGAAAGTGCTTGTGGTCGTGGTCTAGCTAAAACTTTGCAATGGTTACCCTCTTCTGTTCCAAAAAAATAAATTAAAATTTGCAATTGTTCAAAGTGATTTAATCGTTACAATGTGAAAACAAAGTACACTTGTGACTCATAATGGGTTGTTTATTTTTTTTGTAGAAGCAGCATTGTGATATCCTCGTCATCCACATAACAAATATTCAAGTCAGAATGTGTCTCGTGCGAAGGGAATCGTAAACTGACATGATTGCACATATCGCCACAACCATTTATCAGGTCAATCATTTCAGGACATCAACACACAATGTAGTAGGACGAATGGAAAAAGAAGACATAACGTGGTGCCAACGATGTCCATTTGATACGTCATTATCTCTATTGACCGCACCCAGTGATTATTCTTGCGACGATGAAAAAGAAGAGACATATGGGAAATTATGATATTTATGAGGACCTTTATCAAGAAAACATCATCATCTTCAGAATTTAGCCAATTGTCTTCAAGAATCACTCTTCAAGAAAAATCGATCCGCCATCTAATTCATTATTATCAATGATACATCATCAGACTAAACAAATGGATCATGCAACAATATTTTTTGCCAATTGTCTCTCTGCTTCATAGGTGATATCCCTTATTATGTTTTAAGCCCTACATTCTGAGGTTTCGACATAGGTGATTAAAATCACAGATTAGTTGTGACAATTTAGAAACAAATACGAAGATACCAGCACTATTAAGATCTAATGACAAAATCACAGTTCCATGATCAATTTTATGCCAATCCAATACAGCAATCAATAACTGAATCCAATACAATTTATTCAAAAGGTAGTGGTGCCTTTGAAAATTTTTATTCAAAATAAAAATGAGAAATTACATATATTGTGGGGAATAAACCAAAATCCAATGAAAATAATCAAGGGAATACAAAGCATCTGCCTCGTTAAAAACCTTACTAGGAAAAAAAGAGTGCACAGCAAATAACAGTCTGAACCTGAAACACAAGAAGGGATAGAATCCCACACCAAATGAGATTATAATTCTGGAGCGGAAGAAACGAAGAAACTACCAAAGGAATAAACAATATTCAATGGTAAAAGCTCCAACAACAAAACATAGTCTAATAGCCAAGAGGAGCACTTAAAGCAGCTTTAGTTTCTAAAACTTGTGCTTCTTGTAGAATGATACTCTCCAAAACAGCTTCAGATGATGTCAATTGATGTTTAAGATCTTCCACATGATGATTAAAAATGTCTATTTTCATACACAACACTTCAACTTCCTTGGAGACTTGTTGCTTAGACTCCGACAGTTTTTGCAATGCATCTTGTGAGACTTGTATATCCGAAAACAAAGCACGCCTTTCTACACTATCCAACCAATCCTTATCAAAACCAAAGTTGCGCACATCTTGTAATAATTTAACAAATTTAGAGCGGCTTGAACCTAACACATCCAGCACACTACGGGTTTGGAGAAATTGTAATAACTCAGCTAGACAGGTGTAGGCATAACCCTTGTATTTATTACCTAATGAAGTGTCCCTTATAAGAACTGAAGGATTCTTAACAAGGAAATCAGTCAACAAAGACAAGTTCTTATAATCCAAACAATCTTTGGAGACTAGTTTCTCAAGTTCCCAAATGACAATAGAAGGAGGGCTTGAGTTTTCCATTATTTGAGATGGGTTCCCTGAGAGTGAAGAAAAAATTAATTAAGCCTCTTCAGAAATAAAAAAAAAATCATTAAAAAAATCATTAATGGAGAAAATACCTTCAGTAGGAATTAAAGGAGTTTCAAATTCAAGATGCAATGGAAGGTTGTTAAGAGAGGGCTTAGATTCTAAAACTATAAATTTATCATCCTCAGGGAATTGTTGCTCAATTACGACAGCACCATCATTTAGAAAAACTGAACAAAAGGTGAGCGAGAAGATAGTTAAACTACAAAATTGAAAGGGTGATGAGGTAAAAAGGAAAAGAAAATTGATCCAAAGAAACTTCACCTTGATCGTTAGTTTTTTCAGAGTCCTTAACATCAACATCTTTGGCGGTAAGAGGCTCTGTAATAGCAATCGACATAGAAGCAGGACTTTGGTCTTCCACTTTTGGAGAAGGGTTCCCTTATAGTAAAGAAAAGAGTAGTTATGTTATGCCTCTTGAGAACCAAAACAAAAACATTATAAAATTAATTGAGGGATGAAATACCTTGAAAAGGAATTGAGTGGGTTTGAAATGAAAATGGCAAAGGAAGGCTATTACTTGGAGAGGGATCATCCTTAGAAATTTGTTCTTCAATAATTGAGCTTACTTTGATGAAAGCATCGCCATTTAGAGAAACTAAACAATAAGTTGCGAGAAAAGAGTGTTTAACTTCAAAATCAAAAGGATGACGAGGTAACGTAAGAAAAGAAAATAAGAGTTTTCACCTTGATCATTATTAGTCTTAGTAGTTTCCTGAAAGCCTCTGACATCAACATTTTGTTCCTACACATATTCAAATAAAAAAATGATATAAACCTATTGAAAATTGTAATATTTGTAAGACAAACTCATTCAGAGCTCGAATTCATTATAGAAAGAATAAAAATAAAAAACAAAAGAATCAATGTTAGAAAGCAAAGTTACATAATAAAAAATCACACATGTGATGAACTTACTAATTCTAAATGAGTTGATGATGCTATTGTGTTGGCATTAGTTAATTTAGCTCCACCTTCAACACCCTGCATAAAATTAAAATGAGGTTTAAGTTGGAAATATAATTTAATTCTTGCATTGAAAAATAGTAAAAAAAATACAAGCAATATGAGGAAGAAATGCCTTTTGTTTAGGACCAACTAATTGTCCATGTGGCTCATTCTTTGTTTCTGAAATGGAAGACAAATTTGCTGCTACATTTTTTTCTGATGTAGTAGAATCCTCCAACTAATTGCATAACATGAAAATGTAAATAAGGTAATGTTTGTAAGATGAACTTGAGTAAAACTTATTTAATTTCATGTTTCTTTATAAGGTGGAGACAATCCTTATATACAAATGCTTAGTCATATTTCATCAAATGTGGAACTTATCACATGAACAACCTCAAAACATTTACCAAAATATATTTAAGATAGCTGATCCTGATTTCACTATAGAAACAATAAAGAATTGAAAATTAGACTCTTTTAAATCCATTTTGATGGTCACTAATGTATATCCGGATCTGAATGAGTTGGTGATGTTATCATTTTAGCATTAGGCACTAATGTATATACAATAATTATATTTTCTTTCGGAATTTATTCTAATTATAAAATACATAAAACAAACTCACCATTAAAGATGTTTCCGACATAGAAGTAGTTGATAGACCTGATGATGAACTCACTGATTTTGAATGATCAGTTGATGATGTTATTGTCTTGGCATTAGCTGATGTAGTTCCATCTTCCACACTTATCTTGATACCCTGCATCAAATTAAAAAGATTTTTAAGTTGATAGTATAATTGAACTCCTGCATCGAGGAAAAAGATTAAAAAAGAATACAAGCAAAATAGAGGAAATGCTTTTTGTACATCTGACTCATTCTTTGGTTCTGAAATGGTAGACATAGTTGCATAGCAAGAAAATGCAAATTAGTTGCATCATATTGATACAAGAAGCACTTGAAATTAAATTATGCTTGCAGCCCTTTAAGTTAAAATGTTTTTAGAAGAAGGGAAAGGAGAAATGAAATAGACAAATCTGGCATATTCATGTGAGGTTTCTCAATATTAAAATGAAACACATGCTTTTTTAAACATAACTTGTTAAAAAGGCTAACAATTCAAACATAAGAATTACTAAATCCGCTGTATTTAAATCGACCCAGAACCAATTTATAGAGTTGTTTTTAACTGATTTAAAAAGTGTTTTTTGCACTAGTGGCATACTGTAAAATTAAAGACCAATTTTGAAAAATAAAAATTAAAGACTGAAAATTTGTAAAACTTAAAGAACGGGCAACCACATTTTTTCCTACTTCTTTTTAGCTTTATAATATGCATAAAGTGGTACTATATTACATTATTTTCTTGAGAAGATTTTATGATAGGATCAATTTCTCCAAGTGGACTTTCTTGGTTCTTCAAACGTTGATGCATTGATTGTTTATTCATCAACTCCTGTAACAAGAAAAAAAGAATTAGTTATATTGATCCATCAATTACATTATAAACTAAGGCCTTATACTAATGAACGAGTTTCATAAGAACAACATATAAAAGACATAGCTTGAAAATTACTTGTGAGTTTGTTGGTGAATTTACTGCTGAAGGCATCCCTAAACCAGAAACTATTATTTCACCATCCTTAAGAACCTGTTGTTGAGTAGTTGAGCTTACTTGCATTAAAGTATCATCTTTTAGAGAAACTGAACAAACATGTGAAAAACGAGTGTTCAACATTTTAACATTTCAACTATGATGAGATTCAAAGGATAAGCATGTCATTCCTTATAATCAATTTTCATTTTTCTTACCATATATTAATATTATACCAATAAGACATAACATTATATAGAAAATTAATTTCCAACAGGTGCTTCCAACTCGAATGCCTCCTAAGTTTCCTGCGTTTGAAAGAACGATGAATTAGAAAATGCATTTGACAAAAAGGGTTGATAACCGAAAATATGACGCTATAAGATTGGACTTCAACTGATTTTTATCATAATATAAGATAATATTTTATTTCATTATAAATTTCCAAATATCATGTATATCTTCAATAATTTTTGCATTGTTTTACAACTAATTAAATATTGTGTATGCAAATGCAACATTTTCTACACTTGCCATCAAATATTGTATTTTGTTCGAAGAAAGAAGTGGCTTATTTTGACTTTGTGAACATCACCCTTCAAACACAAACAACAACACAAGCAAAAAGAGAAAGCGCAATGCAATGTTATAATAAAAGTACTCACCTTGATTGTTAGTTTTAGTTGTTTTGTGCAAGTCTCCAAGATTAACATCTTCAATGTTAAGACACTCTGTAGTTGAAACTGAAAAAGGTATGGCTCTTTGGCCATCACCATATTCCTAAATATATTAAAATAATAAAGCAATGTCAACTTCTCTTGATTGTTGATATTTTAGACAAGTGATCATGATTTCACTACAGAAACAAACAATAAGGAATTGAAAACAAAAGAATTAGTATTCTTCCGAACTGTACAAAAGAGAAACAATATAATATATTTAGATTCCTTTAAACCCAATCTCATAGTTCCACTTTAAATCCATATAGGTAATGGATCTGATGATAAACTTACAGATTCTAAATGAGTTGATGGTGTTACTGTGTTGGTATAACTAGTTGACGCAGTTCCTTCTTCAACGCTTACCTGAATACCCTGCTTAAAATTAAAAGCATGTTTATTTTTTTAATATTATTCAATTCTTGAATTGAAAGAGTCAAAAAGAAAAAATACTAGCAAAATAGGGAAATGCCTTTTGTTTAAGATCAACTAAATGTATAGGTGGCACATTCCTTGTTACTGAAGAACCCTCCAACTAATTGCATAAAACAAAAATGAATATTAATCGCAACATAGTTTGAATAGTGTCATGGTGATTGTATTTTATATAGGTGTGGTGTGGTTAGCTTGAATAAATAGAATGGTATGCTTACCTGTGGATTTTCATTACATAAATCTGCAAAGTCTGAGCCTGTGGGCATTTCTTCTAATTGTCGAAATAGACCCGACAGATGATAATGCATTTCACCATCTAATAATTAATGAAATTTTACCATACACAAGTGACATCACAATGAATAAGAATAAATTTGTTGATTTTTATTTTGTAATAATTTAGAAAAGTATTAGGTATGTACCTATGCCATATATTAGATCCTGCAGATCGTGACAAATATCCATGCTAGATCTTAATGAAGTCGGAGAGATTTTTTTTACAATTGTATACGAAATGATGTTCTACGTCCTGAAATTGAATTCCCTGGACCTGGCTGAGGCTTGGTAGGTTGACAAATACTACACCTTTCAGATTTAGAATCTTAACTTTATGATCATCACCTACACTTTTGAATATTTCTTTCAGCTCATCTGCTTCACTTATTATCATAGCCTCCAACTTAGGAAGCTCTTTGGTCATGGAGATCGGAAACACACTTTTCAACTTGTTGCACTTTACTACTGCAAAGAGTTTTAGCACTGGGAAGCAGCATGTCTTTGAACTCATTAATTGCATTCTCAATATTATCATCTTCTTCAATGATATGCTTCAACTCATTGCATTCTTCTATTACTAGAAGAGACAACTGTGATAGGCATCTTACAACAGAGGTGGAGAAAACTATTTTTAATTTTTCACATCGAAAGATGAATATGCTTTTAAGATTTTTGAGGGCAAATGCATTTTTGGGACCTACAAAAAGATATATCATCATAGGTAGTTCTCTCAAAAAAATGTATTGTAACCCCAAGAGTATCTCCCGCTCACTTTCTTCATTGAGACATAATATACTTTCTACGTTGGAGTCATCTACCATGAGAGTTTCCAAAGTTAGTAAATGTTCCATGTTCCCATTGAATTGCTGCAACAAAAGAATGGGAAATAAAAACACAAGCATAAAATAATAAGAGTAAGCAAATCGTGAAAAAAGGATTTGTGCTAAGCACTCAAGTTAATTACCAAGATAGATGAAATGAGATATGATATGATAAATTTTTATTTTTTTAAAAAAAGAAGGGGATGAGTGTGCAAAATATATAGTTATATGGACTATATTAGTAAATTAGACTGCACGGTACAAAAAATTAAACCAATTAAATTAAATAGTTTATAGACCGAACCATAAATTTAAAAAATAAATTAACTAAACTTAAATAAAATAAACAGTTTAAATGAATTGTTTCTGTAATTTTTAACCAAGAGTAATAAAACTCTTACAAAATCACTAAATAAATAAAATCTTTCATGTACACCACAATAGAAATAGAGTCACGTTAGCTTAGGTCAATTGATAGGACATTGCATTATATATGCAGGAGGCTGGGGTTCGAACCCCGGTCATCCCATTTATCCACCTTAAGGGTGGAATTTCAAGCTACTAGGCTACATAGAGAGATGGGAAGGGGAGAGGGGAAGAGAGTGAGTTTGAGATGGAGAGAGTTTACATTATCCTCCTTTTCTTTTGTTCAAAAAAGATTTGGATGTTAAATAATACTCCATCCGTTCTTTTTAAAGTGTTGTATTATAATAATTTTTTTATTTCTATTTAACTTTCATTTTGATATTTTAAAGTTACAATTTGTCAATATATATATCCTTATTCTCTCAATAACTCCTACTTCACATTTTCCATAAAATTATATCCTTTTTACTTAATAACTAAATTCCTTTTTTCAAAATGAGGATAGAATAAGAGAAAAAAACTCCAACAATTTACTATCTTGGCTGGCGAGTTTTATACTAAAACAACACATAAAAAGAAAGGAAGAAGTAATTACTATTTTTTTAAAATAGACAAAATGACAAGTCATTGGAAACTAACACACACAAAGTGGAGGGACTGTGGTTCGAATTCCGGTCATGACATTCGATACTAGCAATTTTGACATTTCTGTCAATTGAGCTTGGACATTCTCTTATGACATCCGATACTATTTATTTTATTTTAAACAACAATTTTGATTATATATATATATATATATATATATATATATATATATTTCAAAAGTTTTAAATATATTAATTGTAATTCATAATTTTAAATGGGTGAAAAATATAAAATCATATTTTATAAGAAAAATAAATAAGTTTTTTTTTTTGTATCGGGCTACTAGATACATTTTTTTCCCACCTATTTATTAACATCGACTTGGAGTCCATTTAGATTGCAAATAAATGAAATTTTAATTTATATATTAATATAAGTTTTTCAAGATAATTTAAAATAAAATAATTTATACGGATACAATTTTTGTTAATAAAAACTTATGAATTAATACAAAAATTAATTTATTATATAAATTATTTTCATAAGAAAGTTCTTTGACCTTTTCTTTTTGATATATACACTTGGACCTTTATTTCTCTTGGTTAGATCATCTTTCGTTCTTTGACTTTGACATAATTTTTGTAGTTTTGTTTTTTTTTTTGAAGCATAATTTTTGTAGTTTTGTTGTTACTTGTTAGTTTCTCTTGTACATTCAGTTTTTTATTAGATACGCTATTACATATTTTATCAAAAATTTGAACTTATTTTAAAATAAATTAATATTAAAAGATGATAAACATTGAATGATTTAAATAATAATTACATACTATTCAACTAAACTCTGTAGTGCGAAAGTGTCCATATTGATAAGAAAAAGTGTCCATATTGATGTCATATCTTTTTCTATATTTAATTATTTGAAATTAAATTTAAATTAATTTTGTATGTATATAAACGTACTCAGGAATATTTATGTTCAACTCTACACGTTTTAATACTTTTATTTTTTTTTTTTGCGTCAAAAAAAAATACTTTTATTTTTTTACAGGAGTTTTAATAATAATAATAATAATAATAATAATAATAATAGTAGTAGTAGTAGTAGTAGTAGATGATAAATAAATATATACATAAATAGATAGATGGTAAATTTCAAACATTATTATAAAAAGGATTTGACAAACATTGATAGAAAATACATGGAAAGAGGGGTACATACCTTGATGGTTGTACCGTCCTGATATCTTGAAATTGAAGTAAGGAAGGTAAAATCACCAATAGATTTAACATCAACCTGAGAGCATTTACTGAGTTCAAGTTCTTTCAAAAGTGGAAATGTTGTGTGATATTTTTTGGGACACAAGCTGATTAAACTTGGGAGAAATACAAGTTTGAGACTTTTCAATGCTGGAAGATGAATTTGAATCTCATTGTTGTTTTGATCATGATCATCACTAGCATTTATGCGCCCAAATATGTATTCCAATTTGAAACAATATTCAACATTGAGCTCTTTTAATTTTGGGAAGACATTGCCCAATTCATTTCCGCCACTTCCATCTCTAATGTCTACTACTATGTGCTTCAGTTCATAGCATTTTTTGATCGTCAAGCTCTCCAATGACATTTTTGGTGCAATGGACAATATAAACACTGATTTTATATTTGAAACATTCTCTAGTTTGATCACTTTAATATTGCACAAGATATGTGATAGTCTTGAAAGACATTGAGCCGGTTCCCATATGTTAAGACAATATGAACTTGTTTCCTGTGATGTAACAAGGAACGTAAATTAAAGGAATCCCTTAATTAGTGTGCATAAATTAAACCGAAGTGAATGCAAACGTATACCTTTTCTCTTAGGATGTGTTACG
Organism: Trifolium fragiferum; assembly: GCA_954870985.1. Lineage (NCBI taxonomy): Eukaryota > Viridiplantae > Streptophyta > Magnoliopsida > Fabales > Fabaceae > Trifolium > Trifolium fragiferum. The sequence goes on along the minus strand of OX940794.1, from coordinate 6,184,391 downwards.
AAAGATATTTGGAGGGTTGATGTGAACTCAAAAAAAAAAAAAAAGATAAATTATGAAAATATAGAGATCGAGGTTTACCGTGGAAATTGAGCAGGCTTGGGGGTGATCCTCAGAAACCACCGATGGAACTTTAGTACTTTTGGATCTATAACAACAAATACGACTCCAAGAGAATGTATTGGATTTGATAGGCTCCACTTGTGGCTTGGAAATGGAATTAGATGACCCTTTAATGGATAATGGCTGTGGAAATATGTCAATGAAATTTGGCACATTATTTAGCTCCAATTCTATGAGTAAATCCAGTTTGACTTTTTGGTCAAATATGTAAGTCAACTTATCACAATGAAATATTTTGACAATTTTGAGTTTTGGAAGTAATATTTCTTCAATCGCTTCATCCACTCTCCTTTCATATGTAAATATGTTTTCCAATTGACCACAATTACTTATACCCAATTGTTCCAACCGCGGCAGGCTTCTAGAAGCTGACAAATGAAAAACAGAAACTAATCTGGATCCATTTACTTGCAAAGTCTTTAGATTGCACAAATCTAGATTGCCTTTAAACAAGCTTCTCAAATTTCTACAAATAAAGATAGATAGTTTCTCTAAGCTGTTCATAGAGTCAAGCGAGATGGGACCATTGCATAATTCTTCCAAATTATCCATTCTTTCAAGTTTTAGTACAACCAACTTGGAAAACACATTTGGTTCTTGAGAACCAATATGTTCAGTGTCTATGAGGTACTGTAGTTGTGAATCATCTTGCAAATGAAGCTCAATTAGATCATTCATACCATGATCTATAGGAACAATTTCAGGCATAATATTTGTCCATCCCTTCTTAAATTTTTCCAGCCTAAGATGCTCTGTTGTTTGCATCACATGCTTAAATGTTGCTTCTGACAAATAATCATTTTTGAGAGACACACATTTTGATAGTGAAGAATCGTAAATCATATGATAACTATCAGTTAGATGATACCTTTCCAATGTAGGTAAGGTTATTTCCTCACAAAAACTATTGAAACTGTTCCGGAAGTACAATTCTTCAAGAGATGGACATCTCTGGATAACTTCAAATGGATTATTACTATGAATAATACAGCCATCCAAGTTCAACAATCTAAGTTCCTTCAATGTTGTAATTTCTACAGGAAGTTTGTCAATTTGACATTCTTTCAAATCAAGTGTCTCAAGACTTTGCAGGCTTTCCAAAACAGACATGTCACCCAATATAGCACTTTCAACTGATAGAGAACGAATATTCGTCAATGACCGAATTGATTGTGGTAATGATATAGTTTGCCATATTTTTGATATTAAATTCAAAACTCTAAGCCTTGCAATATTTTCAAAGAATGAAACAGGAACGTCTTCAAAGCAACCTTCCCCCATGTTGAAAATCAGAATCATAAGTTTGGAACCATCAAACCTATAGGAAAATAAATCTATTGGATTTCCATCAAATAACAAATATTTGATATTATTATCCCTTCCAACTAATGACTTTTGATTTTTGTTAGAAAAATTTACCACTTGAGTTTGATCTTTGTTTGCTATCCATTGGGCTACTTCACGAATCAAGTTGTGCATTTTTACATCTCCTTCATTTGTCTTCAACAGTAAACATGAATCAAGGAGTTTATTTTTTGCTACAACTACTAGATTTCGAGTATTGTTGTATTTGTCATTAAGTTCCCCAAAGAGGCCGACTCCTATGCCAAACCTAGTCAGAATTTCAGTGGAGATTTCTTCATCTTCTTGGAATAAAGAACATAAGAGGAACAATTCCTCGGCATGTTTGTCCTTGAGATAATCATAGCTAAACTTTAAACATTTATAAATGTCAGCCGAATCTTTATCAACACCATCCACGAACATATGCTTCTGCAAGGAATTTAAGGCCACGTCCCAATTTTCCCGACGTTGTTCACCCTTTAAACTACTAGCCATAGCAGCAATTGCAATTGGTAACCTTTTGCATTCATTTGCAATTTTACGGCCCTTGTCAAGCAAATATTTTGTTGAAACGTTGCTTAGACCAGCATGCTTTTGGAACATGATCCATGCATCATCTTCAGATAAGAGATCCAATTGGATTGTGCTGCTGGATCCTAGTCTGTTACACACCAACAGATTGCGAGTGGTTACTAACACACTGCAGCATTTGCGATTGTCACTGTATGGAATCCCTATTTCATTAAAATTGATATCTCCCCACACATCATCCAATATTAGAAGAATCTTCTCACCATTGGTTAATCGGCTCAATAGTTTTTTTGGCCGGTCTGATTCATTACAGTCATCAAATTTCAATCCCAAGGGTCCAGCAATATCATCTTGAAGCTTTTTAATATCAGGAGAAAATGACACTGTCGTATCGACGACTTGATGTAAATTGTTTGGACTGCTTAAGTTTCTTACCCACTTCAATTGCCAGTGTAGTTTTTCCTGTGCCCCCCATCCCTTGCAACCCGACTATATAATTGTTGACATCGTTCAGTGCATGCAAAAGCTCCTTCCATTTGGATTCCCTACTTTTAAAAGGAATATAGTAGTTGGATGGATAACGTTCAACATCCAGAAGATGAGCAAGGAGTCCAATTGCAAGTCCCTTTCTAGTTTCAACCAATTCTTTGATTTTCTCCTTCTTGTTTGTCAGTTCCTTTCCCCTTCTATATCGCCATATGCAATTACAACAAAATCCAAAAGCTCCTTCTTTTTGTTTTGCTTTGGTGTCTTCTTGAATGAGCTCTTCGGCTTGTTTTTCCCAAAAAAGAGCACTAGCTTGAACATCTTCCCCTCCTCTAGTTGCTATTTTAACTAGTTGATTGAAAGTTGTCCTTTCCACTTCCAACTTAGCTTTTTCATCTTCAAAATCCTTAGCAATGCAAGTGAAGCAACATATATAACTTGATTCTGTGATTGCCCGATTTATCAATTTCTCCACATATGTCTTCACCAAATCAGTAAGGAAACTCGCCATCTAAATAAATTTCAATAGTTCAAAGTTAGGAATGTATAAAAATTGTATTGTGTAATCGAAAAAATTGTATTATATTGTTATCAGAACATACTCAAGTCTTTTGATCAACTGTTCCTTTCTCAGCCGCAGCTAACATATCATCTAGAGAATAAGGACATACTCAGTGTCATTCATTTTCTGAAACAAAGAATAGAGGAAGATACATTACCATTTATATATTCAATTTATACATCAACCACCTTAAAGATTATCAACATTATTCCACATACTCTATCATAACTGTTCATAGAGCTTCACTCATTTATTTACTATGTGGTCAGAAATAAAAAGCATATGATTGTTTGTTACCTTATTTCAGCGCATGCTCGAGTAGATAGTATGAACAATTTTCCTGATGTTTCTCCAATCTGCAGTAGGTAGGTAAAGAATAAGACAGTGTTGGCTGCAATTCAAGTTCTGCAGCTATCAAAAACAGCAGACACTATATTTAACAGCTCATGCATCTTATCTTATATATAAAGAGTAACATCACAGCTAGCTTGTCAAGTTATTGATTTAAACCTTGAATTATTACTCTCAATTCATTTCCGCATTTAAAGAAATCCAACGTTCGAGAATTGGTTTGGACACTAATTTGTTCAATTGCAATTCATATTTTTTTTCTTTTCTAGTTTCTTACATCACATTTGTCTTCTGCCAACAAATTTATTTCTTTTAGCTTGTTCGAGCAAATATTTGAGAAAAGTTCAAACAGGAATTCCATCCATTACTCAAGTTTAAGATCCTTTAAGCATCAGCCAATCTTTAAATTTATATGATCCATCCAATATTTAAGTTTAAGATCCTTTAAGCAGGTTTCTAAATACACAATTTATTGTTGAAAATGACAAACAAGTTATGAAAATTTGATGAATGTAGAAAAGTGGAAATCATTTACAAATTGAAAATCATTATCAGACAAAGAAACCAAAGAAAATGTTTCACTGTTATCAGCACATACTCAACATCATTATTTTCAAGCTCTGTTCTTTAACATCAGTGTACTATAATTCAAGCTCTAAAATGTTGACATTTTAAATATTTAAATCCTTTGTTTTGCTCTTCCTTAAAAAAGTACAGTATAAATTTTGTTACTTAAATCAGTAGCAATCATCTATTATTTTCCCTTATTGAAATCAGAATGAAGTATATGAATATATGATCGATTGTTACCTTATAATTTCGGCGCATGCATGCTCAAGTAGGCAGCTAGTATCCTGATCTTTCACAAATTAATCTGCAGTATAGATAGCATGAATCAAGAAAATAAGTAAACAAGCAAAACTATATGAATAGATGAATGATTATGTAGTCAACCATGAGATTTCAATCTACAAAATCAAATTCTACAGAAAACAAAAGCATCAGATTGTTCTTTACCTGTCTTATTATGACGTAACATGAGATTAATCTTTACCTTCTGGTTTCTTAGAACATTCACTACAGAGACATACACTTTTAAGTATACTAGAAAAAACCTATCCACAATGAATGTATGGTCTCAAAAAAGAGTGAGAAAGGACGGTACTGACTGACTAGCTAGGCGGGTCACACCATTGATTATTCACAACTACTGTTACTGTAGCAAGCTAGTTAGGTCATTGAATTAAATCTTTCAATTATTGCTTTCAATTCATATCCAATAAAAATTACAGCTAGCTAGTCATACCATTGATTATTATTCACGATTACTCTCTCCGTTCCAAAATATAAGTCATTTGGATCATGTTACACAAATATATATTATTCACAATATATATTATTATGGATGGGTGCTGTACGATGGGGTTTCTTGATGTTTGTTGCACACTTTTACGGTTTGTTTGGTTGAAAGTAAAGAAAGAGGGAGAAAAAAAAATTACACAATTTAGTAAACGAATTTGAATTAACATTAGTCTAAATTCATTTATTAATTTGCGTAATTTTTTTTACTCCCAATTTCTTTTCTTCAAACCAAACACACTCTTATGATCTGTTTGATTAGAAGGAAAAGAAAGAGGGAGAAATTGATCAAAATCACAATTCATTGTTATAAAATCAAAAGAAGAACAAATCAGAGGAGCCAAAATCGTTTATTCGAAACAAAATTTAAGTTCTTACAATCACTTACAAAAATACTCAACTTTAAAATATCCTCTAGATTATGGTTGAAGTTATCAACCACATATGAGTAAATATTGTTCATCAAATCACAACATTTCTCTCATCTACTATCAACCACATCTTTATGAAATAACTAAAAATATTTATATCCTATATTCATTGTTTATTAATTAGATAAGTAAATATTGTGTTCAAATAACAACAATTCTCTCATCAATGTTACTAATATCAATTGAAAAGAAATCTCTCACAATACAAAAAATGACATAAAACTCTCCATGTATATATTATATATATAAAGAAGTGACCAGCGGGTGCTACATAATCACCACAGCTACTTTGCAGACCAATAAAATAAAACACTGGCCTTTCAAAATCACATTGCAACTTTTTAAGAATCAAATACCTATAATGATACTTTTTTTTGGTCTGCAATGGATGAATGAACTTAATTACTACTAAGTACACAAACTTTTTCATATTATCACATTATAAAGTCTAAAATTGAGCTCCTTGAAAAGTTTGACCAAATTGCCAATTGCCTGGTGCCACATTGAAACTTGTTGTAGTTCTACCATCACTTGTTGTAACTTGAAATGAGAGAGTTTGTCCATTAAGGTAAGAGTTACTTTGCCAATTTTGGCCCCAATTTCTTGACATTGGTTGCCAACCAGTTCTTGATCCTTTGATGGAAACTGAATGAACATCCCCAGCACCACCCACATTGGTGACCAAAACTAGGTTGAAGTATGAGTGACCATTGATTGTGAACCTTATTCCTCCCTTTTTGACACATGGCACCCTATATTTATCACAAAAATAATAAATTTATTAGACACATTAACTAAATAGGACATACTATAGATTAGAAGTTTTAAAAAATGTATGTGATTTGAGTTTTACACATCATAGATTTTTATGTCTCTATAACGGTAATTGAAGTCACATTTAACTGATTTAGATCATACTATCCACATTTTAAAATCAAAATTGTATATTAATTAAATAACAATTGAAAATTGTCTCAAATTGTCAGTTGTTTGATCAAGATCTGATGAGTCTAATCTATTGACTGCATGCATCTGAATCTAATCCAATTCCGGATTTGTTTTCAACATTTAATCTCTTCACTTTAAGTTTTCACTAACCTTCTAAAGGACACAGGAACAATTCCAGCTCTATATTCAGCAATTTGAAGGTAGGCAGGTTCAGCCATATCAAAATGTTGCAAAGGAGGGTTACACCAACCACCATTGTTGTTAGCCAAAGATGGATTTGGTGGACAAAAATTAGTAGCAGTAACAATTATTGAACCAGGTTTGCACCATCTTGGATCATCATTGCATCTCATTTCATAGCAAGATCCACAGCTTAAACCATTGTTGAACAAAGCAGTGCTTAGTGCTGCTGTGTTTGTTCCATATCCTTGGCTATACAAATTTCCATATCCACATGCTCCTCCTGAAAATATATAAAACAAAGGAATAAATTTCATCTCAATTCAAAATAGTAAAAATATATTTTTTTTCTTTGCAAAGATAAAAATAGTGGGTTTATTTTTAATATTTTTTTTATAATGAAAATAGTGGTTTATTAGTGTTGACTTTGTTCAACTTGAATTATTTAAGTGATGTTTCATTGTGACACATAGGAGAAAGCAAATATACATAAAAAACCAAAAACAAAAAAACACTAAAGACATTTTGTTAATTGGCAACATTTACAAGTGACAATATTCAAAATTATAGGTTTGTATTTATACTTTTTTTTAAAAAAAAGGAAATGGGAAATTATATTTATATTAAATTAAAGTGATAATAACGATCATTATACAAATGCCTCTGAAAAATTTGAACTTCATCCTTAAAATTATAAGGTCAACACTCGAACTCTTACTACTGACCGAACATCTCATTGGTAAAAATATAAATGTGTATATTATAAATATAATTATGAATTTGTTGTATAAAACATGGCACCAACACATATCCTTTTTTTCTTCAAAATCAATTCTTCTAGTGGTCCTCAATATTTTGTGTAAATTTTTACATAAAAAATATGGAATGAAACATAAAAAAGAAACATAAGACTATATAAAAAAAATAAAAAAAAAAATAAAAAACTAAGCTAAACTCACCCATTGTGCCAGAAGCATCACCCCCACCATAAAAAGTAGCATGAGCACTCTCCCAACCACCATAATCAGCCATAACATCTTGCATAATCATGTTAATAAATAAAACAAACAAGCTCACTAGAGCAATGGAAAATTCTTGGTGTGACATTCTAAGCTTTTGAGTCATTATGTTAAAAATGAAACAGAGGAAAAAACAGAGGAAGTTGCACTTTGTTTGCTATGTTATGTTTGTGTAGTGTTGTGATGTCATAAGCTTAAAATGGAGCTCTATTTATAAGTAACATTTTGTAAACAACATGCACATATTCATGCTTTTTTTCCCAAAAGCCACATAACAAGTGACAAATGAAGTGCACATGCGTTTGTTCTAATTTTGGTTCCCAACCGATAATATTGTGGGCCATATCATTGCACATGGATCCCCAACTATCTTTCTTCCCAACTTTATAGACCAACATCAATATCATTTGATAGTCATAGTTTAATTATTATTTTTTTTCCACTTGTTTGTATTGGATAATTGGATAAGAGCTTCTCTATGATTAGCTAGTGTTTGGTGTTTAGAGTTTCAATAATAAAATAATTTCAAATAATCAAAAGCTAAAATCTTTTATGTTTAGAAGTTCACTTTGTTGTTTTAGTTTCTTAACTTATTTTAGAAGTTCACTTTGTTCTTTCAACAGATATAAATAAATGATGAATTTGATTCTCTAACTTACATAACTTAATATAACTAAGTGTCTTAACTTTAAATTTGGTTAATTTGGTATCTTAACTTAATCAAGTTAATGCAACTTGGTCTCTTAATAGATGCATATAGTTATTTTTGAGCAAACCATCATTTCAATTTTTAGAGGTATAACTCGATGTCAATTCTTAAATGTATTAAAATTATAAAATTATTTACAAATATTTTTTTATTAGTCATTTTGATCCTTAAATATATTGTTAGATACTCAATTAATTCTCAAATTTATTTTCTGTAAATCAATTTCTCTATTAAATTATTATCGAAAAATATTAAAGATACATTTGCAATTTTAATATATTTAAAGACTATAATAGCATCACCTCGTACACTCAATTATGAAAATTACTTTATGCCATATATTTTTAAAACTTAAGAGATCAAACTGTGTTAATTTACATAAGTTAAAGGACCAAACTAAATTATTAAAATAAGTTAAGGATCAAACTGAACAATTTTAAAGTTAAAGGACCAAATAAGAATTTAAGAAAAGCTTTTTTTTTAGACCAATCAATCTTTATTATTTTGTGAAATTTATTTTTTCTCTTTTTCTATTTAAAAGCTTTTATTAATTTTATTTTCTAATAATAGACTCTTGAAATTAATAATTATATGTATTTCTAAAAAACAATAAAAATCTGAAAATAATTATTTTATTATATATATATTTTTTATTTTAGAAAGAAAGAAAAACAAAACAAACTCAATAGGAATTCATTTTATTACTTTTTAAAATGCATTATCTCTATCTAATATTTCAATGTTTGTCCATCATAATAATTCACTTAAAGAATCTTTCTTTTTATCATCAAAATTAAAATAAATAATATTTTAAAAATTGAAAACAAAAATGAACTGTTTACAAAGTAAAGAGACCCTTAACTGCACTTTCAATTGAAATGTGTAGGGTCTAAAGGAAAAGATAAAACATATCTTAGCACATGGAGGATTATCTCTCTATAAGAAACTCTTAAGCACATTTTAATGATACAGCTCCCCTGTCCAATACTTAAGTGTCAAGTGGGGGAAGGGAAGGATAATATCTTGTATGTGCTTGAGAATGTGCCACGTTGATAGGAGTACAACATATGCATGTTAATTTATTCAGTTCTTAAATGTAATTTAAGTGTTTGGTTGATAGTTTAAAAATATACAGCTTTGCTTCTGGTTGGACAAGTTATGTATGTATGATTGCAGTGGTTGACAGGATTACAAAGTAAACACTCAAGTGTGAGATAAATGTATTCATTATATTTTTTGAATTGAGTGAAAAGATAAATATACTTCTATTTTAAATTTGAAATCTCATTGTTGTAAATAAATAAGAATGTTTTACTTTTTAGTCGGACGGAATATAAAGTAAATTTTTACTCTGATATAGAATTTTAAATCGGATGTACGTTTGTTGGAAAATGAGTCTTCATCGAGTTATTTTATTTGTATCTTGTTTTTCGTAGAACTTATTCACTCAGAGTGGAATCGAATCATAAAGGATTTTCATTCATTTGCTTTAACTAGTTGATCCTGCCTTTCTTAGAATTTATTCACTTGGAGTGAAATCAAACCACAAAGGATTCACATTCCTTTGCTCTAATTAGTTGAGCTTCGGCTCGCCAAAAATAAGGTTCAACTATTTGTTATAAAAGTCACTTGTGTAGGAAAGCCCACAAAGCTATAATGAAATCTTCGAATGAACACTTTGAAACCGTATGCTCGTCCATATTGGAAATGTTGGTCCTGTTATTCCTTCTTCAATTAGCATCTTGTTCACTCGTCTATTTAGTGAATAATAGGAAGTGCTAATTCAAGTCGGTACTCATTTGATTTGCGGGATCTATACTTTGTAAAAGGAAACTACTTCAAATAATAAGTCATTTTAAACATTACAATGATCTTTTTGTTTCATACAATTTACTATTTATTATTTTTTATATATACTTTTTGTAATTTCTCTTTCTCCAATTACTAATAAAAAAATACTTTTATAAATTGACGCATAATTTCTCTTATATATTTAAAATTAATCTTAATGGAAAATATTTTTTATTAAGAAAATTGAAAGAGAAGAATAGTAAGAATACATCTCCACCCTTATTTATATCCATTACTATCCATGATTTTCAATAAAATAGGAAATTATAATTTTTCTTCTAAAAAAAAAAAGTTATTATTTTCTTGTAATTCTTGTGTGAATTTAGAATTTCTCAATTTTAATTTGTATTAAATTGCTAAAAATATATAATTTGAGTAAAACATATAGAATATAAAATAAAGGTCATGCTAAACAGTGCACCCGGTGCACTAGTTAAGCATACCCAAAAAGGAAATAAATAGACAAAATTAATGGTAGAGAGATAACTTTTTGCATTTTTAACACATTAAATGCACAAGTTCCAAGAAAAAATTTCTATATTAATATGCTTAACCAATGCACCAGGTGCATTGTTTAACATTTTCCATAAAATAAAGCGAAATTACTTCATCGCAATGATGTGGTAAGTAATTTTTTGGTGGAAAATAATGTCAAAATTTTCTACCAAAAAAAAATGTCGAGATTGTATGTAATATATAACTCAGTTGGTAGAAACATTGTATATACTTTCTCCGTCCCTAATTATAAGCTCATCTTCAAAGATAAAGTTTGTCCCTAAATATAAGCTTCATTTCAAATTCCTAGACACATTTATTAATATTTATTCAAACATAACCCCACTTTACATTAAAATTCAAAAAGTCAACTACCAACACATCTTTTCACAAAGGACAATTTAGTAATTGTAACATCCAAAAAATACATATTAATTATACCAACAACTTTTTTTAATATGCGTGAAAAATACTTAAGGGGCTTATAATAAAGGACGGAAGGAGTAATATATAACCCCGAGATTTGAACCCTTTTTATTTATTCATTTTAAAATTAAAATTTTAGTCATTACACTACTTGCTCCAAAATGTGAATTGTCTCCCTAAACCCAACAATTGTACTTTTGCAAGATAAAAAGCATCACAAACATACACTTCACACAGGACAGTCATATATAGTAAAACCATCAATTTAACTTAGCATTATAAGAGAGAAACCAACATCAAGTCCTCTAATAACTAGGGCATCAGCACAAGAGTTTGTTTCATGATGTATATGAGAAACCTAAATAGTCCACCTTGGAAGGTGGATGAAAAAGAGGACTTCATCGAGGAGAGGTTGGAGATAAAAGATAAAAGTAAACTGTTTGTGAAATAAAAAGAAGAACATACCAACACCGCAATAGCTTCATTTGTTAACGTTGTGGCAACCGTATTTCATCATTATTGTCAAACTGCAACGCAATCTATCTCCGTTGCACACGAGTCTTCGTGGACATCTTTACATTTGTTAAGGTTTCTTGTTGGTACATTTTTTTTTTCTTTCAAATCTGTCCAACCTAGTATGTGATTCGGATTACATAAATACGAAGATGTTATTAAATTGATTGTTATTAACTTGTAAGTGATTCGGATTACATAAATGTGAAAATGTTATTAAGTTGACCGTTATTAAATCAAATATTGAACCAATTTAAAAAAACTATTTTTATCCGATTTATAAAGTAATTTTTTGCACCGGTGCAAAATGTGAAAATGTTCTTCTTTGACACCTGAAATTGAGACATGCACCTCATGGATGAGCTAAAGATGTGTTTGATATGATGAGAAGAAAAAAAATTGCGGAGATTTTCTTTCTCTTTCTTTTCATAAAATCAAACAACCTAAATTTTTTCACTTCTAATTACGATTTTAAGACACTATGTAAAAACTTTATTTTCATATCTTGAATTTCAAAAAATAAAAACTTTATGCTTATCCTTTATCGCATTACATACCATATGTATCCAAATTTCAGAACAAAAATAATCATGTGGGCAAATATTGCATAAAGTAAAGTCTAACAATAGATATATTAAAATCCTTTTTCAATGTGTCAGACATTATTAGTAGACATTATTATCTCAAATGTTTCAAAATATTTGGGAATATTTTATTTTTTTTAAAGAGCATCATATCATGTGTCAGCAGTTTGTTCATGAAATAAAATTATCTGAGGATCTCCATTCTTCATGATATCATCAATAAGTTTAATATTTTTAATTTTCAAAGAGATTTCCTACTGAAATAATGAAACGAATTTGTGATACACATGTGAAGAGGCACACCTTGTGTATATTTTGCTGAGTCTTTGTTGGATGTTTTGTTAGGTCACGTGCAATGCCATGACCATAATCTAGTATAAACATGGTTCATTTTTCATACTTCAAAGCTTACATTGCCGACAGTAGAAAATCATAACCATGTGTGTGGTTAGCAATGACAAATTAATGTATAAGAAATTCTTATGTGAATTTGATTATGTTAAAAGTGATCCTCGGTAAAGTAGTAATTTATATGTAATGGGTTGAGCAACAAAGTTGAAGTTAAAACTCAATTGCAAAGGTAAAATTAATTCTATATATTTGGTTGGAATCAATTTTGTCTCCTTTTTTAAGTGTTTTCTATTTTATTTTTGATAAATAAAATTTTATGTCTAAACTTTATTTTCTATTATATTTTATCACATTTTTCACATTTTATGATCTTTATTTTCTTTTTTTATTTCTCTCTTTTATACCCCCTTCCCATGTCTCCATTTCAAGAGTATCATATTCATGAATATTGAATAAACTATAATTTTAGTCATTACACTATCTCTTCATTTTAGTCCTAAAACACTATATAAATATATTATAAGTGATTTATAAAATACTCGCTACGTCCCTTTTTTATAAGTACTCTTTGTATATTTCACATACTATATAGAAAAAACCATATGATTAATCTGTGCAATTTTGAGTATAACTATTACTAAGTTATCTTTTGTGTGTATTCAATATTGATTTTTTTATAATCTAAGATAAACTTATAGTCTTAGTTAGGGTTGTTTTCGTGGAAAAAAATTGCATCTAAAAATTTGAAATGGGCATATATTTAAGAATTTTTTTCTTCCAATAAGTGTTTAATTCAAGGTGTATATGAAATTCTCAATTTAGTATTAATATATGAAAAATCGGCATTTTAGTAAACACATTGACTAAATTGACTAACAGTCAAACTCAAATGTTTACCTCAACTCATTTTTTTATTAGAATCGACTCGTAAACTCATACGAATTTATCTAATATATGGTAATTTAGTCTTTAACATTTTAATAACATGGACTAAATTGATTAATAGTCAAACTCAAATATTTATCTCAACTCATTTTTTGAGTAGATTCGAGTCGTAAACTCATACGAATTTATCTAATATTAAAATTATTATATTCATGACATATATATTTATATAATACTATAATTACATCAATAATTTGAAATTTCAACTTATTAAAAATTAAAATAAACTAGAAAAGTGTTAATTTCCTTAAACTCTGATAAAATCTAAATAAGTTGACTCGATTACACCCGATTTCAATACAAGTTAACTCATTCAAGGTCGATTTTTTTTTAATTTACCAAAAACGAGTTTACCACCAATTTAACACGATTTCAAGACTTGTGCACATAAAATCGGACAATTTATGTTACGCAAGTTTGACAACCTTGGATGAAGCAATAGTTTAAAAACTAAATTGATGAATTTGTTTTTCCATATATTAATATGATTACTTAAAATCGATCGGAGTATATCACCAAATTCATCCCAAACTTTGTAAGTGCTTTTAAATTTGTCCATGATATTATATATATTTAAAAAATGTCTCTAGATTTGGAAAATTTTATCCACATTAATCTTTCTTACATGATTGGAATTAAATAGTTTTTTACACTATCGCTTGATAATTTATAATATTTACTTAACAATCAATGAGAATAATTTATGCACATGTGAAATAAAAATTGATTGTAGACACCACATACAAATCTATTTATATGACTTATTCTTATTTATTGTTGGATAAATACTTTTCAAATTTTCAAAGAAATAGCGTAAACTTCACTAAAATGAATTGATAAGCAGTGATTAAATATAACATGATTTAACAATCTAATAGCCAAAGACATTTTTAAATTTTCATAATTTTTGCAAAAACAACTCATCAATAGTTAGTTGTTAATGTTAGTATTTTCTCTTTCATTGAAACTTAAACCGGTATTTTTACACCCTAAACACTTTATCTCAAACTGATTAAAGAAAAACACCTAAAAGGATTAGGATGAAAGCCAACCTAAAGTAATTGACATATGTCACTTCTAACTATAAAAAGCAAAGAAGAAAAAGCCCATGTAGCTGATGAAATTATACTCGACCCTACCATGTTAGGGGCACATGCAAGTTTCGGTTTTGGCTCTCTCTTAAATCTTAATCCATGTCGTTTAGCCCCCATTTTCTTCTTTAATGTTACATGTACCAATCAAACATACAATTAAATTGCTTTTATTTTTATATTACAAAATCAATCATATATATGAGATACTCTTATTATACTACAAATACTATGAACCAATTAGTATGTACATGAACTTGAAAGATACTATAATCCTCCATGCAACTCTAGTAATATTTGTTTTCCCTCACAAAAAATCGAACTTTTGTCTCTTCTTTGAAGGAATATATGCTTTCTTGGCCGGTTTGGATATTCTATGCAGTACCTTCCTAAGGGTTTGGACAAGGGTAATCATATCTACATTAAAAAAGATATGCAGATAACTAAAAAAATTATAAATAAAATTTTGATTCCTTAACAAATATGAAATGAACCTTCTATGTTGTAATGCTACTATTGGCCTTTGTGTAAGGTAGATATGGACAATTTCGAGACACACATGCGGTAGAGGTGTTTCACTTGAAAACATGTTTCAACTTTCACACCCTCTATTTATAGGCAAAATTACTATTATGACCTTTTAACTTAATTGAATTTTAGGATGATCTTTTATTTTTGTAAGAAATAACTCCTGTTTTATTTATTTTTTAAATACATGAAATAACAGACCCTTGAAAATTCAACACACATAAAATGGAGGGATCGAGATTCTAATCCGAGTAATGACATTCCGCCTAACATTTCGATAATTTTACCTGTTGAAGTAGAATTTGTGGACAATTTCTCTTTTCTTTTTTGGAGTCACCATGATATTAGTACGAAGTTTCCACCGCCGTTAACAATGATTAATTTCCGTCGAGGAATCTGTGGAACACACAAGGTGGGTTCTTCCCTTCCAATCAAATTTTCTCCATACGCATGAATTAGAAATCAAACCCCTAACCACATAATTAATGGGACCAAAACTCTTACCACTTGGACCAATTCATTATTTTTTTTTTAATAGATGAATGGTAATTCAGTGAAATTAAAATCACATTATTGTGAGATCCTGGATTCGGTCCGGCCTAACAAAATTATGTTTTAAGTTCATTTAATCTTTAATATGTTCGGTGTATATCATAGATTAAATACTTCAATTGTTCAATAAATATAAAAGTCAAGTTTTTTTATATAATAAAAAGATTAGAGGACTAGTTTTATATGTTCTTAAACATCGATCCCCCTCAACTGCAATCGGGAGGAAACTGGAACCACGTAATGTCAGAACTGACCCCCAAAACAAATTAAACTGGTGGTGAAAAAAAAACATCAATCTTAAATGTAAAACAAAATATTACATCATCTACTGAAAAAAATACAAATGTCACAAGTCTTATCTATTGTATTAATTATACCACAAATCAGAACGCAAAATATTGTTGCACAAAGTGAATCACAAGCCCTATACTTAAGACAACATTATTAATATTTGAGGACATGTGGAAATAATTTTCAAAAAGAAATTTAAACCAATTTGAAATAGTAAATTATATTTTTTTTATAAAGAAATGGTAAATTATTTTAAAATAACATAAAGTGTAATTTTGGCATTAAAACAAAATATTAAAGAGGTAAAAAAGTAGGCTAAGGAGCAGGGAATAGAGACCACACGGCAAAGTCTAATATTTTAATTGAAATAGAAACTCAATAAGATATACCAGATTTGTTTGGTTTCTGCTGTTGGTTTAGGGATCATTGAAGGTTCCCTTCACAAGGGATTGTCCCAATTTGGTCCCATTGTTTTGAAAAAGACATTAATGAGAATGAGTTTGGATGGTCGATTCTTGGTGTAGGACAAGTGAATTTCAGAACACCCACTTGGAACCAATTTGTGACCCTCTTAAGGGCAGGGTTACTCACACCACACACAAATCCCAAATACACGTCTATCTATACTATATACTATTTTCTCTTCACGTTTTTATTTTTTATTAGAATGTTGTAAGAAGATTGGTTTTGTATACAAGAGATTTTGAGTTTGAGCTCGATTATTGTTTTTAGAGAAGTAAATATAAATTATCTTTGTAATTATTTTTTTAATCTTAAAGTATTTTTTATCTTATAGTGGAGCATCATTCTCCCATCTAACTTTTTTTATAAAACAAAATATTAGTCGTATAAATATAATTTAGTTGGTAGTTGAACATTGATATGCAACGGCTCAGATTTGAGGCTTGCGATTTCACATTTAAAATGAAAGTTTAGCCATGAGATACTCGACCAAAAAAATGGACAACTAATTATATTAAGATTTATTAGAGAAAATTATATTATCTCATAAAAAACATTAAACGACCTTATTTTTTCCTCTAATGTTATACGGAGTACTATACACATTGCTCTATCATAAATTACACTCACCATTCTCGAAAGAAATTGAAATATATTTCACTTTCCTCTTATGTTAAAATGTGCAATTTTATATACCAAAAAAAATGTGCAATTTTCTTTCTTATTAAACACTTTAGTTTGTCTCCGTGAGTATGATTTAGTTGGCAAAAATATTATATGTGATACGCAAGGACCGAAAGGGAGTGAAATACATAGAGTTATAAGGATGACCAGAAGTGTAATTTACTAATATTTTTTTGTTAACATTTTTAGGCATATAAAATCTACCACGTGATCGAATGAAACGATAGAAATGTTGTTTTCATAAATTTATTTTAGTTAATAAGAATATTACATTTTATTTGTACTGATTAAAATTTAAACTCTAAACATTTCATTTATTTATTTATTTATTTTAAGAGTGAAATATATAATTATAGTAGAGGCTATTAGAAAGAAAAAAAACAGTATAAGGATGTCCTCTGCCAAATGAAAATGCATCATATATTATATTATGTCTTTTTTTGCACAATCATATATTATGATTTTGATAGCACACCCTATCTATTTATTTTTTAACTTTTTTTGATATAATATAAGATAAGATACGCCCACACTAAACTATAGTTCCAATAACATATACTGCGGGTCATAAACCCATGAATTTTTTTTTCTACTCCATATATAAACCCGTGGTATTGCTACAGTACTTTGAAGGTTTATTTATATGTAAAATATTGTGTTCGCTTCTCGTTATGAAATATTTTGATTATGTGTATGAATAACTTTAAGAAATATCAATAAATTGGTTCAAATAATAAGATTTCTAATCTTCTTAAATATATAATTAAAAGTTCGATTTGTGATTTGATTGTAAGAAAAAACTCATCTTATATATCAGATAGATTTCTCCACAAAAATTTCACTCTAGTTCTTCATACTTTTTATCCATATATGTGAGTTTATTTGAATATGGCAAATGGGTGTTGACACTAGACCAATAAAAAAAAATTACAATAAGAGAGTAAGGACAAACTTGTAGCCACATCATAAATATAATGTATAAAAGAAAATTCTAAGCTAAATATATCGTGTAAATGTGTTAAATTATATTTTTGGGCCAAAGTTATTATGCATAAGGATTATTTTTATGCATGGTGCATAAGTGAAACTCAGCCATTAGATTTCAGTGACACGTGTAATAATCGTAGCGCGTTTTAACATGCATACCGGAATACTTTTTCTCAACTGTTCCGGTATGAATATGCATACCGGAACACTTTAGAAAAAGTAAAGTGTTCCGGTAACCATATGAATATGCATACCGGAACACTTTTTCTCAAGTGTTCCGGTATGCATATTCATACCGGAACACTTTATAGAAAAAGTGTTCCGGTAACCATATGTTTACTCATGCACCCCTAAACCATTTTGTTGTGAGAATGATTTCAGATATATACACTCCAAAACCATTAAGTGCATAAGATGATTTTGAAGCACATCCTATAATTAGAAACCATTTTATGCATCTAATGGTTTTGGATTGCATATCTCTGAAACAATTCCCACAACAAAATGGTTTAGTAGTTTTTAATTATAACTATATGTTTACTCATGCACCCCTAAACCATTTTGTTTTGAGAATGGTTTCAGATATATACACTCCAAAACCATGAAGTGCATAAGATGGTTTTGAAGCACATCCTATAATTAGAAACCATTTTATGCATCTAATGGTTTTGGATTGCATATCTCTGAAACTATTCCCACAACAAAATGGTTTCATTATTCTTTATTTTGAATATGCATACTGGAACACTTGAAAAAAAATGTTCCGGTATGCATATTCATATGGTTACCGGAACACTTTTTCTAAAGTGTTCCGGTATGAATTTGCATACCGGAACACTTTAGAAAGTTAAAGTGTTCCACTTTAGAAAGTTAAAGTGTTCCGGTAACCATATGCATACCGGAACACTTTTTCTCAAGTGTTCCGGTAAGTCCAAATGTTGAAGTGGGGTGTATAACGAAATGGGAGGGGTGCAAATGAGAAGTTTATGTACCGTGTATAAGGAATCCTTATGCACAATAACCGGACCCATACTTTTGTTTCTTTGATTTTTTTAATCAGTTTTATTTTTAATAAATTTTTTATATTTTTAAGTAGAACTGGCAAAATAAGTTTTCTATCTCTATACGTCTAGGCTAGTATTTTAAGGCCCAATTCTAACATTTATTCGGGCTTGCCGAACCAGCTTATACGAGCTAGTCCATTTTTAACATTTTATCATTTTACTAGATTATTATATAAACTTTTTAAAAAGGTAATGAAGAATCCGAGTTAAAGTTTTGTGATGAACAATTTTTTTATCATATTTTATTTATTTTTCAGTTGAACTCCAAATTATTAGGTTTCACTCTCCTTAGAATTTGAGGGTTAACACAAAAAGAGAAATGATATTTGAACATCAAAAAATTGTTGCCAAATGTTTATATTTTTAAAATATGCATAAAGTGTAAAAAAAAAGTTAAAAATAGAAAAGAGACGGATAAACATATACGCTGTCAAATACATTTTTTTGTTCATATAATATACCTAAAAAAAAGGAAAATCTAAGTACTATAACTAAATGATGTTTTCAATCAATTGATGATTATTTTTTAGTTAAATTCTTCTTTTTGACGAATTTTTATTTAAATTCTTAATTGGCCTATATTTTGTTAAAACATTATAAATCATAGAGACCTATTTAAAAAAGAAAACTTAAAATACTAAAGACTATGAATAAACATGAATAAGAGATTTTTGAAATAAAAAATGAATATGTTATAAAATTTGGAAAAATACTAACACCAGTTCTTTTTAGAAGAGACAAATGATTTTTTTTTATTCATTGAATAGTTAATGTATCTGGAAGCTTGTATGAATGGACTACAATAACTTAAATGATAAAATGAATGAATGATTCCCAAATAAATGTAATTTACAGTAATCAATAACTCTACCAAACAAATTCTCTATAGTTTTTCCCCCTCAAACATTTCTTTCATGCAAAGAATATGTAGTTCAACATTTAAATTCAACATATATAATCGATTTAACAAAAACTTGGATAAAATTTGGATTGCATCTTAAAAGCTGCTGGATCTGTTATGACTTGCACAGATTTGGGAGCTGCTTCAGCATCCTTTATATTTGTGTTGCAACCCCATACCCGAACAAGTAATCTCCGACACTTGGGAGACGATGGTTTCAAATACGTTTTGTACCACTCAATAACATCATGCTTGCTTATGTTTTTCAGTTCTTCGGCTTCTTTCTTTGATATATCAAATATGTACCTGAAAATTTACAACATTTTATCATCATATAAATCATGATTGCACGACCAAAGCACACGTCAAACACTTCTACAATCATTTTTATATGCTTAGTCAAACATTTTCACAAGTGTGCTTATATATCATAATTAAGCTCTAAATAACTTTATTCCAAAAGATCCTGCAACATAGTAGAATCAATTAAGAAGTCATAACTTCAACAAGCCGAGTCATGTAGGAATAATCGCTGGCAGTTATGATGCCTTATCATCAATAATAGAAAACTTCGACAAAAGTCTAAAGTACCTTTTATCGACAATCTGATTCCATAGTCTATTGCTTTCATATGTGAGTGATGGATCTTTCTCCAACAGCTTTCCCATTAAGCCACTTTTATAATTCTCAAAGGAATCATCATCAAGGCCACCCTACAATACCAAAACATTTCTTCAAAACACAAGTCCACGTTTAGCAAAAAACATACATTGCAACAAATATTATAACATGAGAATCATAAAACTTGGTCAGGAATTTCCCTTGATTATCTAAAATGTGTTTATCTTGGCCTACATTAGAAAAATGTCATTGAATAATGACCCTACAGGCAACAACAATTTTAATGCCCTCATGCGATACGAATAGAAGATGTTAGATTTGGAAGATCACAAATTTCAAGCATTTTACTATTCACATGATAGCATCCATTTCCCCTTAAATAGCACGACGGCGCATTATTTTTAGCACCCAACGCATATCAACTTCATCACAGTTCACATGGAAGCATAAAGCAAAAGAACATAGAAGTTGACGGAAAAATAAACACTTACCAACAATTCTTCCAGGTCATTTATGAAGCTTTCAACTCTACCTTGCAAGTAAATTGGATTGTACTCAGCTGACTGAATGCAGAAACAAAACCCAAAAACACGGTATGTTACTCGTGGGCTACATTCAACGACATAACCAAGCTGCTCCTTTGTCCTATATTGAGATAAATATCAAGAATTTCAGCCTCAAACAAACTACCACATAGGTCAGATAGAAAATAGAAAGATTAAGAAACATCAATCCTAACCTAATAGAAAGAAATATTGCAAGTAAATACTTTCATTGAATTTGAAGGATTGCTCTCAGTGAAATTAAGGATCCAAAACAGACTAGAAAATTTTAAGCCTAAACCAAATTATTTCACAATCAAGTCATCAGTAACCTAAACTCTGAACTGTTTCACAACAAAATGAGTTTAAAAGGCAGAAGCAAAAACGTTCAAGCATTTAACTGATGATCACTCATAATAAATGTGAGTACAAGCACAATTTGCTTATAGTGTGCACTGTAAGAAGAAACCAATAATCTCATTTTAAAAGATAAGTTATTCAACGTAGAATTGCAACCATGAGAAAGAAGGGGAAGAGAGAACTCTCTTCATCAACAAAATATAACATGTTAAAAATAAGATACTTCTAGCATAAGATTGTCACCTCAGCTGATTAAAAAGGGGCTCCTCGACAATTTCATCAAAAAGATCGATCAAAGCTTTTAACTTGGTTGATCCCAATCCAAGATCTTCTTTGATTTGAAAATATAGCTGCATAAATAGAAAAACCAAAGCAAGAGGTGGGAAAATTTTGTCAGAGAATTTAGAAAATAAATTTATAAGGACACATTGATGCATAAATAGAAAATAAATCTATAGGACACATTGATGAAATACAAATAACAACCAATCAAACTAAAATTACCTCAATCACAGAGTTTTTTTCCACCTTGTTCTTCACGTTTATATCTCTAACTAAATTGGCACTTGAAGGGAGGCAAATTACACGCTCAGCATGCCTTGACTTGATAGGGAGTGGATTTACGGGAAAATTCGTCTTAAATATATTTGATATGTTAATCGCTTCTTCTTCTGACAAATTTCCATGGCATAGTCCCTCAATATATAACTGTACAGAGTTAAGACAAGAATAAATATCCAACAATGTCATAACAATAAATTAATGACAAAACTAACCAAATAAAAAATTATCATAAACCTCTGTTGACTTATACAAGTTCATCATGGAACTCGTTTACAAATCAACTAATTGCAAATAATATAGTAAAATTGCAATATCAAATATTTCATTTAAACCTGTGAGCGAAGCTCAGGTATAAATGCCTTCAGATCATCAAGCGACAAATCATTTAAACAATGCAGCTTCTCGTCAACATCATAAAAGCTCTGACACAAGACTTGCAATCTCAAATATGATGAATGGCTTAGAGGCTTCATGTTGGAGTTTTTTAATGTTCGCTTCACGTCTTCTTTTATTACCTGTTTAAATAAGCATTGGTCCATCACAATACAGAATGGAAACGAAAAGAATTGAAAAATCAAGACAAAAAAAAATGTGAACGTTAATATTAATATAGGGGAAATTGCATTCACCTCCCCTGAGGTATATACTTAAATAACACATACACCCCTCAATTCTATACAAAAACATTGATCTTCCCTCAATTACACACACCTACCCTCTGTTACCTAAAATAAAAAGAGTGCTATTTCAATAAAACTGAGGGGAGATAATTTTTTTGTAATATATAATGTTGTGAGCATTCATTTTGAAAATAGAAAGGGGTATGTGCTATTAAGGAAATCGACGCAAACATGCCACTCACTTGATATCGATCCTCGGTTGGCATAAAAGATCTGGCAGCAGACAAAATTTTTGATAAGAGAACAGGAAGCTTCTCATTGAAACCATAGACTTTTAGTTCAAGCATATCACCAACATAAGCGACGGACGTTTCTAACTTGGCAACACTAGCCTGCACACATAGACACAAACTCATAAACAAAGATATCTAAATATAGAATAGGACCATTACCGCTCCCGCACAGCATTTCACACACTCACTAAGTGCATCTAATTGAAATTTCATAATTGCATTCAAATATATTTTTAATTCAAGTTAAATAAGTTAACTTTGGAAGCACTAGCCTGCACAGCATTTCATGCCCTCCACTAACTACGCTTAATTGAAATTTCTTAATTACACTCAAATAATATTTTAATACAAGTCAAATAGTATGGCAAAAAGTTTTAGTATTCTACAGTTGAGAGAAACGGAAGGGGATTATAATCTGAAAATCCTGAAAATGTTATTCACAATAGAAATATACAAAGAACTACTTATCTAGAACCGGTAAGCTTGATGAGCAAGCTTTACACACATTAACCAAATAACAAACTCCTGGCAACAAATTCAGGCCTGTTAAATTAGGCATCTAGTTCACACACTATGAACTATGAACCTTCTAGAATACAACAAAAAGTGCCAATTGTAATAGAGAGGTGCACAATTTAGGAAACACCAATTAAAAGTAGCTAGATGGGAGTGTCACTGGATACAACTCTCTTAGAAATTGAGTATTGGGACTAACTCAACCCTACAAAACCGGCTTGTAAGGTGAGGATTGCCTCTTACTTATAAACTCTTATTCAGGCCATCTCATATCCGATGTGGGACTTCTTAACAAACTCTAATGATACTGTACGCTACTGTTCAACTTATATGGTGTAAACATACATTGACTAAGCCGTAATTTAATCTTGAAAACTTATACTATGTTAGAGTATATTAAAGTATACTGTTATAACTTGTATAGGTTCGGTTAAATAGTTATAGATTCAGTTAGTAGTTAGTTAGATATTGTTAGAATATAACTAACAAGTCAGTTACAGAATGTAACTGACAGATTCTAGAACATTCCTCTATAAAGAGAGGTGTAACCCTTTTGTAACTAATTCAGTTAATCATAATACAATGAATTCATTCTCATCATCTTCTCCACTCTCTCTATTCTAACATGGTATCTAGAGCTTCTTGATCCATGGCAAATCCCTTCAACACAGAGGGAGGTTTTTCCTCCTCCCAAAACAAGATCTCAAACCTAGTTTCAGTACGTTTAGATGACAAAAACTTCAAGCAATGGAAGCAACAAGTTTCTGGTGTTATTCGTGGTTTTAGCCTCCAAAAGTACGTCACAGAACCTGTGATTCCTGAGCAGTATCTCACAGATGCAGATCGTGCCTCAGGAACTGTGAATCCTCTGTATCAAGCATGGGAAAATCAAGACGCGTTGATCTGCACATGGCTCCTTTCAACAATGTCAGAGCCTCTTCTTGCGAAGGTAGTGGATTATACGTTTTCGTCAGAAGTTTGGGATGAAGTTCACCGTCATTTCAAGACGCTACTCATCACCAAAGCTAGGCAACTCCGATCGGAATTGCGAACCCTAAGCAAAGGCGATCGCAAGATCGCTGAATTCATTCAACGCGTCAGAGAAATCAATGAATCGTTGATTTCAATTGGCGATCCAGTTCCTCACCGTAATCTCATCGAGATCGTGCTCGACGCGCTTCCTGAAGACTATGACTCAGTTGTAGCAGCTGTAGCGAGCAAGTCTTTTCCTGTTTCTTTGGACGAGTTAGAATCTCATCTCCTAGCTCATGAATCTAGGTTAGATAAGAACAAGAAGCAGAATCAAATTGATTCTGCAAGTGTTAATCTTGCTCAGGCTTCAGCTGCGTCTTCTCAAAACTCCAATTCAGATGCTACTCCACCTCCTATTCCTAATTTTCCTACTGGAACAAATCACACTGCTGCACCTGAATACCAAGGCCCTAGCTCTCAATACACACGTGGTGGTGGTAGATCTGGTAGAGGTGGAGGCCGTTCTGGACGCGGAGGACGCGGTGGACGCGGTGGAAGTGATTCCTCATGCCAAATCTGTCATAGGAATAATCATGATGCTTCAATTTGTCACTTCCGCTACACAGGCCAATCTCAGAACTATGGTTATGGTAACAGCTACCCTAGGCCTCAATTTCCTAATCACTATGGCTTTGGCTATCCTAGGCCACCACGTGCTCAAGCACCTCAGGCCATGTTTCCTGGTGCTCAAGCTATGCTCACTGCTGGGAGCAATCACTTCAACAACCAATGGTGGTATCCAGATTCTGGAGCTTCACACCATGTGACCCCTGATCCTTCAAATCTCTCAGACACTGTCTCTCTTCCAGGCTCAGATCAAGTGCATATGGGGAATGGTCAAGGTTTGTGCATTAATTCTGTAGGTTCAATGAATTTTCCTTCTAATCTGAACCCTAGAAACACTCTAGTCCTTAAGAACTTGTTGCATGTTCCCTCAATAACCAAAAATCTGCTAAGTGTCTCTAAATTTGCTCAAGATAATAAAGTGTTCTTTGAATTTCACCCTACTTTCTGTGTTGTGAAATCACAGGCTTCTTCTGAAGTCCTCTTGCATGGAGTTGTGGGAGCTGATGGACTGTATAAGTTTGCTGCTCCCCTAGAATCTGTTTCTACTCTACATAGTTCAGCTTCTGTTTTGAATAAATCATCAAATGAATGTAATTTTGTTTGCATGAAACCTTTGAATTCCAATTGTTTAGCTAGTTCTGTTTGTTTCAATTCTAATGTTCCTAGTTGTTTGGCTCAGCCTAATCCTACTGTAAATCTTTCTCAATATGGAATAAATGTCAATGCTTCTGTTTTAACACCTATATCTCATGCTACCTATAATTTGTGGCATGCTAGACTAGGTCACCCTCACCATGACTCTCTCAGGTTTGCTCTTCAAACATGCAATATTAATGTTCCTTCTAAGCCTGTTGTTGATGTATGCACTGCCTGTTGCTTAGGGAAGAGCCATAGACTTCATGCTCCCCTATCTAACACTACCTATACCTCACCTCTTGAGTTAGTTGTGTGTGATCTTTGGGGCCCTGCTCCTGTAAAATCAACTTCTGGTTTTACTTATTTTCTAACATGTCTTGATGCTTTCTCTAGATTTGTTTGGGTCTATCCTTTGAAAGCAAAGTCTGATACTATGTCTAAATTCATTGAATTTAAAAATATGGTAGAATTGCAGTACAACTGCAAGATTAAAATTGTTCAAACGGATGGTGGTGGAGAATTTAGACCCTTTACCAAATTCCTTACCAATTTAGGTGTTATACATAGGCTTACCTGCCCTCACACTCATCACCAGAATGGCCTAGTAGAGAGAAAGCATAGGCACTTGGTTGAAACAGGACTGACTCTGTTATCTCAGGCCAATATTCCCTTGAAATATTGGGACCATGCTTTTAGTACAGCAGCATATCTTATAAACAGACTTCCCACACCTATACTTCAAAATAAATCACCCTATCTCACTCTTCAAAATAAACAACCAGATTATAAAGCTCTAAAAGTCTTTGGCTGTGCTTGTTTTCCCTTCCTAAGACCTTATCACACAACCAAGTTAGCCTACAGATCTCAGGAATGCATTTTCCTAGGCTATTCCACTACTTATAAGGGTTACAAGTGCCTCAGTCCTGATGGTCACATTTATGTATCTAAGGATGTTCTATTCAATGAACAAAAATTTCCCTACCCTGATCTATTTCCAAAAGAAGATAACACTGACACACCTAAAACATCTCCATCTCCTATATCTCATGTGCCTCTTCATTTACCAAATCAAGTCCTCAACCCTACACCTCTCAATACTATTCCCTTTGCTGCTATACAAGAACCTCTTTCACCACTACATCCCACTCCTCTGCAAACTATTCCTCACCCTACAGTTAATGCACCCATCTCACCTACTACATCATCTCCACAAGGGTCTGAAAATCACTCTCCCATTACTCCTACTTCTCAGTTATCTCCACCATCTAACAGTTCACTTGGTCTCAGTCCTAATATACAAACATCTAATGCATCTCAACACATATTCTCTACTCCTTCCTCTGAGTCATCTGTTGAGTCCCAAAATCCTTCACAACATGCTCCAATTAAGTCTCTTCAAGGTCACTCTATGACTACCAGATCTAAGGCCAAACACAATCCTACTGCTCTTCTAACTCATCTTGAACCTACTACTGTTAAGCAAGCTTTTCAATCCCCTTCTTGGATAAAAGCAATGCAGGAAGAGTATGATGCACTTCTAAAGAACAAGACCTGGACCTTAGTGCCTGCTCCTACTCACAAAAAGCCTATAGGATGCAAATGGGTTTTCAGAATTAAAGAAAATTCTGATGGATCAATCAACAAGTACAAGGCCAGGTTAGTGGCCAAGGGGTTTCATCAAAAAGCAGGCTCAGATTTCACTGAGACTTTCTCACCTGTTGTCAAACCTGTGACTGTTAGAACTGTACTTACCATTGCTGTATCTAATAAATGGCCTATTCAGCAAATTGATGTAAATAATGCCTTTCTAAATGGCAATTTAGAGGAAGAAGTCTATATGCAGCAGCCTCCAGGTTTTGAGGCTTCAGATAGTAATCTTGTGTGCAAGCTAAACAAGGCTTTATATGGCCTTAAACAGGCACCTAGGGCCTGGTTTGATAAGCTGAAGACAGCTCTAGTTCAATATGGATTCTCAGCCAGTAAGTGTGATCCTAGCTTATTCATGATTAAAACCAGCACTGTTCACATCATGGTTTTGGTATATGTTGATGACATTATCATCACAGGAAATTCTATGTCTCATATTCAGCAAGTAATTTCAAAACTGAATGCTCAGTTTGCTCTAAAACAACTAGGGACCCTTGATTTCTTCTTAGGATTAGAGGTGTTTCATTTGGACAATGGTTCTCTTCTCCTATCTCAAACAAAATATATCAGAGATATGCTCTCTAGGGTGCAAATGGATTCTGCTAATGGGATGCCTACACCCATGGTATCTAGCTCAAAATTATCTAGAGTGGGGTCTAATCCTGTTGAGGATCCTACATACTTCAGATCTGTAGTTGGAGCTCTGCAGTATGCTACACTTACTAGACCAGAGATCTCTTTTTCTGTCAACAAAGTTTGTCAATTCCTATCTAATCCTCTTGAAGAGCACTGGAAGGCTGTAAAAAGGATTCTTAGATACTTAAGTGGGACTCTTCATCATGGGTTGCTCATTCAGGCTGCTCCCATTCATCAACCTCTGTCCCTAATTGGATTTTGTGATGCAGACTGGGCCTCTGATCCTGATGACAGAAGGTCAACTTCAGGGGCTTGTATCTATCTTGGACCAAATCTAGTATCCTGGTGGTCAAAGAAACAAACATTGGTGGCCAGGTCTAGTGCAGAAGCTGAATACAGAAGCTTAGCTGGCCTATCTGCAGAACTTCTATGGTTACAATCTCTTCTAACAGAGCTGGGGTGCAACTTCTATACTCCAAAAATTCTATGTGACAATCTAAGCACAGTCTCATTGGCTCATAATCCTACTCTCCATCATCGCACTAAACACATGGAGTTAGATATATTCTTTGTCAGAGAAAAGGTTATAAACAAGAGCCTCATTGTCTCTCATGTGCCTGCTACTGACCAATGGGCTGATGTGCTTACCAAGCCTCTATCTGCTAATAGATTCACTACACTTCGTGACAAGCTGAGAGTGTTTGACAAAGAGCACTTGATCAAAACTTCATCAGCTTCTAAGGGGGAATGTTAGAGTATATTAAAGTATACTGTTATAACTTGTATAGGTTCAGTTAAATAGTTATAGATTCAGTTAGTAGTTAGTTAGATATTGTTAGAATATAACTAACAAGTCAGTTACAGAATGTAACTGACAGATTCTAGAACATTCCTCTATAAAGAGAGGTGTAACCCTTTTGTAACTAATTCAGTTAATCATAATACAATGAATTCATTCTCATCATCTTCTCCACTCTCTCTATTCTAACATACTAAAACTTTACACTTGTACTTTCTTTATTAACATAAGTTAACAAGTAAATCAAAGAGAAACACAACTGTAGTGAAACTATAAGGATTAATGAACTTGCAAAAGTCAGACATTGGCATTAAAGAATAACAGAGGTCCCAGATTTTTTTAGAAGTGATACCAGAGATCAGTTCACAGTGGCAATAAGCTAAAGTTCATGTTTAATTAGAAGAGAAAAAGGTCAACTATAGAAAACTATACTTGGGCACTTTTCTATCTTCATTTATTGTTCTGTTCTGTTTCATATAAAAAGATAGATGATTAACCTGATATACGATTTCATTCAACTCGTCTTTAAGAAGATGAATGAACAATTCAGACAGTACACAACTCCTTGCGTTATCATATCCACCCTTCAAGTTGATTCGAAAATATGTATTGGCTCGAGGAACTTTGAAAGTACTATCCAGCTTATACCAAAATTTCATCAAAGCTTCATCAACTATACATCTAGGAGAGGTCGTATTTTCAAAATCATCATGATCTGTGTGACCAGCCCGTATAGAAAAGTCGCTTGGAATAAACTCATTCTTGGATGGAAGGTGCAGTGCCGCATCAATTTCTAAAGGATTTCTCCATAACTCCATCAAATCTTGAGCGATATCTTCTTCGACATAACGTGAACCAAACCAAGGTTCATGCTGGAAATCTGAAAAGTAGAGCAACAAATAGTTCAATCATCTTTATGAAAATAGAACTTGCAGCACTAATTAGGGTTACCACAATTTTTTCACAGACGATGGCATTAATAATCATGCCGTTTGTGACTACTCGTTTATCTAAACATTCTCATTGAGTATTCAGAAAAAAAAAATTTGGTTCAATGGGGCCTTGGCAATCTAGGCTTCTACTCAACTAGCACAAATTTTCAAATAGTGTAGTTTCAGTTATCAAATTCCAAGACTTTGTTCAACATAACAGGCATATACGGTAGCAAAAATAAATCATGGAGTAAAGCCCAAAGAAGGTAATTACAGTATCATCATTATTGAATAAGAATTATTAAAGTACAGGATCATAGCCACTAACTTTGACCTTAGTCGCTTATTAAATGTGTTATTGTGTTAATGTCTAACCCCAAATTAGTTAGTAAGTTGAGAATAGTTAGGCTCAAGTTAGCGAAGCATGTTATAATCTATATAAACAACAAGAGGTTTGGAACTATCTAGCCATTTGAGAAAAGTGTTGGGGGATTTAGGGCAGGGAGGAGCAGTTGCGCAAAGATATATGCATTTTATTCTGTAATCAAGAGAATTCTAATGACATAGCAAGTTTTCGATCACAGATTTACAATGATATAGGTAAAGGGTTAAAGACATGTGTAATTGCAAATTAGACAAGGGAGAAAAAATAACTCACCTGCTGCCTTCTGAATCAACTTTGAGACAACATCAACCCTCATATTTTCAGGAACGAAGAAACCAAGAACTCGTTTTATCAATTGCTCATCCCATGTCTTGTACACATAGTCACCATAAATGACATCCTCTGATGGAAAGAACTTCAAATTTTCTGCACAATAGAATAAGTCAACCACAAGTAAGAAAGGGCCAGAATACTTTTTGATTACTCTCATGATATCATATAATAGAATTGAGAGCATAACAAAGAGACCTTCAAAGAAACAAATTTAAGAAATTAACTTAGAAACCTGCAAGCTCTGCAGCATAATCATCCTGAGGCTGCTCTTCTGCAAATCTGAATTCCATGTTTCCAATATTTTGAAGTTCCTTAAATATCCATTCTTGTGGAGAATTTTGCCGCAACAAATTAAGGTATTGATAGACATAACCAATAAGATCGAAGATCTGGGAGGTGAGGGGAAAAAAATTAAGCTATATTGAAGAAAAA
This sequence comes from Trifolium fragiferum, assembly GCA_954870985.1. Lineage (NCBI taxonomy): Eukaryota > Viridiplantae > Streptophyta > Magnoliopsida > Fabales > Fabaceae > Trifolium > Trifolium fragiferum. The sequence goes on along the minus strand of OX940794.1, from coordinate 6,153,711 downwards.
AATAATGTTGACACTTGAAATTAATTACTAATCGAAAAATTATTTTTGCAACCAAATGATCAATAATGTTTTCATGGTGTTACAAACCTCACATTTATGTCTATTAATGAAAAGTTAAAATCACTAAATATTAATTGAACTCATCAAATGCAACGGAATACCACCATTACAATGAGTTTGACTAGTGATATGTGATAGCTCATTAAAAACACAATTTTAGTCTTTAATCCGAAGGGCCTACGCAAGTTAAGAAAATGTGACTACCTTTTCTACACCAGAGTCAGTAAGGTGGATGGACATAACAAAGACATAAGCTATTGATGACCGAAAAATTCCATCATCCCCAACACAAGCAGATAGAGATGTAGCCCATCCTTTAGCCTTGAGAAAGGAAAGCAAGCTTCCCCTTCCCTCTGAAAGGTTAATTAAATTATTGTTAATAAGCCAACCATAAAGGGTTCAATAGTAGACTTCTAGAGTTAAGTTGACTAGCACTTTTAGTAAAGTTACACATACACACAATAGAAAGTCATTAGCATTAAAATTTTGAAAATGCAAAATATTCCCTATAAAGCATCAGCATATATTATCTTTTAATCAGAACCATTTTCCACTACATTTAGAATGATTTATCTCTTAAACACAACTAGGAAAGATATGAAAAAATTTAAAACAGAAAACAAATCTTCAAAAACTTATCTAGCCTTGTAAGTGGAGAGTAAATTATTAAATTAAATTTTTGGAATGTGGGAGTGTGTAGAAGACCAGCTTCTGCTTTCTATTATTCACCATATATAGATGAGAACTTGCAATTGCTTTGGAGGAAACTTGTTGACCAATTTTGAAATATCACATTAAGAAAAGAGAGGAAAGAAATTGTTAAAGAAATAAAAGAAACTCTCCTACGCCAATTGTCATACAATAACATAACATGCATAAAAACAAACTCGGTATTACGTTTATCTGACCAGAGATGCATAAAAAATGCATGATGATATAGAAATGAAAATATACATTTCAAGTCTCAACCATCTAAAATTCACCGATAATGAGATATCATACCATGCCCAAGGAGATGAGCCAAATAATCTTCTGGTTTCTTTAGATACTCTTGGTGTAGACAAGGCAGGGTCCATGATAAGTCAAGCATATGAACATCTTTGACAGCTTCTAGCCGATAAAGTTTACCAGGTTTCCATATTGGACCTTCCACAGTGAACTTCGGGTTTACATGAGGCCCCTTTTTAACAGCACCAAATAGTTCCACAACCCAACTCTCGAGCACATCCAAAGACTCTGTATTATTTTGAACATGTTATTAAAACCAAACACAATATGTTGGTTTTGGTCCAACTAATGACAAGAGACATTAGAATGAACCATTTGTTAATAAGATGCTGACCATTTTACAAGTGTGATTATTCAGGGAAAAAACCTGATCAACATTAGCAATATAAAAACTTAACTCTTCTTTCATTCTTTTAAGTAGAAAGATACTTAACTATGCCTCAATGTTATTGATACCAGAAACTTAAAAAACAAAAAATCATTAGTAAGCTATTCCACTTTCAGAAACAATTTTGCATCAAGTCCCATCGAGAAAGGATTTCCGATTTATTATTATTACTTCTGTTTTATTATGTATATATGAAAAACATGAAAACTTTAGTTGCTAAAGTAGACATCGACTCTCTGAATCTATTGATTGTAGAATAGTATTTTCTACACAACTAGCTTATTGTTGTAAGACAACTGTCGAGACTCCCCCTTTTCATCATTTTGGTTTTAGAAAAGAGCTTTTCATCATATTACAACAAAAATTTAACTGTGTCAATTATCTCCTATTTCTTAAGACAGTGGCAATAATTTCTCGAGAACTAATATAAATCAAGAATGATTGCAAACCTAAATATCATGTTTGACTTGTAGGAAAAACACAGAACACCCAATTGCTTGGTAAAATATGGCAAGCAAAACTTTGGTAAACTTCTTTCTGAATTGATCAATTGATTAACAATTTTAAAGATAATAATGAACAAGGTTTACCTCCACCAATAACAACAAGCTTCATTAATCCACCATGGTAATAATCCTTGTATAATCTGAATATTTGGTCCCGCAGATCAATACCCTTTTCCATTGCATCAACAAGGCTCTTTTTATTCCCTTCAAGGTCATAAAAAGTAGCATTTTAATTATACAAAATAAACTAAATAACTAATTGACCAATAAATGAATGAATAACATAATACAACATACCCCAAAAGAATTTATTCAAAGGATGATTAGGTGTAGAAGTATGGCACTGAAGTTGTTGAAGACGGCAAGCATCACTTTGTAACACCTGGTTAAATTCTATGTTCGGTTTTGTACACCATTATGGTATACAATAATAAAATATGGTTCATCAGCAAACTGGCAAATATGCATTGGAGCGTTTTCAAAAAAAAAGAAAATCGTAAAAAGAAAAGCTAAAATGGAAATACCTGAATCTACTGCCTGTACTTCACGCTCCATGGCCTCCGCTTTTACAAGAGGAGATATGAAAAATTGAGAAAATCTGACGGAAAAAAAAAAATACAATCAAGGTGGATAGAAATGCACAATGATTTTAAGTCTGAACTACACATTATAAAACTGAACCATTACATACATCACAGCTAGATTCAGTGCAAAATGTAACCAACAAAAAGTATTTATAACCAAAATAATAATATGTCACAACTTCACAAGAGCTCCCAATTTCCAATAATAATTTACCAAAGACATTAAGATTATTAAAATTCAAATTGTTCATATATATATAACCAATGTGAGTGGATCGATAATGCTATATAACATAGGTCGAATATTTCAACAAATACTGAGATGACTAAAATAACAGATAATATAGGATCAAATTTACAAGAATATTAATAATTGGAAGGTATTGTATTTTAAAGCATACTAGTTTGTTTCATGCTTTGTATGCTTGCTTTACATATGTGGCATGTAATCTAATAATATAAATATTAAAAGAGAACAAAAGGAATTATCTTTTATACTTCTATAAAACTGCAGTAGCTAAAATTTATTACATAACCAACGCATCTTACATCAACATCATCACCACATAGTATTAAATTAAATGACAATTGAAAAGGCTAGTGGAAACAAAACCCTCTGCAAAAAGTAATGCGAAAAATCATGTAATGGATAAGAAATGCCAAGTTAGACAATTCATAGCAGATTTTACCTTCTCAAGGCTCCCTTCAGAAACTCACGCTTCACTTCAAAATGGTAGCAGGTATGTTCAGTTTCTGTGTATGCATTTGAAGAGCCACCATGCTTGGACAAATAGCTATCATACTAACAAAAGAAGAGTCTGAATGTCAGATTGCTAAGCCAATTAACTGTACTTTATGTCAGACAAACGAAGAAATCAATCAAACTCATCACCCCAATCAATGTTGAAGTTCTATAAAGAAGAAAGGGGGAATAAGTTGGGGTTAAGAGTAAGCTGAATTGGCAAAACCACAAAAAGTGAAATATGATAGGTACTAGGTAGAACCGTAGAAGGAATAGAAGACTCACTTAGGTTACTATAACTATATTAATAGTAATGATAATAATGCAAAAACATTGCATAAATGTATCATTTATTTATATTTTATCAGTACATTTTGGAAGTTGAAACTTCAAAAGGACACTTGAGGACAATGTGGCATTCAGGGATGGAATTTCAAGATTGCTACCAGTTATATGATCTTACACAAAATGAAATATGCAATGTTTTTTCAAGAGAAGCATTATTGACAGAAAACATGTAAAATTCTTGAATCTCTATCTCATTATATAACAGTAGATTTCCAGGTTCAGATGTTATCACTCTACTAAACTAAAATAAATGTTTTTATATGTGCTATTTCCTCACCAATACATGCAAAATTTTAATTTTCAAAGGGACGTAAACAAATAAGCATAGCAATACATGACATAATCAAAAATACCTCATTTTCATCTGGAAATTCATCACTCCCCATGAAGAGCATGTGTTCTACAAAACAGATACAAGGAATTCATAATCGAATATAATCATCCCTCGATAAATTAAAAAAATTGATACTTTTGCTTGAACAAGTTAAATAGCCAAACCTAAAAAATGAGCTAGCCCTTGTGCTTCATTCGGGTCAGAGAAACTGCCAATTCCCACACACATAGCTGCTGCAGCCTGAAAACAAAACACATAAACATATCCACAATCAAAATCAAACATATCAATAAATCGAATTGCACACAACTCTTAGAATTGGAAGTTGAGTCTAACTCAACCTTACAAAACCGCCTTACAAGATGACAATTGTCTCTATTTATAAACTCATGTTCAAACCATCCCTCAACCGATGTGGTACTCTTTAACACACACTCACTCTGATAGTTGAAACCTAATAGCAGGTGGTCCAACGGATCTTAGAGAAGATTGTGCTACTATTTTAGAATTGGGAGTTGGTTCTAACTCAAACTTACAAAACCGACTTGTAAGGTATTGCCTCTACTCATGTTCAAACCATCTCTCAACCGATAAGTGAATCTTTGACAATAACTATCTTTAAATCTCCCCTACATGAGTACATTTTTACACACAACCTAGACCCCATTATACCCCTAATCCTAACACCATTCCTACTATTTCACATCAACACAACTAAAAAACAGCTAAAAACAAAATGGGTATTGATAAAAAATCATAACACAACACAAAACAACATAAAAAAACAACCTTTTTACTCTGATTTGCAGCACCCTTGCCTCCTTCTCTTCCTTCTAATTCATCTTCACTTCCCTCTTCTTCATCCTCATCCTCCTCCTCATCATCATCATCCTCATCCATTCCATCTTCTTCATCCTCATCATCATCATCTTCTTCTTCATCTTCATCGATTGCATCAGTTTTAGGAGGCCCTTCAGGATAAATCTCAGGATCGTGAACAAGCAAAGCTTGAAGCCCATTTTCCAAATGAATAAGACGGTAAAGACGATTATCGTTCGGAGACTTGAGAACGACGTCGTCAGATGAAGATAAAGTAGCGGCGGCGGGAGCACCCTTCAATCCCATACTGTTATGTTGGTCGAAAACAAGAGAGTGAAAGTGTGAGTTTTTAGTTACACTAATAACAAAGGTTTTGTTTGGCTTTGTTTTTTGGACTCTAAATAAGTGCTTTTTTTGTTTTGCGGCTTTTGATTCTAGTTTGAAGCCGAGAAAAGAAGAGGAAGAACCGAAATTAAGGGCACTCCTTTCCTTTGGTATAGAAGACCATGGGAAGGATAATCTAGTTTCTACACTCATTGCCGGCCCATTACTCAACCTCCATCTTGTCTTGAAATTAGTTTTAGGTATTTTAAGAATAAGTTTAATTATATTTTTGGTTCACTCACGATATTATTTTGTTATTATGCTAAAATATTTTTCTAGACTCCTCACTTCCCCAAAAAAAGTTATTTAAAATAGATTCAATGGAAGAGATAGTATATGAGGGGGTCTTGAAGAAAGAAAGAGCATGTATAGGCAAATATGTCAAGACAGATTTGAGAAAGACCAGTCGACCGCCAAAAAATAGAAAACGACTCTTCCATTCGGACAATCTACACCTAATACGCACCAACACTGATTCCCAAAAACCCAGACGCCTCATATCGCCACCTATAGGAAGACCGAGCTAGAAAAAAGGAATTTCCCCATTTTACAATGTAATGCAGACGCAGCCTCGTGTAACCAGGACTCTGAGATATTAACCCCGACCAACATGCTCTTATATTGAACTAGTTTTGAGACTCGTAGATTCTCACGGGTCTATTGATTTTTGTTCGATATTTATATTTGTCATAATATTAATATAAAAATTTATTCATAATCAAAATATTTAAAAATATGTTAAAAAATATTATTCTTTCTTGTAAAACTTATTAAATTGCTAAATATGTTTTTTTTTTACTATATAAATTTGTTTTATTCAATCTAGTGTCCCATGATATTTTTTACTATATTTTTTTAAATGAATAAATTTATTTTATTAAAGGTATTGTCCCTTATATATTGTTCAACGAAAAATTTTAAAAGAACACTTGACAAATATGTCATTTTTTTTTTCACACACCACAAATATGTCATTTTAAAGGTTTATTTTCGAGAATCACCTATTGAATTTCTTTTATAAGCGTTGAAAATAAAATTTTAGATATTTATAAAAAAAAAATAAAAAAATTCAATCCTCTTTCAATAGTCATTTTCTAGATATTTTTTACTTATCATTTTTTCTTTTTATAATAATTTTTAAAAAAAAAACCCTAACAAGACAGTACAACGATAAAAACTTACACTGCAAATGGTAATAAAGATACAAATTCGACAAATCGAGTAGATGAAACCTATACAATACAGACAAATAAACATCAAAGTACAATCTAGCAAGCCCAACGCGGGACTCGAAACCAAATTGCAAAGAAAGATGATGTCTAAAACGCTGCATCAAACAAGCTAGAGACAAGATGAAGAATCAAACTCATCCCATGAGGAACGACGAGTGTAAACGACTGCCAACACAGTAACCGATGCACCCATCGAAAACCCGTTGTTGCAACAAGCAAGTAAAACGCCTTTTCAAGCCTAACAATCCGTTAATCTAAAAGAGCAATCTATAAGAGTGCACAGGATATGACAACAACGATGGCAAGAGCCACATGCGAAGCGGAAACAACCTAACTCCAACGGGAACACCCCACCATGAATAGAACCCAATAAACCTCCAATATGTCAAAAAACTAGATCCTGGCCAAACGCTACCGTCTTAGAATACTTCATGAACCGGAACATTAAGCATAGGAAAACCGACCACCGCCAAGAGGTAGAGACGCCAGTGAGAAACGACCCTAACGGGTTTTGGAAAGAACTCGGATCCACAAGCACCAAACGACGAAGCTTTATAGTAACAACGAGGCCTAACATGTATACCTGAAAAAGAGGGTCAAATGGAGGGTGGTGAAGAAGCCACTCGTCGCTTCACCGTATCGTGATGCTACATGGTTGAGAGACAAATTTGGATTTTGAGGAAATTCTTCTTATAATAATTGATTTTATGGTGCATTATCTAATCATTTAAATGGTTTTGATGATCCGTAACCTTTGGAATACTAAAAAATCATAAAATGATGCATCATTTATTATTTTCTTTTCTATAAATTATAAGAATGTTTTATGTGTAGAAGGTTTAAAATCTAATCTACTACTGAACTTTATTATATCAGAATAACTTTGAAGTTATATTTGAACCGCCGTATTTTAGATAAAACAAGCATCCTCGTGTTTATAATAAAAATAAATAATTATTGGTTATATTACACTTTTACCCCCTTAGCTTTTAAAAAATTGCAATTTTAATTTTCTAACTTTTATAATAATATTTTTGGCCACCTAACTTTAGTACATTTTGCAACATGTTTTTTTCACATGAATCGTGACTCACATACCATGTCAACATATCTTAACATCAAGGCTGACCTAGAGGTAGGACAACCAGACCCACATCCCATCCCAGAGCCTATGTTATTTTTTTCTTAGGACTATCGTTCAAATATATTGTTCAAATATTATTTCTAAAAAACATAGTCAAGTAATATTGGCTGGTTTTGGTGGCATAAGCATTTGGCTTGAGATTTGAATATTTGGGAGGTCCCACTTCAACTCCCACCCGGGGTGGATTTTATTTTGCTTTCTTTTATAAGAGATTCAGACAACTATAATTTATGATAAATTTTGAGAATAATAGTGCATATTGGTGCATTAATTAAACTATTTTAAAAAATGTCCCTTTTCAAAGGATAGTAGGTTTAAGAAGAAGCGTAATGAGAGAGTAAGAATGAATGGAAAAAAAATTTAAATTTACTTTGAATATGTGTTATATTTTATTGGGTTGGACCATCTTATTTTATTTTTTACTTAAAAAAAAGATAAATTTTATATTTTTATATAACTCGCAGGCCGGCCCGCAGCCATCAATCCGCCCCAATTTTTAAGCGAGTTCGACGGGGCGGCTAACTGGATGTGTCGAGCTCAAAACTTAGGCTCAGCCCACAAAAAATGGCGCGGTAAACGAATCGACCCAGCAGGTTAGACCCATTTTGCCGAACCCTCTCCTTCCTCGTCACCCTCTAATATAACTCGAATATGCTTGTTATTGTTCTCAATAAATACAATAACCCAGGCACACATTTGTTTTATAGCATAAGCAAAACATTATTGTTGGAGAAATAAGCCAGGTATAATTTTGAAAATATACATATCCCTTCTATATGTCTCCATAATATTTGATCTTCTCGGTTATATTGCACAATTTAATTTAATTCCATTTTATGTTCTTAGGTTTTTATCTGAATAATTTATGATTCAGTTGATAAGATAATGACTCAAACAAAGACGAGGAAGGGAAGACGTGGTATTGAAATTAGCAAAGATAAATTGAGTGATTTGCCTAATTGCATTATCGTTCACATTTTATCATTTTTGAACACTAAAGACGCCGTTCGAACTTGCATTTTGTCCAAAAGATGGAAGAATATTTGGAAATATATTCCCACTCTTACGTTGCATTGCTCAAACTTTTCCACTTTGAAGAGTTTTGACAAATTCATGTCTAGGGTTTTGTCTCTTCGTGATAACTAAATTGTACTGCACGAGATTGATTTTAATCGTAATGGTAGTATTGCGCCTAGCTTACTTCACACGGTTGCATATTATGTTTTATCCCATAATTTCAAGCTCTTTTGATTAGGAATTGATGTCAAAGGTGATATTGGTCACTTTCTGCCTTGCATTTCATCATGTCAGACTTTAACGTCACCTAAGCTATCAATTTCACCTAAAGGTCGTTATAATTTTGGGAGATCGTTGTTTCCTAAATCACTGAATTTACCGGCGTTGACCTACTTGCATCTAGGAAATTTTGCTTTTTCTGTTGGTGACAATGCCCGAATTAAGCCCTTTTCAACCTTTAACAAGTTGAATATAGTTTGATCATTGATAATTGCACGGTGAAGGATGCACAAATCCTGTGCATATCAAGTGAGACGCTAGTCAGTTTAACTATGTGTAATTATTCTTTCGATGTTTACCAAATTGAGCTATCTGCTCCAAGTAATTTGCTATCTGCTCCAAGTCTTTGTATCTTTTCTTTTATGGGTACTCCTTATCAGAAGTTCCGTGGAAGAAGTCTTTCTTCTGTTAAACAAGTAAACATTGATGCCGAAATGTTGGCAAATTACTCGGAGCCTCCTTTGGTGCTACTCAGCTGGCTGTCCGATCTTGCCAATATAAATTTATTGATAGTCTCTGCAAGTACTCTTCATGTACTTAACTTGGCCTTTTAAAATTGATCATAGTGAAAGAACTACTAAATAATTCTAACCCTGGTAGGAGGAATAATATATGTATGATATGTTAGAAGATTAATTAATTACCTGGTAGGAAGAGGAACCTGCTCCAAAGATAAAGCCTTTAGGGAAACTATTCCTATTGAATGAAGCAATGTCAATAATGGGTTCAACTTCAACACTTTCTTTGCAATTCACAATATTTGATTTGCTAATTAAGAACAATAACAAAAGCAATGAAGATGAGAAGGTAATTGAATGTCATTTTTTGATGATTTTTATTTGAATTTGTTAACTCGAATCCTATTACCATATATCTTTAATACATATTGCCGAACCCTCTCCTTCCTCATCACCTCATTGAAAGAAACCAAATGAGTATTCTAAATAAAACTAAGACATGAGTTGCTTGATACCAACCATGATGCTTTCAAAGTTACTTTTTGTTCGTCACCAAAAGGGATAGTCAGGAGGATCATTCACATTGGGCCTGAGAACAACTCTATAAGTAAGTTGGATACCACACTTTAACCAAAAATCTTAAAACGTTAGGTTTATGGGTCCTCTCACTCATAAACTATTCAACATTCACTGTTTTATCTGATGTGAGACTCAACTCACACTTGAAATACCAACACTTTTTACATGATTCCATGATATTAAAGCATGTTTGGAATCACGGTGTGAGATCGACGAAATCAGGATAGTACTATCATTTTATTAAAAAATTCTATATCATCATAATCATGAATGAATAATTGTTGTAGAAAAATAAAAACTATCTTATAGAAGAAGCAGATGGAAAATGCTAACCTATTTGTTGTTGTGCATGAACTAAAACTTGAACACCGAAACAGAAAACCAGAAACAGAATGAATCCAATTGAATTGACCATGTTTTGACCAAAGAATATGAGCTTTTGTGAAATGAAATTCTAGAATGTTACAAACTTGATATGCTTAATTTTTTGGAAACATTTTTCATGAATGCAAAGATTTGAAACCATGATAATAATGAATCAAATGTCAACTATATGACACAGTTTGATGTTTTTGATAAAACCAGCTACTACCAAACAATCAATTTGTCGCATTGAAAAATAGCAACATGCATGTCTTATATTATTTAATATTTACTCCCTAGTGCTATTGATATTATTTCACACATATTAAAGTGTATAAATTTTGAACAAAAATGTGTATAAATAAAAGAGAAAAAATATTTTTTAGTAAATTGTTATCTTATCATCAAGTACTGTTACAAAAAAAATAGTTATTATGATATCATTATGAAATTTCTACCGTTGTTTAGTAATGATTAATATAATTGAAGAATTTATGAGATATATATAAGATGAGATCTCTCCTCTTAACTGAAAATTTTATACGTACAAGAATCTAAGATCTAATTAATCTCTATGACTCAAATGTTTTACCATTAAACTAAATTCTTTTTTTTTTTGGTTTTTAACTATAAGAAATTGTTCCACCAAAAATCGAACTCGGATCTTTCAAGATCCGTATTTTTTTTTGTGACTCACCAACTCAGAAAATTATTAAACAATAAACATGCATATAGAAGATATTCAAAGTTTGAAACGAAGACTTAATTCATTAGATTAAATTAAATGTAAAGAAAAAGTAAGAAACCAAAAAATTATTAAGAAAAAGCCTAATTAAGACCATGAATGAAATGATAAAATATTAGTTAAATAATATCTGACCAAGAACTCATTACTTGAGCCCAATATTTTATAAATTTATAATTTTAAATCTTAATTAGCGAATAAATAATCACGATTAATATTAACAATGATGAAAATGAATTATTGAAGAGCTAGAAGTTAACTAATTACGTAAAGAAATTGGTTTGGGACCTGATATTACGTAGATTTCATTTGTTTATAGGAGTTTGATTATGACATCTGTATATAGAAAGAATTCAATTAAGAATAAATTTGATCTATTTTGAACGATAGTCAGAATAAAAGTGTATGGGATATGTATAGTGAATAAATTTATAAAAGGGATGTGTATAGTAAATAAATACAATAGTCCATGTTTTAAACTAAATGCAAGTACTCTAATAAGTGGATCAATGATTAAAATGTAACAATTGAAAAAACTTGAAAGAAAATAATTAAGATAATTTCTTCTATATAGAGATTCACTTGATGAAATAAAAATTTTAAATTTTTTTTTTTTTTTGAATAGCCAAATTTATTAAACACCTCACACTTGGCATAAGACATACCAAGGGAGGGAGCAAGACATACAAACAGAGAAAGGACAAAGGGACAACACACTTGTCACCAACAGCCCCACAAAACAAAGAAAACAAAGCCAAACTAAAAAGCAACACTAGGCAAGGGAGACACACCAAGACTAAGCCAAAAGAAAAACAGCCAGGAGAAAAAACAAACTCCAAACTGCAGTAGCAGCTCGCCCAGAAAAGCAACAGAACCGACTGCACTGCAGAACCAAAAAACCCACGCCCTTGCAGCCAAAACACCCGCCTCTAGCGCTAAAAACAAGCTCCAGGATCCCAACACCACTCATAATAGAGGCACAGGGTAATATTAAGCCTATCCGCACTCCACCTTCACGAAAGGATTTTTATCTCCTTAACCAAACGTTACTTTTTATAGAACGCAACATTTCTTAAAACATTGTAATCAAGTCCGTAAACGCTTATTCTTTTAAAGTCTAGCTCTAATATAAAATTTGACAAAGTTAATTCTAAAGCTCTAATATAGATTTAAGAGTATGGGGATAAACTACAGAAATGAATGTTCTCTTCATTGAAGCTCGAGTAAGGAAACTCGATAATTAAATCTTATAACATTTGTACTATAATAAGGTTGAATTTTTATGAATAATATTTTGTGATTGATTAAAATGCTAGAGTTATTGATACAAGTTTATAACGTAGAAGCATAAATATGCATAATATGCATAATATCTTACCTATATGAATTTTGATAGAATCATATATTTTCGGGTTAATAGGCTTTTACCTCTTACAAAGTAGGCGAGTTTTGCATTATTCTCTATAATTTATTATTATTTTTTATATCACCCCCTGCAATGTGTTTTTTTTTTTTATTTCACATTTCATTTTACCCCTAAGGGATAAACCAAAACAACATACAAGGGGTGCAATAAATTGCGAAAAAAATAAAAACACATTGCAAGGGGTAATATAAAAAAAAATTATAGAAAGGTAACGTAAAATTCGCCTACTTTATAGGAGTGAAAACCTATTAATCCTATATTCTCTCGTTATTATCAATGAAAATTGAATTCATTCAAATTCCATTCGTGAAACCTCTATAAGTTGCATATATACTTTTCAGTCTGTAAACAATTTGAAATGCATGTTTGATGATTAAAATAAATACACGATATATTTTTACCAATTATCATTGTAGAAAAATTGTCAAGGATGCATTTTGTTCATCAGATAATGGATTGTTTTGTTTACTATAACTATGCATTTCTTATCTCACATTGCAAAATAATCTCTATCATCATGCTAAATATGAGAGGATTAGATATAAATTATACTTCCGGCCTTATTTATAAGCAAAAATCAACAAAAAAATTTGGCCTTAAATATAAGCAAAAGTCATTAAATTCAATTCTAATTAATATTTTTCTCCAACAATACCCCTACACATACATTTATTCATTTGTACAAGTAATCTATATTGTAGTAATACTAATAATGATTACACCTAAGTAGGAGTAGATTTCATAATAGTCAAAAGGACATTTTAAAAATTGCATTAAAATTACACATAAAACTATGACAAAAAAACAACTCCTTAATAAATATGCAAAATGGAATTTTTGCTTAAAAAAAAGTGGCAAGGGAGTAATTGTTTCTTAATACCAATCTCGACTCTAAGTACATAAATAATAATTGTACGAGATCCATGCATGCAGCGGTCAAATCAAGGATATACAAAAATGCTAAATCTCCTATCCATATATAATAGATTTGGATTATCTCTCATAAGATTTCCCAACATTATAGTTCTTCTAAAGATGTCATATATACCTTTTCAAAAAAATGTCATATATAGGGAGTATCCTTTTTAGTACGTGTTTGACTTGAATATCTTCTTCTTCTTTATAGTATTTTTTTTTTAAATATCAATTTTTTCATGTTTTGTTATTTTTTATTTTAGATTTTATTTTATTTTTGTTAGTTTGGTGATACATATCAGATATGCAAATAATGATATTAATTTTTTAATTTTCGTGTTATGAATCCGGTTTATTTTTTTGATCTTGCTCTATTTATTTATGTATTTTTTATTGAAATTAAAAAAATCCCCCCGCAAACCATACAACTCTAACCCGTCCAAACCAAAGGATGAAAATGGACAAAAATAGGACTCTACATATCAATTGTGGTTTGGGATGAATTGACATTTTAAGCCCGAACCCGTCCGATGTTCACCCTTAGTTTCTAGATAGAAGGTGGATTATCAATTAACCTAGTTAAAACTATTAAATTTGGTTTAATAGCGAGAAATTTGTTAGATAAGTGTAATTCATAAATTGTTAGTGAGAAAGTTTGTTGTAATTGGTTAGAATTAGTTACAACTAGATTGATTAGTTAGTTAGTTAATCGGTGAAACTTGCATAATAAGTCATTGTAACTTAAGTCTATATAATAAGTGCTCACAATATGTAATCTTACTAATCTCAATAAAATTTCATATCGGCACAAATCATTGTTTGTGTGTGACATTCATCTTCTTCAAAATCTTCCCTAAGTTTCTAGTATTTTCTACTGCAACTACTTTTATGTTCTTGAGCCTCATTGTTCTAACGTATGAGGTTTTAGATTAAATCTTCATTGGTTCTATTGTAAATAAAACAAAAAAATTAACTAGAAGTTAGACTGATCCAACCGTGGAGTAATTGATGATTTAGGCTATATTTGAAAGTACACAAAAGTTTGATTAAAAGTAGGGATCAAAAGTTGCGACAGAAAATATTTGAGGGATCAAAATCGTTAAAAAAAATTTATAAGGATTAAAAACAAAATTCTAAATATTTATATGGATCAAAAAATTCTTTAACCCAAAAATATTTCAGTGATTCAAAATGTTGGGAAGTCTGGGGTTCTGAAGAAATAGTGAGGTCAATGCTCTGAGACTACAAGAGAGGGAGACCCCACATCTCCATCCAAAATCTTAATTAAGACACTAGGTGAATGATTGAGTCACATTTATAAATTCAACATTCATTAAGCGATGTGAGACTTAATCACTCACACTTGAAACTCAACACTCTTTCTCAACCCAGAAATGATATTCCTACACACTTTTTCATACACAATACTTACACAAGGGCATTTTTGTAATTTTTCATCTTCTTTTTCTTATGAAAAAAGCAAAAAGTATGTATAAACAGTGTTTGTGTAGGAATTGTGTAAGAAAATCTGTGTCAAAATAACACTCCTCTTCTTAACCCCAAGTGTGAGTTTCTCACATCCTAAAGCTTGGGAGAGACAACAGTGATCTAGGATGACAAGAGAGGGAGAGATCATATCTCCACTTAAAACCTTCCGCTCCCCACCAAGCCTAATCAAGACTCTAATACCTTTTGTACGTTGGGGAGTCCGGGGGTGCTTGAAAGAAACAATGGAAATACTACAGGACCACAAAACAGGGAGAGATGCCACATCTCCTATTCATAGTTAATGTGAGGTTTAATTGCTCACACTTGAAAGTCAACACAAAATTTTCGACTGCAAGTCTTAAATTTTTTCCACCAAAATCTATAGTTAATAAACATTCCACTGTATGCAATAAAATTCCAACATAAACAAAACCAATACTAAATCAATGGAAACAACACAGGGATTATATGTTTTAAAAACAAGAAATTAATAAACATCCATGAAGTTCATGAAGAGTTCTAAACCATGATAAATTATTACTGTGTCCAACTATGCTTCCAAGCATAGACACATTTTAAAACACAGACTGAAATTAAACCAAACATTCAAACAAAAGAGACTCCATAAAAACAACAAAGAAGAGCATAGTTTTCCAAAAGACTTTGGATTAAGGCCAGAAATAATTTGGTGCATTAATGTTACCATTTTCAAATGGCAACAAATCACCAAAATTGTTGTAGTTGTTCATGAAGTCGAATGGAAACTGCTGTGTCTGCATTGCACCAACACTGTTCTCCATTCCCAGCTCCCTTCCAATCACATTTTCAGCATGATTTTCGACCACCGGTACAGCATTGACTACCGGTCCAGCATTGACCACCGGTGCAGCTCGCATGTCTTCCATACGCCTTTCAACCACCGGTGCAGCTCCCATCTCTTCCATACACCTAACATTTTCAGCATGATTTTCAACCACCGGTACAGCATTGACCACCGGTGCAGCTTGCATGTCTTCCATTCGCCTTTCAACCACCGGTGCAGCTCGCATCTCTTCCAGACGCCTTTGGATTTGTTTCAAATTTTGATCAACCGTCCAAGCGAGACCATTGAGATCATTCAAGCTAACATTGTCAACAACCTGACCAGCATTAATGCATTGAAACATGAGTTGAGTCAGTTGCTTTCTTCTGTTTTCATTCCTCAGTTTGTTCAATTGTTCTTGTCCCTTTCGTATCCTCTCCATCAAGAAACTCTCTTGATCTTGCATCTTTTTGCTTTGTTCCGTTTCAGGCAATCCCCTAAACCTTGACAGCACGGCATGGACTCCAGCTGGTGATGGCCAAATCTCTGGTTGAGGTTCATCTTGACCGTAGATTATTGCACATGCCTCAATTCCGCAGAGTGTGCTTAATTCATGAATCTTCTTGATTAAACCTATTAACAAAAATTCAGCCAGATGGTAATTGAAAAATATTTTTATCAAGTATTTAATATGAACATCTCAAGATGTAATCACAAAATTTAAACATTAATTTTCATACACGACTAAAGGTTAATTGAAAAAGAAAAAAAAAAAACACCATTTTTTAAAATCCAAATACATGAAGGGCTGGTGAGAGAAAAATCATGCAAGCAATGTTGACACTACTACAATAAATTGGTCAACAACATTCTTTATTTTTTGGTAAGGTCAACATTCTTTATTTTTTTGGTAAGGTCAACATTCTTTATATGCAAATAAAAATATAAAATCTATTTCTCTCATTTGGTATCAAAATTTTGTTAGAATTTCAATTATATCTCTAGGGTTTTTTTTTCAAAAGAAAAATTTTAATATGTCGTTTCCTTAATCAGTGATAACTGACCATCAGATCATGATTTAGTGTTGTTGCCGGATCACACAGTTACACATAGTAATAGATCTCGATCATCTATTTTAAATCGATTGGCTCAAATTGCTACTTGATAAAATTAGCATAAAACAATCTCAACCATTAATTTTAGATCGAAAATTCATAATCAAAAACAGCATGAAATAGTGTTAATTATTACATCATCAAATCCTATTCCCTGATCATCCTATTAGAGACAATATCAAACACTAAATATAAATATATCTCAATTGGGACTCTAACATTAATTATTAATTTTATATTTTTCTAGTAGACATGATAGTGTTTATATAATTAATCAATGGTAATTAAAAAAATATATATGTATTGCAAGGTTGATATATTTATAGTAAATGCTTATATATAAATGAAAGAGAAAAGGAAAATTTCTAACCCTTTCTTCTTTTGATGAATGTTATCTTCCTCTTTGAGTCATTAGCTATGAAGGCAAGGGTGACTTTCCTCCTAGTCATGGCAACACTGGAGAACGAAATGAGTAAGAAAGAAATTCTAGAGAAAAATGAATCGGTGTTGTAATATTTATATTGATATTGATAAATATGAGATTAATTGAATTAAAAAAAATAAAAAGTTAAGGATAATTCTTAATTAAAAAGTCACATTACCAAAAAAAAATAGCTAGGTGCATTGTATTAGGACTGAAATTCGTAAATAAATCTGTGCCTAATACCAAAAAAAAGTGTACTAAAATACTTAATTATTAAGTTATTATTAATTATTTTGTCAAAAAAAGAGTCATTATAAATTATAGAGGGATTTTGCAAATAAAATTTTGTTTAAATTTCCATATTTTGTAAACCAAATTTTTTTTTCTTCCATATTTTGTCAAAACAAAAAGACCCCTTCCATGTGGAGAGTATAATAAATAAAATAAAAATTTAATGTGTACTAGCTAGTCACCATAAATAAAAATACAAGTCATTGTTACCAAAAAATAAAAAAAATGCAAGTCATTAAATGGGAATGTTGCTAGTCAACCCAATTGGATGAACCCGACTTGGTCAATATTCATATAAATGATAATTTGACCTATATTCAATCGTTATCCACAACGGATAAAATAAAAATTCATATTTTAAATATGAGTATGAGTATGAGTAATTATTCATAAAAATGAGCGGATATGGATAAAACTACCAATATGAGTACCTTAAATAGTGGCAACCCAAATGGATGAACCTGACTCCTTTTCTGGTCAATAATAGTAGAAATGACAATTTGACCTGTACAGGGTAAAAATCTGTAATTTAGATATGCAAGAGTGTGAGTAATTATCGACAAAAATGAGCGAGTATATTGATACATGTACGAGTACCTTAATTAGTGTCCACCCCACACCATACCTATATAATATATATTTGTTTATTTTATTTATATTATCACATAATATATGTATATATGTTTAAAAATGTTTCCTTTAGAAAAAAAATTAAAAAATGTTTATTTATAATATAATGCAAACACAATGTGAATATGTCAACAGAGATATAAACTTTAGCATAAGGTTAGTAATAATTATGTTTATAAATTTCATGAGTCAACAAAAAAAAATTGAATTTTTTTAAAATTCGATTTATTAAAATGATATGATATTTTATAATTGATCAATTTACTTTTAGTAAAATGAGAATAACATGGAGAAACTCTTACATGGGCACAAACCCAACATTTGTCTTTTAGGCACACATACATACTTTTTAAAAAATTAAATATAAAAGGATTGATTAATGATAGTTGATGTGACTTAATAATTTATCTTTAAATTTTTCTCTTTGATGTGTGTGTGCCCAAATAATATTGATTTGGGGTTGTGCCTATGATAGAATTTCTCGAATAACATGTATGAGTATTTGGATATCCATAGGGTATGGACACGGGTTCAAAGATTGTTACTCACGTGGATATGAGGATGTGTACACAGTGGTGGAACAAAAAAAAATGTTTGAATGGGCTACAAAAAAATATAACTTATAAATTAAATATAAAATATATATTGCAAATAAAAATATAAATTGGAAAAAGCACAAAGATAATATTTGACAATACCAAATTTTAAACTTATAGCTCTAAGCTCGTATTGAAAAAAAAAAAAAAGAAGATAAATTTTAAGCTTATAACTCTAAAAAAGACTTGTATGTTGTATTATTGTACTAGTATCCATTTTATATTACTGCAAGCCATGAATGAAGCTAAGCAAGAAGTTTTAAATAAGTTCAATTCGAAAGTGGCTCTCAAGTGTTGGTTGAAACAATACGCACAAACCGAAGAGGCTATTCAGAGTTTCTTTCAATTGTTAATGATATTATTCTTGTTATGTTATATTGTGCAAACTTTGAAGTTGAGTTTATGAGACAAGTGAATTAGGTTTCTCATACATTAGCTAGGGCAACCAATTCTTGGACTTGTTTCCATAGATTTGAAATTATTCCTTCAGGTATTGAACTTTTGGTAATTAATGAATGAAACTCATTAAGTTTGTTTGGTTGTACATGCTTCCACTAGAACAAATATTGGCTATATTATTGGCTTTTCTGTAACGTGCAAATTTTATATTAAAAATAGTATCATTGCACATGTTAAGAGATTCAAATTAGTAAGTTTGTATTTTTTTTTTATACAATAGTAAGTTTGTATTAGAATTTGTATATTTTATATTAAATATTTATAATTTTTTAATAAATAACTATTATTTTTAATAAAATATTACTACTTTTAGTTGATTTAACATGTGCAACATGTTAGACAAACTCATATATGCAATGTAGTACTATTACTGAAGCCGCAACGACAATGTAATTGCCCTTAGATGATGAAAATGGACTCCAAAATCTAGATTGATCCTAATGTAACTAAGTATTAAATTTGGAACAAAATAAGTTTTGTTAATTTTTCTAAGAGTTTTGATGATAATAAAGTATTAAAAGTACAATTAGGTATACTAATATATTTTCAAGTGTGCAAGATTAAAATATAAAATTTACATCTGCATTGAATGTATCAAAGAGCAAAAAAAAAATCATCCAAGAAAAGTTGAAAGCTATTGTTCTGGTAAAAAAAGTATGGGGGGTGAGTCCAAGTATATTAATGTATATTAATAGTACAAGGATGCAATCTTTACCAAAAAGTCGAACCCTTTGCAATGGGCTTTTCCCCTTTATTTATAGAGGAGGATTACATTCAAAAAATATCTATAAACCGCCCCACTCCTCTCTATGGAGGTCGTGGGTGGTTTCCGCCGTATCCACCATGTTACAGGGGTGGTTATGGGCGGTTTTTCTTCTCCACCGTCTGTAGGTGGTGGTAGTGGGTGATTATTTCCTCCTGGGCGACGTGATCATATCTGGGGGCGTCACCCTTGGTCTTCTATGTCGCCCGCGCCTTGCCTTTCCCGCCAAGTTATTCATTTGATTTGCTTGGGCCATTACATTATTGGGCCCCTAGGATTTTGTCTGGTACAGCTATAAAATGAATTTTGAAGATTGTATCAAAATTTGGAAGATCATATTCTGGAAGCATCAGAGTCTAGAATATCGGAATTTGAAAGCTTCAAACTCTGAAAGCATCAGATGAAGATCAAACTTCGGGGGCTTTAGGCTCTAAATGATCAGACTCTAAAGAGACAGAAAGACCATTAGAGGTTTGACATTTGAAAAAAGAAAAACAGAAAGGTAGTTGTCTCATGCCAAGCAAGATGCTTGTTCCTTCCTAATAAAGAGCAAATAATATTTTCAAGGTCAAAACCAATTGAACAATTACCGCTAGTTTTGCAAAAAATTTCAAATCTAATTTGCATAATGTTTCACCTAATCTCTAAAAAGTTCATATGGATGGATTAAGCTTCTCAACGGACATAATCTCATAACGACTCTATTACCCTTGCCTTTATAAGGAAGAGAGCGAGATGAATATTATATGATACACATGCCAGTCTTCGATCTTGCTGAAATTCTGTCAAATTCAAAAGTTATAAACACTTCGATTTCTTAACGACTTTTGTATCTTAGAAATCTTAAGTTTATTTTTTGAGTTTGTAATTGCGTTGTATTGTGTATACATCTTTGATAGTATATCAAGTGTACAAAACATACTTTCTTAAATTGATTTTAAGTTAGTGGAAGTTTCTTGCTTTTATGTTTGAACATAAGAAATCTCTTCTTTGTGTGCTTGAGCAACTGAAAATCTTTTGCTTAAGTGTTTATAGTGCAATCTCTTATAAGTGCAATGAGATTGAACTACTCTCGTTTATAAGAGAATTCAATATAAAATTATTTGTGTTCTTTTCTCTTTGTGTGCTTTATTATCCGCTGCTAAATTCTTTAGAAAACAAACACTTTGAGATTTTTAGAAAAAAAAAAATCAACACAATTCAATTTTCCTTATGTTTTTCTCACCTTAAAAAATGTTAGGCTTGAGTATCTTTAAATAGTAATACATATTCTTGATTTTCCTTCAATGGACTTAAGATTTGATCACGGTCAAAAATATAGAGGACTATGTTTTAAAAACCAGGAGTGTAAGCGGATAAAAAAAAATCCAATTAAACCGACGATCCAATCCAATCCAAACCGAAAAGAAATCGATGTGGTTTGGTTCGGTTCTCGGATTCATTTTTAAAAACCGATGAACCAAACCAATAGGTTTATTATTAACTATATATTTATTATTTATTTTATATATATATATATATATATATATATATATATATATTTCAATTTATTATTTCTTGATGGTGCATTTGATGATTTAAGTGGGAAAAAAATTGAAATTTTATTTTAGTTTGTTTTTTTACTTGATGTTAAAATTATGAACTTAATTTTATGGTTGTATTTTGCATTGAAAATCTATGGATTGTATTTTGTCAACTTTGTTTGAATTAAAATGTGTTTGAAAACCAATTAAAGTATGGTGTATGGTGATAATTGATTACATAAGTGTTATGTGTGATTAAAAAAATTATAGCAGAATATCGGATAAAAAATAATAGAAATATTGCAAAATAAAATAAAATTAAAAAATTGATCAAAGTATCCGATCCAAACCGATTAGTTTGGTTCGGTTTAATTTTTTAAAATCAGGACAAACCGAACCAATTGAATACACATTGGTTCGGACTTTGAATTTATCAAAAACCGATCCAAACCGGTCCAATTACACCCCTATTAAAAACATCCTCCACTAAAAAATAAGATTTGTTTTAAAACTTCATATAATTTATATTTGATCTTATCTAATTTTCCAAACAAATCTAGCTAGTACTGTAACTTGCTATCTAATCTTTTAGAAAACAACAAGTAATCTCGCTCAGAAAACAATAATCAAATACTCCCTCTAGTCCTTAATATAATAAAAAATCTACATTTTAGATACATTCAAATATTGATGTATTTAGGCTATATCATTGTCTAGATACATCAATATTTAAATGTATCTAAAAAGTAAATTTCTTCTTAATCTTTCTAAGATAATGACAAACACATGTATTCAGGCCCGACCCTATTGGGGGTGCAGGGTGAGCGACGGCACTAGGCCTCAAAATTTTGGAGGTCTCAACTCAAAATTTTAAGGTCCTATAATGATAGTTATATATTGTTAGTTTTTATAAAATATTAGATGTATTCGATAGATTAATTTTGAGGTCTTATAATAATAGTTAAATATTACAATGTTCATAAAATATCATATGTTTGGTGAAAAAAAATCTCAATCAAATAAAAAAATAATGATTTAAATAGAGGATAATTTTTTTAAATTTTTTATCAAGGTCTATTTTTAATATTTGAACCGGACCTCCAAATAGTCAGAACCGGCCCTGCATGTATTGTTTACGCACAAATCATAGTCAACAGATAGAGTCAAATGCAGCACACATTCTAAAACATCTTATCTTACATGTTACACCAAAGCAGCAAAAACATCTTAATTACTCATGTTATTTTATAATATACAGCCAGTTAATAAGGAACAACAAGAGGGGGCATCCTTTAACCACACGTGATTAGGAACCGTATGAACAAGCTGGGATATTTGTATGGGCCACTCCATTGCCATTACACATTTCTCTAAATTTACACCTATTACGAATTTCTCAAGTCAATATGAAGTCCATTTTATTTTTCTTGAAGCAATGAAGTCCAATTTCTATGTTTCCTTGGATCTTTTTAATGTCCCGTTTAGAAGAACAATTACAAAAATAAAAATGGTAAGGAAACAAATCACATCAAAATCATAAATAATCTAAATTCTAATTTTAATAAATTTGTTATCATTAATTAAACCCTCTTTTAAAACAGAATTTTGTGATTTTTCTTGATAGGGTACAATATGGTGCAGAGATTTGATATGTATGAAAATTTAAAAATATATTGATATTCTGACTTTAGGAATAGGATTGCGATGTTGGTAAGATTTTGGACAACATAAAGCTATTGACTTGATGTTAGGTCAAAGTCAAGGTGAAATTACTGTATTTAATTACGAATTTAATCAACAATGTCAATGTGTGCATGGACCATTTGACTTATTTTGAAGCATTTGACTATTGTGTTTTTATTTTTATTCTTTCCGTTCTAAAATAAATGACTTAATTTTAATTTAGTGTATTATTTATTTGACTTACTTTGACCATATTTATTTACTAATATATACATGCAAATATAAACATATGAGATATTTAAAATTAATATAAATTTTTTATTTTTATTTTTGAAGATTATATATTTTTTTTTTTGAAACGGCTAAATTTTATTAAAAGACAACTCCTCCACAAGAAGTGAAAGAAATTGTCGTGGAAACGTACAAACAAAAGGTAACGTGATATAACGCAATTACCAACACCAAATCAAACACCCCAAACCACCCATACACCAATAATGATTCGCTAAACCCCCAGAGAAAACCCCTACCCGACCCTAGGAGACACCACTTGGCTCTAACTTTCGAACTCGAATTAAAATTACTCGGCCCATTAGATCCAGAGAGAAGCCCCATAAGTCAGAGGTTGAGGGACTCCGGTAGTCAGAGAATCGACAGTCAACACCTGATGCAGAATAATTCGCCCAGATACCAGAGACCTGCAAGTCTCAACAGACTTGAACACCCTTCAGCGACTCCAAGAGTCCTGCAAACCTCAGCAGATTTGAAAATGGTCAGAGCCTCTTGTATCAGAGAGAATCCACTCACACTCGGCCTTAACCATCCAACACCACTCCCACACCAATTCGTCCTAGAGGTACGATAAAGCAACATCATCCGTCAACACGGAAAATCTACGTACCTCGCCCTTTCAGGCGCGACAGGACAAGAAACCAAGGCCAAATCTCCCTCTGTCCAAAACAGAAGCACCACCACCTCCACAGCCGCAACCACTGCTGCACCACACCACCACCACCTGGACCACACCAGCTCACACCACACCAACTCTGCACCCAAACCAGAAAACTGTCTGCACAGAGCAGCCCAGCCACCACCAAGCACCTCACCACCTCTGTCCTCACCCCCACCAACACCCTACCACACCACACCACAGCAAAAGAGCAGACCCGCCACCTCCTCCCACCAGACCACCACCACCAGGAAAAAAAAACGAAAACAAAACAACAGAAGAAAACAGAGAAACAAAACTAGGCCGTCGACCACCACCAGCTACCAACAT
This sequence comes from Trifolium fragiferum, assembly GCA_954870985.1. Taxonomy (NCBI): domain Eukaryota; kingdom Viridiplantae; phylum Streptophyta; class Magnoliopsida; order Fabales; family Fabaceae; genus Trifolium; species Trifolium fragiferum. Next base: position 6,129,327 of record OX940794.1, on the reverse strand, counting down.
CAGCGCTTACCACCACCACCAAGACCGCACACTACCTCCAGTTCCGTGCCAAACCACCTCCTCTACCGGAAAACACCACCTTAACTCCAAGAAACACCAGATCAAATCCAAAATACCTCACCGGCGAGGAGAGGCAGCCGGCGAGCAACACAGAGACGAAACACGCTCAGGTGACAGTTTACAGACCGACCGCATGAGCTAGGACGACGGCCGACGGCGAAACAGAGAAACCACCGGGAGTGATGACCAGAGAACGTCAGAGCTCACCTGCAGTAGATGATGCGGAGTCACACTCATCGCACCACCCTCTTGCAGAGCTACATGATGAAGCAAACGGTTTGGATTTGGGGAAGAAAAAGGGGCGGCGGCGCTTTAGGGTTTAGAGAGAAGGGAGAGCGTTTTAGGTTGAAGAGAGAAAAACGGTTTGGATTTGGCTGTTATCACCGCTAGGGTTTGATTATGTGGTTTTAGTGAGGCAGCTTCTTGATTATATAAATTGTTTTTGTGTTTTTGCGATATTGTAAAAAAAAACATTTCATTTTCTTACCACGTTAGTCTCCATGTTATAAATAAAAAAATGCATAAATATGATTCTAAAAATTAATCCTCCCTTCTTTTTCTGTATTTTATTTATCAAAATATTCTCTAAAATTGAATTATTAGAAAGCAACACAAATTAACAAAACTAAAAAAAAAAAGCACTATTAATTTTATTGATGGTGATGAATAAATCATCAACACTGTATAATAAACATAACTTAAAAAACAAAGACATCGAAACAAACACAGACAAATGACAATAAAAAAGACAATAAATCAGACACATAAAAGGACTTTGAAACACACATAAGCAAAACTTAGTTTTTCATGGGAAATTTGGACCAATTTCACCAAAGATTGTGTCCACATCAATATCATCAAACATGGAGAAGTCAGGTAGATCTTGGCCATCACTTTCCATACCATAATTCATGTTTGCCTCCAAACCTTGGACATCATCTGCAACATTACCCATATTAGCCTCCAACCCTTGAACATAAGCAGCATTACCCATATTACCCTCCAAATCAGCAGCATTACAAATATTAGCCTCCAAACCTTGGACATTAGCAACATTGTCCATATTACCCTCCAAATCAGCAGCATTGCCAATATTAGCCTCCAACCCTTGAACATTAGCAGCATTACCCATATTACCCTCCAAATCAGCAGCATTGCCAATATTAGCCTCCAAACCTTGGACATTAGCAGCATTGTCCATATTACCCTCCAAATCAGCAGCATTGCCAATATTAGCCTCCAAACCCTGGACATTAGCAGCATTACCCATATTACCCTCCAAATCAGCACCATTCAAAAGACCTTGCACATGACCAATATTTAAATGCAACATTGTTCCATTCATAACTTCACCTATATTTCCAACTTGCTCTTGGGCTTCGATTTGCATTCTTTCCATCTTCCGATTAATTTCCTTCATCTTATCACCAATAAAAGACATAAAATCATCACAATCATATTTAGTCAATAAATTACCATTAAATTCGTTAGTCCGAATGAAATGATGAAAGACATTGGTCATTTCTAGCTTCTTAGTTTCCTCCTTTTGTTTCTTCAACTTCTCATACACTTTGTGTATGCTTTTCCTCAAGAAGTCAGTTTGATCCATCACATTTCTGCTTCGCTCCAGCTCAGAACGACTCATAAACCTAGATAACACACTTCTGACACCTGAATCTGATGGCCAAACCGCTGCTTCTGGATTGTTATTGTCATAGATTATTGCACATCCTTCTATATCACATAGGGTGCAGATTTCATAAAGCTTCTTCATGATGCCTATTTAAAAAATATATATATAGTTAGATCAATAAATGATAAATATAATTTCTAAATTACAAAATGAAATCCAAAGCATAAATTTGTTTAATTTTAAACATAAACCATAAAACATGCAGGATTGATAATAATCAGGAGGCTGGTCACTAACATTTTTTCCTCTTTTTGAACGCTTCCTTCCTTTTGAGGTTGCACATTATAAATGCAATTTTCACTTTGTTCCTAGGCATATTGTATAGTAGTGATAAAGAAATGGAATGAAAAATACTGAAATGATTTTGGCTATGTTTTATAGGGCAGATTGGAGTTACTGTACATGTTTGAATTTAGTCAACAAGAATAAAAAAATTGATTACAATATCTTAATTTTTATTGACCGTATTTAGTCAACAAGTTTTACTTTTAGTCAAAATATTTTTTTATAAAAGCGTTTTATTTATTTAAATATTATTTTGTATATAATTTTGATTAGTTATTTAATTTATACTTTATGTATTTGTTTTTAAATTTATATTTTACTTTTTAATCTATACCAATATATAAAGAGAATATGTTTTTTTGTGTAGTTTTTTTTTATTGTTGTCACTTTTACTCTTCACTTTATTCAAATATTTGTATTTGTTGAAAAATAACTTTCCCACAAAAGTTAATTTTTAATTTTCTTTTCTTTCTTAATAACTAAGCACAACCAAGTCCCGTGAGTTTACCTCAGTTGGTTGGACATCACATTATATATGCAGGGGGCTGGGGTTTGAACCCCTGTCATCCCACTTATCCACCTTTTGTGTGGAATTTCTAGCCACTAGACTACTTGACAAAAAAAAAAAAAACTAAGCACAACCAAAAAATATGTTTAGTAGTTATCAATTAATAACAAAATATTCTTATATAAAAAAAAATAACAAACATATTCTTATCATCTTTAAAAAAAATAAAATCTTATCAATTAAATTATTCCCTTAAAATAAATCACTATTTACGATAACGGACACGGAACGATAACAAAACAAAAAAAGCGGACAGACAGACATGAGAGTGCCCGTCACCATCAGAATGCTAGTATACATTAAGATATTATTAATATTCAACAATAGAAACATTTAATTATAAAAGAAAAATAGCATTTAAAATATTTGCAAATAAATTTTTACTTTAGTTTGTTTTTTGACTATACACTGTAGAAATATATTAATTTCTTTTATTTACTATTGTGTTATTGTGTTATAAAACACATGTACAATTATTAGAAGAGATATAAAATTATTTATGTTTGGGAATGGACTAAAGTCCAAAATGTTTGATGACCCGATATATTCTCAAGCCCAATCCAGCTCATCCACGTCACGGTTAAGACACATCGTATCTTATGTTATGCTATTGACGATAGGAATTTTTATAGTGTTTTTCTGTAGTATTATTAGTAATAAATAATTAAGATAAGTCCGAATACGAAGCTAAATCTGAAGAATCAAAGAAAAACATTAAAAGGAGCAGGAATACAAAAAAATGCTAAGAGAAGAGCAAAAAGTGGAAAAAGTGTGTTTCTATAGTGCCATGATGACTCCCATTGTGCAAAACTTCGAGCACAGGGAGATAAGCGCAAAAATCTGTTATATTTTTGAAGTAAATCCACTTCATCGTGGAACGATGAGTCCTTGGTGGCCACGATGAGCGCGCTGAGCCCGTTTAGAAAACTATAAATAGAGCTCATTTCCCTCATAATTTTTCATTCAGAAATTGAGAGCATTTTCCAGTACTCTAGAGTTGTTCACGAGGAGGACAAAAGAGCTCTTTACGGGAAGAACTTTCCTCTTTCACAGAAAAGGTAACTTCCTCAGCAAGGTATCTCTCTTAGGTAACATAGTTTTATTCTTGTAATTTAATTATGTAATCTTTTGTATAGATTCCTTTAGATTGTGGTGGAGAAGATGAACTCCCCTATGTATATTTGTCATACCCCATTTTTTGACCAATTTATTTGTTTTTCTTTTTTCTTCTATCATGAAAGATTCAAAAAAATGCTAAATATTTTATTTGTTCTCCAAGTTAGTGTGTTTTCTTTTATATTTATCTTCTTTTACTATGTAATTATTATTATTAGTTTGCCCTTGTTTTTTGTCAAAAAAAAAAAAAACAAACAAAAAATAAAAATAATGAAAAAATAAAAAAAATTAGATTCGGAAATTAAAAAGGAAAGGAGTTTGAAGTTATCTTTCTCTTTTCTTATTTCTTAACCAAATAAAAGAGGATCAAAACAAGCCAAGATAAAGTTAAAATAAATCCTCATATCAATCAAAAAAAAAAAACTCTTCCACAAGTCACTCAACAACCAATTTAATTACTCAGCCCTAATTCTTTTACTATAAAAAGAGGCTAGGGAACTAACACAAAAAAAAAAAAAAAAAAAAAGTGACACTGAAAGTATAAAATTCTGCAGACAGAATTTGAGAAAAAACCCTATCAAAATTCACACAAAAATTTCATAGCCGAAACAAAAACCCGATCAATCCATCAAACACCAACTTCAACCTTGAGAAGTCCTCTGCAATTTAAGGTAGGGTGTGTAATCGATTTATGTTATGATGCTGAGTTTATGATATCCATTGAGTATAGTCTTGCTTTCTTTCTTTTACTTTATTATTATCAACCGATCCATGTTATCATCCTTAGATACTTGATTTCCAAATTGAAGTGATTATGTTGGTAATAGCCATATTATAATTTACGATTTGTTGGCATAAAAGCTATCGACACAGTGTCATTGTTACATTATTTTGTTTTCATAATCGATTGGCTTTCCATGTTGAGTGGCATCTTAAATTACTTGCAGTCATTGATATAAATTTGTGTTAGCTTGAATATCACGTGGAGCCTTGGTGGTGTAGGTTGTAAAATAAGAATATATAAGGTGTTGAATTTTGGGGGATCTTAACTAGTTTCTTAAAATTAGGAGATGGTTCATGTGCTTGCTTATCATCTTAATCATAGGAGTATTGTATATTCAAAAGCTTGCAATAAGCCAAATTTGTTCCAAACTCTATTTATGACTCATGAGCCAAACTCATTCATAGCCACCTTAACTCTACTTTTAATTAATAATATAAGGTACTGCAAAAACAAGTATCGGATTAAAACAAGTACTGCAAGAGCAGTATAACCTTAACTCACAAAAAATTTCTTTAACAAAATAAAATAATATTTGATTAAAAGAGGCCGGCGGATGTACACCCGTTCATCTCTCGAATGATCGACCCTTAGCATGACGCTTTGGATACCGGTTGTTCGTCTTCTACAAATAAATTTTAATAAATAAAATTGGATTAAAAAGAGGCCGGCGGATGTACATCCGTTCATCTCTCGAATGATCGACCCTTAGCGTGACGCTTTGGCTACCGGCTATTCGTCTTCCACAAATTAAAATCAATCTCAACTCATCAAATTTAATATTTTTTCGCGTCCATACACGCTTCAATTATTTTTTTCTCAAACGGATATCATCGCCCTAGTGCGAGTCCGTCTTTTCAATTAAACAAATTTTTTCTTTTAAATACAAATTATTTTTCTTAAATAAAATCAATCAACAAACAAATATTTTCTACAAAGATCTACGTAGCTTTGAATTTCCCATTGCACTTGGGAATACGTAGGAGCGGGATCCAACAACCGTCAAACACACTAATAAAGAACTAACTTTTTTTTTTGTAAATACTTTAATCAAGAAAATAGTAATGATATTGTAAATAAAAGCAAGCAAACAATTTTTAAACTTCAACCCCTTAACTAATTAGGAGGTTCCCGTATTCAACGGATGTGAGGGGTGCTAATACCTTCCCCTTGCATAATCAACTCCCGAACTCGAAAGATCGGTTGCGATGACCATTCCTTTCCATCATTCAAGGGTTTTATCGACGTTTCCCTTTAAATAAAAATTTCGGTGGCGACTCTGTATTCATTCGAGCGTTCATCACGCTCGTGCATTTTTCGCGGCGCGACAATATTTGGGCTTTGTGATTGAATCAAAGTTATAATAAATGATATTTAGTTCTATGTTTCTTATTTACTTTCTCGCTTGAATGCGTATTCCGTAATCTTGTCGGATAAGCGGAAGCGCTGATAAAATAAGTATTGCTTTCAACTTTAATACTTGTCCGGATCTAGTAGCAAATAAGGCTGGGGTATAAAGACGGTAACATCTGACACTACCGTTGAACTGATACGAGTACAGATAGAATCAGGAACTATCATTGAACTTAGACGAGTAGAAGCTGAATAGTCTGATACTAGGCTCTAGAGGTTAATGAACGTAATGCATGTACGTAGGATAACTCACACCGTAGCTAGGGTATGTGACAAGCGAGGTAGGCTCTCGTAGGTATTCTAGTTATGATCGTAGGGAGACTTCTCATATATTAGGGTAATAGTAAGGTATTACCACAACAATGAATAAAATTAACCGCTGAACAATAGACTAAGTAACTATATTATACACCTTTCATGCCAAATAGTAGTAGGGGAGGAAGTCCAACCATCATACATTTCTTCTATGTTTCTAAATCAAACTTTTACTTTTCTGCAAGCATATCACTCTTTTCAAACTAAAACCCTTTTTCAAAACCAAAGGGAATGCAAAACTACAAATTTAAATAACGCTAGTAGCGCATTGTCGCGATCCCTGTGGATGCGAACTCATTCTAGACACCTAAAGTGTGAATTATTACTCGACGACAGACTAGTGCACTTGACAGACCGTACTCAACTATCCACAACAAGATAATGACTCATGCATAGAAAGGAGTGAGTGCATATGCGTATTTGTAGGAGAAGATGATATGCTTGAAGATATTCATAGCAATCTCATGGGCCCCATTGCGTGAGTGAAATTGAGGAACACACATTCCATATACAGGGATCATTATCTTGTTGTGGATGGCATAACATAAGGTACAATGTGCTTAAGTAAGGCGAGGATGAGCTGGATTCGACTTGAGGATGTATTGGACCATCAAGCAATGTGGGATTCAAGCCAACCCGAAACAGTTGCCGCTCAAGTCCTTGCTATGAATACAATAAGAATTTGAATAATACTATAGGTCGGAGCCAAGGAAACTTGGGGTCCCTGTAACACCCTGATTTTCAAAGTCCAAAAGTAAGCATTTTATTTGTTTATAAAACAACAAAGACTTTGACATAAACATTCATGATCCTTTTGCAGCGCATCTTGTTGTCCGTCTTCCTTTTATTCATGTGTATTTTTTCTTTTACATAATTTATTCATGTGTAATTATGTTATATATAATATTAGTTTTCTTTTTATTTTGTCCATTCATGGTCATTTTGAAATTAACGAGGGTAAAAATTTTCTAAAACGATGATCGAAATACAATGCTTTTTAATAATTTTTTTGTAAATAAAAAGTTTACAAACATAACTCGAACCTTGTGTTTAAAGAAACATAGTGGAAACCTTTATTCCAATAAATAATCAATATACAAATTCAGGAAATAAAAGTACAGTAGAGAGAAACGAGACTGTTCCACTACAACTCCTATGGCCTAAAGCTGATCTTTTAACTCTTATTGAAGATAACATGGTAACAAAGACTCGCAGACAGCTTTAAACTTCACCGCTTCTCAATGCATAACAAGTAACAATCTAAAAAAAGTTGTTGTAGAGGGTTAGAATCTAAAAACAACATATAATAAAAAATACGCAGTGCAAGATACACAATACATGACAATATATACGCATTAATCATATAAATCACATGATAGAATTTAAGTGCACAATTGATCTATCAATCACACAGAGCAATATTCAAATGCACAATTAGCCTATAAATTTGACTTTATATGAGTGTGACACCAATCACTGATTGTCACGTACATGAATTCCAAAATTTAACTTCTCCTTGAAGAGTTGTGGTTCTCACTCACAGTCCACTAAAGACAATAAAATCCTTTGGAATTTGAAGTGGTTCTCGGTCCATCACGGTCATCACGTATATATCCATAGGATTATAGCGGTTCTCTATCCACCATGTGGCCCTCACGATCACCACATATATAATATTTTTTAGCATTTTTTCATACAAATAATAAGGAAAAAAAATGTTTTATATGTGTGCCTATTATAAAAGATAAAGGTGCTAAATGAGGAAAAAAAATATAAAGGACTAAAATATTATAAATAAATAAATAAGAAAAGGACTCTTGGTGTAATTTTGGCTTTTGCCTATACTTACTTATTATGTTTAATGTAATAGGTTTCACTTTTAAGTAATAAATATGTCTTTTGAATTTTTAATTTATTATAGTGTTATCTTTTTAAGTAATCTCCTCCAACATATGTGTCTTTTTTAAAAATCAAAATATCCATCATGGTAGAACTCAATGTTAACTAACAAGCTAACAAAAGTTAATTAACTGAAATGATAATAGTAATACAAGTTAAATGACTTATTTGTTATCTAAAAATTTGAAAACCTAATTATTACCTTTTTATTTAGATAAAATAAAAGCATTATAAGATATCATAGTGCTAGTAGACATGAGAGAGAGACATCTAATAACACTAATTATATGTCTCTTTGCTCATATATATATATATATATAAGGGAAACTATACAATGCGGAAGGGCCAAAACTTACCCAGAGGTTGATTTGCCCACACTTTCTTATTCCATTATAATGCTTGCACTCTAATGTTACCCGAAAAATTTAAAAATGTAATGGTTACAAATGCAAATCTTGAAAAATCCTTAAATAGATTTGGCCCTAATAAAAACATCATGACATAATAGTCAATAAAAATCTAAATAATTGGTATAAATGTCGAAATTATAGGTTTACGATTATAATTTGAACCAATTTCCTTATTTGTATGAGTAAAATTATAGGTTTACGATTATAATTTGAACCAATTTCTTTATTTCTATGAGTAAATTTACGAGAGAGCTTCTTTTCGCGTCTCATGAGTCTCACACGCACCTCTAACATATCCAATTTATCTCTCTCGCTACTTAGGATGCGAGTGTGTAAATAGTTGGATCGGGAAAAAACATAAGGGTAAAATTACAACAGTACAATAACTTGAATATGTCTAATTCAGTAAAGAAAAGTCAAAGAAGAAATAGCGGGAAAGCATGCATATGGTGAGACCCTTCCGAAGTGGACGAGGGCGAGGTATATGCACACACAACATCACATGATCTCCACTAAGCATAGATTTGAAAGGAGGTAACCGTCCACCAAGAACATGATCTGCACACATGAGAGGTGGGATAATGGTAAACCACCCATGAACAACATTATGGAGGAGTGGCAAAACGGTTACAAAAGGAAAAAGCAAGACATGATCACATAGAAGAAGATGTCTATAAATAGACTCCTCACACATCAAAGAAGGAGAGACAAAATAAGCCATTAGGTTTGGTTTAGTGGTGAGGGGTTTGGGTAGCATGTTATAGGTCATGGGTTCGATCCCCAGCTCATTGTAAACCAAAAAAAAGAAGAAGGAGAGACAAAATCATTTTTGATATAATACAAAAAATAGACGGTCCATCAATGGACTATTCACACCCCCTTTAATGTTCGCCGGAACAATAGTAAAAATTTGGAAGGAAAAAAAGTTCGCTTTCTAGAATGCGAACCTAATAAAAATTAATTTTTTTTGTCTTCTACGTCCTTCTCTCATCTTCTTTCAATTTTTTTTTTCCATATGCTCTCTAAGAAGCGAACTATATTAGTTTCAGTTCGCATTCTACGTAGCGAGTGTCAATACTTTATATTCAAACTGGACGCCAGCACCCTGAAGAATGAAAAAAATCATGAAAAAAAGAGTTTACATCCTATGATGCGAACTTCTTTTAAATTTGAATGGATTAGGTTCAAATGACACAAACTAGTTTGACACAAAATGTTATAACTCTCAATAACATTTTAACCGATATAAATTTTATAAAATCCATCGTTTTATTGAAAGTGTACATCATATTGATTATTTATGAGACAAATCTATAATCGTTTGATATGCTATCAAGATACAGAAAAATTAACGGCATTTAACAAAAGACAGGTACCATTAATCCATATGATATACACTTTAAATACAACGGTGAATTTTATAAATTTATATTAATTAAATCATTATTTTTAGGAGTTTAATTGTGGTGCACTGACAGTGTAAAATATATTACACCATCAGTACATCATAACCATTCATGCCCACTACTTTATAGGTAGTTTTCAATCAAGTCAAATGTTTGTGAACATCGAATGGTTATAATTCACTGTCAGTGTAAAAACTCTTTACACTGACGGTGTATATAAATTAAATCCTATTTTTAGATATAACATTTGGTATCAATTTAATTAAATCAATTTTTCATATAAAATGTTACGAAGGAAGTATAATTTAATCCTCATCCAATTTAAACATCTAATAGAAAACTTTTGCAAAATAGATTAGTCATTATTAACCGACAAACACCTAAACAATTTGAATTGCCCCAAATTCCACAGTGACATACAAATCAGAAAAATCCCAAATGAAGTGAAATCAATGGACAAAGTCATATCAAATTGGACAATGGAATTTCTTCTTCAAAGCTTCGTTCCCGATTCCACCATTCAAAAAACCCTAACCGTTCTTCCACGTTCCTCCGCCGATTCTCGCCTCAAAATTGCACTCCTCCTCCGCACCCTCCAAACTTCCCTCCTCAACGCTTCCCTCTCCGAAACCTCTCTCCAAATCCTCGAACACCTCGAAAATCTTTACCACAACGACGCAATTCCAATCTTACATTCAATGCGCAGTGCTTACTGCGCTGTTGCGGTGGAGAGTACTGTAAAATATCTCATTACTTGTCCTGAAAGTCCCTCCGGTGAGTACTTTTTTGCTGTCCGTCGGATCTGGCGTGAAAGGGTTGATAAATTGTCGGAGGAGGGACGGAGAAGTGAGCTTTTGTCTGATGAGTTGGTTCAGTGGGGGCAAGAAATTGAAGCTGCGCTTTGGGATGCTAGGGTTTCGGAGAGGCTTGTTGGGTTGAATACAAGGAGAGATGCGATGAATGAAATGAAGAGGTTTTTGAAGGAAGCGTGGGGAAGTATTGGACTTTCGTATATTGATTCAATGGCGATGATTTCTAATGGGAATGGTTCGCGCCCTGAAGGTGTTTGTGAAATTGCTTCGGGTAGTGAAGTGTCGAAGAAGCATGATGGAAGGTTAGAAGAATTGGGAAACGAGAAAATGAACTCTGTTGGTGATGATGAGAATGTAAATGTAAATGTAAATGAAAATGAGAATGTGAATGTGAATGATGATGGTGATGGTGATGAGAATGAGAATGATGATGGTGATGTGGCAACAATGCGCGAAAATCATGGCAATGAGCAATTGGAAGAGAGAGTTGGTACTTCTTATGATGCTAATCAGGAAGTGGGTGGGTGTGATTCTTCAAAGGGAGATAAAGGTATGCTTTTTATTTTATTTTATGTTTCAATCCTTTCAAAACAAATCTTGGAGAATTGAAAAATTTAGATTTTTTAGTGTTTACTTTGTAAGTTTAATGTCAATGCTTTGAATTATAGCTATTGGTAGCAAACTGTGTTTGTTTTTTGGTACTGCAAACAATAGTGTGTATTTGATGTTATAAAGGTTTAAGTTATTGGATAAATGGTAAGAGTAGATTTTGATCACTATTCTAGGTTCTAGCTATGGATTTTTTCACTGCTTAATTTGAGTATAGTGTGTTTTTTAAGGGTTTCTTTGGTTTTTGCTTGAAAACATGTTCTTTCTATATACATGAATTATGGATTTTGATCATTATACTAGCTATGGATTTTTGTGTTTTATAGGCACCAATTAGTTTTTAGTGCCCGAGAACTTATATTTTGGTTACACACTTTAGATCTCAAAAAAATAGATTTGTATTTTGATTGTTTTGTCTTATAAAGTATTAATATCGTGAATGTGTACACAAGTATTAACTTACTCTGTTTATGTTACTATTTTTGGTGTTGTTACTAGTTACTACCAGTTAAACTATGTTTCTATAAACCAAGACATTAAGATCAAGTAGTTAATGAGCTCCCCCTAGAACGAATCGTTCGGGAGAACCCGGGTTCGATTCTTGGTGGGAAGAATTCTTGGCCAGACTTTACTCAGGGCCCTATTCCCCTTGGCACTAGAGGGTTAATACTTAATACTACAAAATAAAAAAACAATATTTCTATGTTTGTTGGAAAGAAAGAATTGTTCATTCTTTATTCAAAACAAGCTCAGATGATATACAAGTTATGACACAGTTCAACAATTGCATTGCCTACACAGTACACTTATTTGGTTATTATTTAAAGGGTAAAATATGTTTTCAGTCCCAGTTTTATAGTAAGTTTTGATTTTCGTCCCTATATTTTAAAATCACTCTTTTTCGTCCCTACTTAATTTTTTGTTTTGGTTTTAGTCCCGGATGCCCACTTGGACGTGCCACAGTGGATCTTTTCGACACATGGCATCCTACATGGACTGCCACACCATTTTTATAAAAATAATAATAATAATAATAATAATAATAATAATAATAATAATAATATTTTTATAAAAAAATAAGAAAATTTTAATTTTTAATAATTATTTTTTGTAGTAACTAAAAATTAGATGACTGATAAACTTTAAAAATAAAATTTTATTTAAATAAAAATGAGTTAATAATTACTTTTAAAATCTTACCAAAAAACTATTTCTTTTATAATTGCGTAAAATATGTTTTCAGTCTCTAATTTTAAGGTGATCGAGTTTTCGTTCCTATATTTTAAAATCACATAATCTCCTCTCTCTCTCACTAATACGTCGTCCTCCCCCATCTCTTTCACTCTGACGATCTGTAAAAGTAATAATTGTAAATTTTCTTTTTAAGATTTTAAAGGTAATTATTAACTCATTTTTATTTAAATAAAAAATTATTTTTTTTAAGTTTATAAGTTATCTAATTTTTTACTAGTCAGTCCATGTAGGATGTCACATGTCAAAAAATCGACCGTGGCACGTCCACGTGGATATCCGGGACTAAAACCAAAACACAAAATTAAATAGGAACGAAAATGAATGATTTTAAAATATAGGGATGAAAACCAAAACTCACCGTAAAACTAGGGACCAAACATATTTTACCCATATTTAAATTATCTTAACTATATCTATCTCTCCTAATAGAAATCCGGAAAGACAATCACAAACTGAAACGCAAGCACTCTGCAATTCGAACATGCCATACAGGAGTTAGAATCTCTGATGCTGAGGAGGTAGCTGAGGAAGCGAAAGCAACAAATTTGTCGTGTAAATGTGAAAACTTGCCGAGTGCTGAAGTAAAGAGAGTTCGGGAATCCCTTAGATCAAGTTCTATGGAGTTAAAAGCAATGGTCAAGGATCCTCTTCCTGATGCACTGCACACATCTGAAGTTGTTAGATCCAAATTGGCTACAAAAGATATAAATCACAGGCCACCCATTGAAAACCAGAGTGGCCATGTAGATGCACCAGATTCAACTGCATGCAAGACTCTTGTAGTTTATCAGCCTAATGACGTCAATCCCGGGAAGAAATCTTCTGTTCATTGTAGTAGTAGTCGTCGTCGCCCCAAGTTAATGGAACGAGGAAGTTCTGCTCATACTTTTGAGGTAATAATCTATGTAATTATCTGTTCTAATCTGGAGGTAGATTCTTTATGATATTCATATGTTCTGCATAAAGGCCTAAATGATGGCTTGTAAATTTTTTTTTGCAAAATGCTTGCTGTCTCTTGAAGGAAGTCCTTTCAAAAGAATTACTACCACTGAAAGTTTTAAATATTGCTGCAGTAACTAAAAGTCTGAACCATTACAGAAAATGGCATTGATGCAGTAGTGACTGACTGCTGTTGTGTGCGGTTATGGAAGCTGCCATAACTGCAATGTGTTGTACCACGGTTTTAAACCATTCTCCAGATGTTCACCCCACGGTTATGGAAGTTTTTTTTAATTTTTGTTTTTTAAATTTTTATCATTTAGATAGTTAAGAGTCTCTTGTATTGGTGGTTTCTTTTGGTTGTTTGTGGTGTTCACTAAGTCTGTACTTCGATTTACTTTCTACTCTATTGGGAATTGGCACATTAGTAATTTCCTTCTTTTTGCAGTGGGATGATTCAATAGAGAACTTACCCCACGCAATACAGCCAAAAAAGAAGAAAAGGAGATGGACTTCATTGGAAGAGGATACCCTAAGGGCTGGTGTAAAAAAGTATGTTTTTTTTTTTTTTCCAAACCTAGTCAAACCATAAATTTCCTAGTGAACTATCATGGCCATGGGTGCAATTTATAGTTGAAGTCGAAAATTCATGACTGTTGTTGCAGTTTTATACAGTATATTATGATTTCATGTTCTCAATCACTATATTTCTTATTTCTTATGCAGGTTTGGAGAAGGAAACTGGAGTGTAATCCGAGACTTTTACAGCAACATATTTGAATTTAGAAGTGCTGTATGCAATCTATGCACCAAAAACTTTGTGTTGTTTCTTTTTGAACTTGTTGTGCCTTTAATAACACTTCAATTTTTATTTTGTAAGGGTGATCTGAAGGACAAGTGGAGAAATTTGATTCGGTGACACAACATTGACGTGTACATATCCTAGGAAGGTATATTATTTTCTTGCATCCGGAAATCATATTTCTATTGACAATGGATAAAATGGGTTGATACTGTTATTAAATTTGCTGTTTCATTCTTGGCTGGTTCTTTCTGTTTTAAAGGAAGAGATAGAGGTAGAGGGCGGCTATCTTTAGAGGTGAAACTCACCTTGTGAACTGAAAAAAATAAATTTTAATATTTAACTCTTCACAGTTAGATAATTGTGATTTGAAAAAAATGCAACATAGTGTGCAAGACTTTCTTTGTTGATATTTCTGCTTTTGAAATTTTGGAAGTGTTTTGCCATCTCCTGGCCCCTCTCCTTCGTTGTTCATACTTCTTTATAGTAATTTGGCCTGTGGGATAAACTGCATTACATATTTACAGTATATTCCATCTACAAAATTTGTCATACATCAGATAATGATAATTTTAATAGCTGGTTCTATCGATGCAATGCAGTTTTATTGAAGCACAATTCAACTAGTGCAGTTAGTGAAGACCAACTAGTAACCCAAAGTCCATTTTAGGACCCACTCAAAACACTATTCCCTCATATCTGCTTGCTTGTTTCAAGGGATCGTCTTAAGGTTAGACTATAAGTGAAGATTTTGATTATACACATAGCACACATATACCGGAAGTTTTATGGCTGTTACATGGATACCTTTTCTGAAACTAGCTTATAGTAATTCCACAGAGAATAAGATTTCTTGTCGTGATATGCAACCTATACTGAACTCATACATCTTGAAAGCTCAATACCAATATTTTTTTTTATCTTGCTGAGAAATCTATTATGACCTGCTTGCAACTTTACCATTCCATGTAGAGCTTTATAAGTTATAATAAATAAAGTCTGTCCAAAAAAGCAGATAGTAGTGACCGATTGAAAACATTTTGTGCATGCAATTTAGTAGCTACTATGTGTGAAGGTTATGCTTATGCATATAAATTGATGCATTGCATACTAAATAAACATATCCGGTTTCATTGTTCGAAACTGCTGAACAAATTGTGTAGCATTTGATTAATGTTATATGTTACTAGAAAAGGTTTATTGACTTGCTGGATAAATTTCAGGTTTATCTTATTGCGGGAAGCTTGAAAGGGAAAGAAATCATACCAACTTTGACATCTGAGAATTGTATTACTAAACATATTTGGTATACACAAATGCAGCTACTTGATGTTGTCTTTTGTTTGATTATGTAAATGTTTAATCTAATATTTTCTTCTTTTTAGTCATCTAAGGTGTTGCTAATCAACATCAATCCTAATTTTTTTTTCTTTAAACCATGTATATTTTAGTCGTTTTTTTTTTTGTCTACACAATTGGTCGTTTCTTCAATTCAATCTGCTTAACTTGTGCTGATACAGAGTTGAGAGTCTGGGACCTAGGAATGCCAAATACCCTCTTAAACCAAAACCTGTTTATATACCTTTTCTAGGAATGTTGAATAAATCATAGTGATGGAAGGTATTCTTATGTCCATAAATCATAAATGCACTGATGTATATATATAGGTTTAAATTTGTTGTGCTAGTTAAATAAAACGTGTTTTTAGTAATTATTTTTTTTAACACAAACTTAAAGTCTTTATGCTAGTTCACAGTTAAAAGTGAGTCGAATAACTTTGATGAGTTACTCCGTCTTATAGTTTTTTTTATTGAGTAGATCAATTTTGCTGTTTTAATAACATTTTAAAATTAAAACTATGATTATCATTAAGTGATTTCGCATGAATGTATATCAAGTTAAGTTTTTATTTTTTTTAAGTATAAGTAATTATTGAGAGTTAGATTTAGATTACATAGTTATAATTTTTGAATTTTTATAAACACCAATATAAAAAATCAAACGAACATCACATTAAAATGAAAAATCAAATAACTTGCATTGAGGCGACAAAATCATGAAGAAAATAACAATTTTTTTTTTTTAATGTATGTGAAAATCACTTACTTTAAATGATAAGAAAATTTGTCTAGATGTGCACTTAAATCTAATTATTCTATCTCATATCCAACTCAATCTCAAAAGTTGTTTTCGTCATCTCTAATATCTACGGGTTAAGGTTAGTGGATGAAAGAAGCAAGCAGCAGGTGTACATGTATTAATCTGTAATATATGTGTAACGTGTTGGCTTTTCCAATTATTTAATATCCTAAATTGTGTAGGATATTAAGCTATTGGTCAAAATAAAAAAAGCTATTATTTTTAGTTGATTTTTCTTATAACTATACTAATAACAACAAAACACCTGACCAATGTTCTCATAATGCAACGTGAAATTTCTTGCATTGAATTTTCCAACAAAGAATTATCAACACCAAATGAGAAAATGTGACTCAACCAATAATATCTAGCAGCCCTTAGTTCCGTCTTAATCACTAACTCCTCTTTTCCTCTCTATATAAACCATCATTAATACCACTAATTAACTCAAAAAGCAAAGTTACTTATACTAGTACTACTTCACTATTCACTAGAACTAGAATACAGAAACCTCTTTTATATTTTATATTAAAAAAATAAAATGGGTAAGGTGGCATTAATTGTTTTAATGGCTTGCATGTTAATAACAAGCTCTAATGCAAAAGCAACATTAACATGTGAACAAGTAACCATATGGTTAACACCATGCATACCCTATGGAATGTTGGGAGGGAGTGTATCACCTTTGTGTTGCCAAGGTGTTCATTCTCTAAATGCTGCCTATAAAAATGGTGATGATAGAAGACTTGCTTGCCATTGTATTCAGGATACAGCTGCAAATATCCCTTTGATTGATTATACACGTATTAATCAAATTGGTGAACTATGTGGATCTAAATGTCCCATCACAGTTTATCCCTCCACTAATTGCTCTAAGTAAGCCTTATCTCTTTTTTTTTTTTTTTTTTTTTTGTGTCAAGCATTCATGTCAAACTTTTTTTTTTTAATTATTTATTTATTTTTTATAGAGCTTATACATGATCAACCCACTTATTCAATACTAAGTTTTTAGTTAAGCTAGTATTTACCAAACAAGTCCTAATTATGGATTTTGATGTGATTGTGCAGGGTGAAGTAAGCAGCAAAGAGTGCAACATATACCTCGAGAGCAAGGCTATTTATCACCAGTAGCTACTGCTGGAAGATTATTATTATATGGAGGATTAAGGAAAATTTAGCCTTACTATAGAAAATAAAGTGTACAGATCGTATGTAACGATCTGGTGAATTTGTGGAACAATATACTATCATCTTTCATCAATAAAAATTTCCACTTTAATTATATGATTATTTGATATGATTAGAAGAAATTCCTGATTAGAAGTACTTTTTATCCTCCATTAATTTTGACTAACATAAACTTTAAAGTCCATCTTTTAAGTCCTTGAAAAACAAATTAACGCAAAGGAAAAATGAAAGGAAATTGTTAAGTTGTTTGTCTTTGATATTTTTTTGGGCCCATTAGGACCTTATCTCAGTCAAGAAGACCAATTACAGGTCCTATGTGCTTTCCTTCTTTGTTTTACCACAGCTTCCCATTTTACATTGGGTGAAGGAGAGGATCTGAATCCAAGAATATTATCGAAATTTGGCCTACAAGAACATTGGCACTTTATTTAAATAAGACAGCTTCTAAAGATATAATTCTGATTTACAATGTTTGCGTATGGGGACCCTCCAAACAGATTTTTAACATTAATGTCTTGTAAGACAAAAAGTAGACAAGACAAGATTTAAAAGGTACGTCATAGAATAGAGAGAACCATGAGAGGGGTTGGCATTCTTATCTCAAAGACATTAAAGACATAGGAAAGCTTCTGTTAGGAAATCAAAAAATCATAATATATGGATGAAATCTTTCGTAATCTTATCTCAAAATTCATGGTTGATTAAGTCATTTATTAGTTAGAGCTATAAAATTATGATGCAATGGAATCAGCTAAGACATATTATAGCATAATAACATGTCTCTAAATGAACAATTCATACAGATTACAAGATCATTTTTTCCTAAGAATCAAAGAGTTAAGAAAAGAAAAAAAAACAAACCAAAGAACAATTTATATAAATATCTGATCTAAGATACATAATAGAAGAATTCTCCAAAACTCTTTTTAATGAGGAAAAGGAGCCAATGGCATAAATCTAAAACTATGATGACAATAATAAAACATTACTAAAAGTACATATTACAGATCCTTTTCTGTTTAGGATAATTCATCTTACATAACCTTGAATTGGAACAATACAACAAATCACAGTTTACATATTTATATCATGTAAATGATGATACAAATGACGAGAGAGGGATCAAAAATCATCCCAACATACAAAGATATCGAGAATGACATTTCATTCTCAATATTCTAAAATCCACAAACACCAAAGTGCCATGCTTCAACATGGCCGCGCAAACTTTTGCAACAAAACCACAAGGATGCTTTCCCTTTTTGGGGAGCATCCTTAAGAATAAACAATCAAGAATTGATTTTTAATCTAAATGGAATATTTAATGAAACAGAGAACCATCATTAGATGACTACATGTCAACACTATAGACAATCGAAGAGAATGGAGTACCATAAATAAGTCAGCAGGTCAAGGAGTTTATGTTAAATTCAAAATGTAGTGCTACTCTCACTTGCAGATATTGACGGACCTTCAGACTTCACGAGGGTTGATCCTTTGCTACTAATGTCAAGTCCCTGCAAACGACCGAGCTGATCATTTTGCAACATGTCCGACATTTGGTGAGAATTGGTTTGTTGCATCTGATGATTCGGCATGTTAGATGGGGAGTGACCAAATTGAGGAAATTGTATGTCCTGGTGGTGACCTGAAGGACCTGAATGTTGAGGCATCGAAAAGAAATTTGACCCTCCAAATTGCATCTGGTGCATTCCCATATTAAAAGATTCAGAAGGGTTCATTGCCTCCCCAGTAGCAATCTTAAGCCTGTCAACTTCCTTCATCAACGCATCGTTAAGAGCTACATAAAATCAGAAACAATTTCCAATATTATTAATTAATTTCAACAAAATCATTTTAAAAATGTAAAGCATGTCTTTAATTGTATCATAAGAAAGTGTTTGACTTAATAGTAGCTACCATCTCGAAGGTGTGCCTGTTGTTCCATGGCTTGCAGACGGATCTTAAGCTCGGTATTTTCATTACTCAGACCACTTGTGTCCCTCTAAAACAATCAAAATAAGTGATGTGTCAAATTCTTATCAGCCATAAGTTGTGCATAGAAACTGACTGATCCAAGCATGTTTCTTTTTTGGTGGGAAAAAATACAGAAATTCTTCAGAATATTATTTGACACTAACCTGATATAGTGTCAATTGAGCAGAGAGAGTTGTGGCTTCCGTCTGAAGGGTCTGAACCTTGCGCTCAAGTTCTTGTATATAGCGGGCCTTTCTCTCTTTTGAACGTGCAGCAGATTGCCGGTTCGCAAGTATTCTATAAACCACAACAACACTGGTGAGAATAATAATCGGAAAAAATCCACACCAATTACTAAATTACAATTTTGAAAATAAAATGAAACCTACGAAGCATGTCTGACATAAACCTCACTTTTTATGCCTCCAATCCCCATTTTAAACACTCATCATTCAAGAAGTGTATGTAGTTGTTAGAATTTACAAATTCACAGTAGTGTTAAATACATTCTTTTTTCTTCATAGAAAATAAATAATCTGAACAAAAATAGTAAGATTCTAAATTGTCTCTATTTATTCACAAATTGTAAGTCACCAAATAATGTCATTAGATTCAAGTATTCAACATAATTTTTAGAAAAACCATGAGCATTAATATTCTTTTTCGTGGTCTCGAAAGTCCGAACATTACACAACCACAATCACCAAATACCAACACCAAAGTGGCAAATGGCAATACTAAGATTCCCATTTCAACATCAACATTTTATATAAGCAATGGTTCCAAATCAAATAATGTTAACTGAAACAATATAGTGTCCGTTTGAATTGTCTTATTTCTGAGCTTAAGAAAAATAGCTTATCAAATAAATAAGCTGTCAAGTAACCAATTATCCCAAAAGCTTAAGCTGTTAGGATTTGGCACATCAATGGTTTTATATTATTTCTAACACGCCCCCTCACGCAAGAGCCCACTTGGGCTTGAAGCGTGGATAATGCATAGGCCCACCTACCATATGCTTAAATTCCACTTTTAATTAGAAAGTGAGGGGAGCGGGAATCGAACCCTAGACCACTTAGTCATAGAGGCTCTGATACCATGTCAAATAACCAATTATCCCAAAAGCTTAAGCTGTTAGGATTTGGCACATCAATGGTTTTATATTATTTCTAACATAAGCTTTTATGTTAAGTCATATGTTTTAACTAACGAAAACCGTATCTTCATAAATTATTTTTTCAAAAACTACCCGGTAAGATCATAATAATACATAAACCTTTATTTGTATAAGCTCGAAAATAAGTCAATTCAAACAGACTCATAATCAATTACTTACCATTTCAGACTAACGATCAATATTTTTAATTAATACACACACAATCATGAATCTAACAAAAACGCAAAACAATTATGAAATAACGAGAATTATTATGAATCTACGTAAAATCAACGTTAATCCAATACATTCTATTTTCAAAAACAATTTTTCAGAGCAAAAAAATTGATACATTTTCAAACGAAGATAAATATATAAATGAAGGATCAACAAAAACCTCTTAGCACGCTTTGGATCAATAGTCCAAAGCTCAGCAAGTTTATCAGGAGGCATAGCTTTCTTCGCATCCATGATTTCTCCAAACATACTCGTCGACGTTGAACCATCAACGGAGCAACTATGTCTATGTCTCGTTCTCGGAGTAGTAGCAGCATTCGGACTTTTCTCTCCATCATTATCACCGCTCGTTCCAACACCGTTACCGTTAGCGTTACCATAACCGTTCTGATCCGATCCATTTCCACCACGATTGAAACCATTCGTAACACCTCCGAGCTTGTCGACGTCAATGTAGGTGAAGAAGAGGTCATCTTCGGATCCGATCTCTTCAAAGCTAGCTGTGGAAGAACCTCCGCCGTTCAATGGATCTGAAGGAGAGAGATCCATCATGTCGTCGGGAAGACGGTAGTTGATTTCAGAGTGTGATCTACGGTGGTGTGAGTGGGATTCGGAGGCGAGAGATGCGGTGGTGGAAACACCGTTAACGGTGGAGCGGATGAAGATTTTGGAAGGAGGAGTTGGTGATGATGATGTGACATTGGGATTAGAGTTAGAGTTTGATGGTGGATGTTGCATTTGTGTTTCCATTCTATTTTCTTTCTTGTTTGAGATTTTTTCGATTCAATCTCAAAAAAACACGCTAAATCTCTCTCTCTCTCCTTCTTCACGTTGAAACCAACTATTAACCATTGCTTTTATTTTTTTTATAATGATTTGTTTTTTTGTACATAATGATTGATTTTTTATAATGATTTTTTTTTTAAACATTACTGAGTCCTTGGGTGACTCCGTCCGTCCCACACTCTAGGCAAATTTTATTTTATATTTACTATTAAAAATAAAATACAATAATTTGAAATATATTTGGGAAGATGTAAAAAGAAATTTATATTGAGTATAATTTTTTTAAGAACATATTGACTATCTAGTGCCCAGTCGCAATAGTTAATGAAATCAAAAGAAATAATTTTGACGATAAAACAAATATCATTTATACATTTTTTTATATAGATTATATTTGTACATACATAAATTTTCAGACTTATTTATTATATTTAAGACAAAATACATCTATAGGTCCTTTAAGTTTTACATTTGTATTAAATATGTCCTTTAAGTTTTTTAAATATTAGATAGGTCCTTTAAGTTTTACGTTTGTATCAGATAGGTCCTTTAAGTTTTTTTTGTATCAGATAGGTCCTTTAAGTTTTAAGATTGTATCAAATAGGTCCTTAAATGTCCTTAAGAAATATGACCTATTTGATACAAACTTAAAACTTAAAGGATCTATCTGATACAAACGTAAAACTTAAAGGACCTATTTGATACTTGAAAAACTTAAAGGACTTATCTAATACTTAAAAAACTTAAAGGACCTATATGATATAAACGTAACACTTAAAGGACCTATAGATGTATTTTGTCTATATTTAATTTTTTAACTAGTGTTTTTCAATATTACTGATTAGTTTTTTTAATCAAAAAATAAAATACTTATTTTGAAAATGGGTATAAATTTAAAATTGCTGGCTAGGCAGCCATCAAGTATCCTCAATCGCCTTTCAAACAAAAAGTGTCCTCGATCAATTAGATTTTTAAAAAATATTGGACACAATATATATAGACATACGTAAAAATATATATTATTTAATTATTTTAAGAATAAACATTATTTGTTGACAAAAAAAATACACATTATTTATTAACTAAAAAAAATATTTTGATTACTTGTACCAAATATAAAATGTTGTAAGAAATTTTCTTTTTCATAAGTCTCATCAAATATTTGATATTTCATAAGTCTCTGCAACTTTGAATGATCTTATAATTAAGGTCTCTGATCTAATCTTCCAATGGCTATAGAAATACATTTCATTGTTTTATGTGTACTCACTTTGAGTTTAGCTTTACTCCTCAAAAAATTTCTCTCAAAAAGTCAAACAAAAAATGTTCCAAAAGGGTCTTTGGGGTATATCCTATTATTGGAGAGACACTTGATTTTCTTAAAGCACTAAGGCAAGACAAGGGCTATGAGTGGATAGAAGAAAGAGTATCTAAGTATGGTCCTGTCTTCAAAACCTCCTTAATGGGTTCACCTACAGTGTTTATTATTGGACAACAAGGGAACAAGTTTGTTCTTGGTTCCTCCGATGATGTTATTTCTACTAAGAAACCCCCCATCCTTCAAAAGATAATTGGAAAGCAAAGCATAATTGTACTTGGTGGATCAAGGTAAAATATTCTTCATCTCTTAATGGTTGTATAATTTTTGGATGAAGTATTTTAGAATTGAGTATTGCGACTAATTCATCCTTACAAAACCGACTTGTAAAGTGAGGATTGACTTTTACTTATAAACACATATTCAGGCTATATCAAAACCGATGTGAGACTTCTTAACTGAGTAGCTTATTATGATTGTGTAATTGTGCTATTGATAAAAGGAATAATTAAGCCATTATTTTTAATGCAGGCACAAGTTGATAAAGGTGGAAATGATGAAATTCTTGAAACCTGAATGCCTTCAAAACTATGTGAAAAAAATGGATGAATTAGTGAAGGATGAATTAGTGAACACAATATTACTAAGAGAATTGAAAGAGAATAAAACAATTGGAGTAGTGAGGTTGATGAAGAAAATTTCCTATGATATATCATGCAATATATTGTTTGACATAGATGAACAAACAAGAGAGTTTATGTTTGAAGATTTTATCACAACATTTAAAGCAATACACTCTCTTCCTATAAATTTCCCTGGCACCTCATTTTGGAGAGGCCAAAAGGCTAGAGCAAGAATTGTGGAAAAGATAGTTCCTATTATGTACAAAAGAAGAGAGGAATTGTCAAAAGGAGCTATAAGCTCTACTAATGACATGCTTTCTTGCCTTCTTGCAATAAAAGATGAAAATGATCAACCTCTAGATGATGACTTAATCACTGACAATTTTATTTTTCTATTTATTGCAAGTTATGACACATCTGCTACTCTTATAACCTTGATGATATGGAAGTTATCTAGAGATCAAGAGGTTTACAATAAAGTTTTAGATGGTAATACCAACTTTTTTTTAGATGGTAATACTATATTGTTTTAAATTGCGATTGTAATTATAGTTTTGCTGCGAATTTTTATATTGTTGAAAAAATGCGAGAAATATTATGTTTGATATGGTCGAAATTGTGATTAATGCAAAGTTGTTGTGGAGGTTGCAATTGTGGACCGCAATTTAAATTTATGATTCCGCATTGTAGAATAAAAAGAAATTTAGTCTTTCTTGGTTTTATATTGGTAAATTCTTTTATGTAGAACAAATGGAAATCATAAAGCAAAGGGAAGGAAAAGAAGGCTGCCTAACATGGGGAGAGATACAAAAGATGAAATATACATGGAGAGTTGCTCAAGAATTGTTGAGGATGTTCACTCCTGTATTTGGTGCCTTTAGAAAAACACTTAAAGATACTAACTATCAAGGATATAACATTCCAAAAGGATGGCAGGTGATGTTTCTTCCAAGGTTTTGAATTACAACTGCTGTTCCGATTTTTGATATTGTGGATAATTATATTTAGATTAACTGTAGTCACTGCTTCGTGCAGTCTGTTGCAGCAGTCAGGTCATTAGGATTGTCCGATTAAAATCGGATGATTCTTAACTACGTTTTTGGTTACTGATTACACTCTCTCTCTAAAACCAGAAAACTTTCTCCCCACTCTCTAAAAACTCCTTGCCGCCGCCAACCCTAATATCCAAAACAGAAACTTTCCGATGTAGACGGCTACAGTGGTGGTGCGATGAGGTTCTCACCTCCGCACCACCGTCACTCTCCTCCTGTTCGTCTCCGGTTGTCATTACTTTCCATCGTGTTTTCCCGGTGGGTAGCAGGGCGTTCGCCGGCGTGGATGGGCTGAGGGGTGGCTCGTTTTTTGGTGCTTACAAGTGGTGTTTTGGAGGTCTGGGCCTGATTCGTGTTTGGTGTGTGGTGCTTGGTGTTCCTTTCTCCGGCAGGGTGGGTTTTGATGGGGTTTTCTTCTCCGGCGGTTCATTCTCCGGCGAGCTTGGGTGTTTCGTGTTCTTGGAGGTATGGGTCTGTTTCGTTTTTGGTGTTTGGGCTTTCCTTCTCTGGAAGCGTGGGTTCTGTTTGTTTTAGGTGTCGGAATGTTTTTCTCCTGCTCCGGCCGCCACTACTCAGTGGTTATACTCCTCTGCTGTTTCCTGTTTTCACCTTATGCCTTTTTTCTGTTGCTCCGTCTGTTTCGAGAGGTTTTTCTGTTTGGGTTTTGGACCGGTTGTTGGTGTTTCGTCACTTCGGGGTGCTTGTTTGGGTTTCGGTCTAGATTTGATTTGGTTTTGGTGGGCTGTTGGGGGAGCAGCTGGATTGGGTTTTGGCTTCGGGTGTGGATCTGTTTCGGCGGAGGAGGTGAGGTGTTGGGTTGCTATGGCGGCTGTTTGTTGTGAGATTTTCGGGTCCGAAGGTTATTAGTGAGGATTTGCGGTGGAGGTGGTGCTCAGTTGAGGATGAGGTGGTGAGACTTGGTGTTTGTCCTGATGTGCTCGAAAGGGCAAGGTGCGTAGACACTCCGTGTTGACGGCAGTTGTCGTTTTATCGTACTTTTAGGACGTTCTGAGGTGGAAGGGTTAGGAGGAACTGCTATTGGTGTTTGAGATGAGGTGGTGGGTGCTGGCAGGGTGGTGACTTGGACCTGTGGTTGGTGCTTGGACGAGGTTTGGGATAGTTAATGCCGTGTGCGTTGGTTTCTCTACGATACTAGAGTCCCTGACCATATTCAAATCTGTTGAGATTTGCAGGACTCTTTGAGTCGCTGAGGGGTGTTCAAATCTGTTGAGATTTGCAGGTATCTGGTATCTGGTCGAAGCCTACTGCATTGGTATTGATCGTCGGTTCTCTTTCTACCGGTGTCCCCTACTTTCGACTTAAGGCGCTGCTTCCTAGATTCTGATGGGCCGAGTAATTTTAATTCGAGTTCGAAAGTTAGGGTCTAGTGGTGTCTCTTTGGGTTGGGTTGGAGTCTTCTCCGGTAGTTTTAGGGAATATCGGTTGGTGTATGTCTAGGGGTGGATTGGGGTGATGTTTTGTTGTTTGGTATTTGTGTTTTTGCACTTTACCTTTCGTTTGTATGTTCCCTCCAATTCCTTATACTTCTTGTGTAGGAATTGTGTTTTTAATAAAATTTAGCCGTTCAAAAAAAAAATAAAAATCGGATGATTCTTATTCGAAGTCAAAGATAATTTTAAATTTTTATTTAATATTAAATTTTCACGATCAAATCAAGATAGCATTCAATTTTAATTGTACGGTAATAAAGTTGTTAAACTCATGCAGTAACATTTCTGACCGTACAAAATCCAAGTCCTGAGTAATCATAGTCCATTGCATAGAGCCTAATAATTCATGATTAAAATTTATCTAATTAGATTGGTCAATTTTTTTTTTTTATCTAATTATAGGCAAATAAATTTTGGCCTAACTTTAATGTTATATATAAAATTTGTTTCTTGTTTAGGTATATTGGGCATCATGTGGAACACATATGAACAAAGATATATTTGAGAATCCACACAAGTTTGATCCATCTCGTTTCGAAAATCAAAGCAAGCCAATCTCATCATTTTCATACATTCCATTTGGTGCAGGGCTTCATTATTGCATAGGTAATGAGTTTGCAAGGGTGGAGACCTTAACTACAATTCACAATTTTGTGAAGATGTATGAATGGTCTCAATTGAATCCAGAGGAAACAATTACACGTCAACCAATGCCATATCCATCTTTGGGTCTGCCAATTAAGATCAAACCAAGATGTAACATGTCTTAAAACTTAATTATCCTCTATATTTGATGTACTATGTAGTTGGTGTTTTTTATCTAGTTATTTTTCTTTCCTTTTTGGGTATGCTTAACTAGTGCATTAGGTGCACTGTTTAGCATGACCATATACATAATATTTGAGTTTTTATCAATGTAATACAAAGTTATGGTGTAAACTTCTAACCCCCAGAGAGATGATATAACACGAAAATTCTATATCAATCTAAGCTTGCATTTTAGGCAAATTTAGTTGATGTACAAAATGATCTAAGTAACTCTCAATGGAGAAGATATAAACTCAAAGATCACATGTTCTTAGCTTTTACAATTCTCTAGGGTAATTATGAACATTGTCTTTTTCATATTAAGAGGTGGAATGGTTAAGATTATATTCTTTCCAGTACCTCCGATATTTATCAAAGTGTATTTGTTATACCATCATCCTAAGATGTAAGGTGTATACTTCACATATGTAAAGCTCAAGTTGGAGGCACTTTGGCGCGTTTCCATTTGCTCAAAAGATCATAATGCCACTACTACAGGAACTACTTTTTATATCTGGCAAGAAGCAGTTTTTACATCTAACCAATGTCAGATGCAAACTTACAAGATATAGTAAGTTAGACACATTTTACATCTGGCAAATGTCAGATGTAAAAACCATTTTTTTCAATTTTTTTAAAAATTAAATTGGAATTTTCATTTGCCCAAAAGATCATAATGCGCTCAAATTTTTTTTTTAACAAGACATAATGCTCAATTGTTGAATAGTCATGATTGAACACAAGTCTTCGTGCGTTGAAGTTCTTGGTACAAAGTGAATTCATCAGTAATTCATTAGTAATTTTTATTCACTCAATAGGTGCGTCTTGTTCATACACGATCAACACACACACACACACTTGCACACCATTATAAACAACTCTTCTGGTGTCTTTTATTTATTTGATTTAATTATCTTAAGTTTAATTAGAAAATTATATGTACAAAAAACAAAAATATATATTCATCAATAACAAAAACTATATATAACAAAGTATATAAGAACATATAGGACAAGACAAGAAACAACACCATAGATATAGGATGTAACAACCTAGGCCCCACCACCATAGGTGGTCCCGGCACTGCCACCTCACGATTTTCTCCAACTCCCTTTTCTATTGGAGATTTTGCCTTCTGTGGGAATCGAACCCATGTACCTGGGGATAAGTACATTGTTCATTCCATAGCTCAATTGGTAGTGGGAATGAAATGAACAATGTACTTATCCCCAGGTACATGAGTTCGATTCCCACGGAAGGCAAAAACTCCAATAGAGAAGGTGGTTGAAAAAGATCGTGAGGTGGCAGTGTCGGGACCATCTATGGTGGTGGGGCCTGGACTGTTACATAGGACATGACAACAAAGTTTAAGACATATTACATCTTTGTTTGATCTTAATTGGGAGACCCAAGGATGGATACGGCATTGGTTGACGAGTAATTGTTTCCTCTGGATTTAATTGAGACCATTCAAACATCTTCACAAAATTGTGAATGGTAGTTAAGGTCTCAACCCTAGCAAATTCATTTCCTATGCAATTATGAAGCCCTGCACCAAACGGAAGGTAAGAAAAGGGTGGGATTGGCTTAGCTTGATTTTCAAAACGAGATGGATCAAACTTTTGTGGATCCTCAAATATATCTTTGTTCATATGTGTTCCACATAATGCCCAATATACCTAAACAACAAACCGATTTTTCATGAAAAGTTAGGCCAAAAAATGTTACTAATTAGACAAAATTTCAAGGATAAAAAAAATTGAGATAGTAAAAAATTGAATGTATGCGATTGGAGTATGAACTGCGTATTTCAGTATGAATTTCAATATTTTGCTTTTTATGTGTCTATAGTCAAAACACAGAATTGAATTGTGTGCAGTCACACTATATGCAGTCGGAATTATGACAGTTCAAATTTTAAGATAATATTTTAATTGTTTTTAATATAAAATTCAAGCTAAAAGTTTAAACGATTTGATCTTAATCAAATGGTTTAGATATAATATACTGCAGTGTAGTCATCTATCTCCGAAAACAATAAATTCGGATCCTCTAAACATGGATGTGATTGATGCTCTTTCCATTGAAATGCAAATGTTCATGTTACCACGAATCGTGACCATATGGTTTATAATAACTTTGATTAAAACATCACCTACCATCCACCCTTTTGGTATGTCATATCCTTGGTAACTAGTATCTTTAAGTGCTTTCCTAAATCCACCAAATGCAGGTGGAATCATCCTCATCAATTCCTGAGCAACTCTCCATGTGTATTTCATCTTTTGTATCTCTCTCCATGTTAATCTATCTTCCTTTCCTTCCCTTTGCTTTATGATTTCCATTTGTTCTACATATATGAAAGAATTCAACAAAACTTCAAAGAATGGCTAAGTATCCGTATGTTACATATTATAAAAAAATAAATTAAAATTTGATTATTTAGAGATTATTTTTTTTAAAGATTTTTAAAAAATAATAAACTATTTGGTATTTATCGAGTGCAATTAACGAAATTAACATATTTTCTAAAAAAATCATTTATAAAAAAAATAAATTTCAAGACAAACTATTATAAACTTAAAGAAATTGAACCGATGATACGAAATTAGTTTTAATTACCTTCTAAAACTTTATTGTAAACCTCTTGATCTCTAGATAACTTCCATATCATCAAGGTTATAAGAGTAGCAGATGTGTCATAACTTGCAATAAATAGAAAAATAAAATTGTCAGTGATTAAGTCATCATCTAGAGGTTGACCATTTTCATCTCTTATTGCAAGAAGGCAAGAAAGCATATCATTAGTAGAACTTAAAATTCCTTTTGACAATTCCTCCCTTCTTTTGTTCATAATAGGAATTATCTTTTCCACAATTCTTGCTCTAGCCTTTTGGCCTCTCCAAAATGAGGTGCCAGGGAAAGTTATTGGAAGAGAGTGAAGTGCTTTAAATGCTATGATAAAATCTTCAAACATAGACTCCTTTGTTTGTTCATCTTTAATGTCAAACAATATATTGCATGCCATATCATAAGAAAGTTTCTTCATCAACCTCACAACTCCAATTGTTTTGTTCTCTTTCAATTCTCTTAGTAATATTGTGCTCACTAATTCATCCATCTTTTTCACATAGTTTTGAAGGCATTCAGGTTTTAAGAATTTCAGCATTTCCCCTTTCATCAACCTATGTCTGCACAAAAAGTAAACACAAGAATCAATATTAGTATAACTGACACGTGCCAAACACGGGGTAATATTCACTAACATGTATCAATATGGCATATATTAATACAGGCACGATGTAGATACAAAGGCTATTGCAACCATCGGCGGAGCTACATAGAGTTGAGGGGGTACAATAAGCAATTGGATCCTTAGAAATTACATATGTTATCTTACCGTTTTTGCTATTTTGAACCCCCTTGGTATTTAATTATGCACCCCGCAACAACTCTCTTAGTAAAGCTTCAATTTTGTTTTTTTTACCTTTTAGCCTTTCGATCTTCTAGAACGAGCATTGACAAAAAAAAACTAACTACAATAACAATATTTCTGTTGCCAAGGTTCTGGCTCTCCCACTGCAATAACAAGCATGCTTATAGTAGCAGAAGCGGACCACAATTTTAAACCATGCTTTATATCGTGGTTAAATATCATCAACATCAAAATAAAAAAAAATTAAAAAAAAAACCTTGATGTTTAAACAAACAATTTAAGTTGCATCAATAAGAGTTGAAGAATATGTACCTTGATCCAGTAAGTTCAACTAGGCTTTGTTTTCCAAGTATCTTTTGAAAGGTAGGAGGTTTCTTTGCAGAAATAGCATCATCTGAGGAACTAAGAATAAATTTGTTTCCTTGTTGTCCAATAATAACCACTGTAGGGGAACCCATTATGGATGTTTTGAAAACAGGACCATACTTAGATACTCTTTCTTCTATCCAGTCAGAGCCCTTGTCTTTCCTTAGTGCTTTAATAAAACCAAATGTCTCTCCAATAATAGGATACCCCAAAGATCCTTTTGGAACATTTTTTGTTTGACTGTTTGAGAGAAACTTTTTTAGGAGAAAAGCTAAACTAAAGGTGAGTACACATAAAACAATGAAAGGTATTTTGTCAACCATTATATGAGAGACTTAAGATAGGACCAAATATAGGAGATAGAGATCATTTATGCTCTTCTTATTGCTTTATATATGTAATGAAGAGGCATTGGAAAGAGAAGACATTGATATGGTACATCATTTTATATTCTTTACCAATAATAAAATAGTTATGTTGAATGTCATGACCGGTTTCGAACCTCGACTTTATTATTTATGTATTGTGAGTTTATAACTATTGTATTTTAGGTAGGAATTGAAGTTTTTTGTTTTTCTTTTTACACCACCAGTTTAATCTGGTTCGGGGTCAGTTTTGACATTAAGTGATTTCAGCCCTATTCCGATCGCAATTGCGGAAGATAACCGTGGTCTTCCTACCAAGTTCAGCACCAATCACCACCAAACCAAGTAACAATTGAATTAAGGATTGAAGTTTTAATTACCGAATTACCATACCAAAAAACAATAAATACAATAATTGGTTATGCAGTGAACAATACTTTAAATTTTGTCAATACTTTAATGCAAATAGATGATTGTGTCATGAATCATTTTCATTACTTCATTAATTACCGAGTATAATACCCATCTTTTTCCTTGTTTCTCCACTTGCACATTGTTTGCGTGTGCAAAAGAGGAATTAGCAGGAGAAGATGAAATTAGTGATGAAGGCAATGAGGGTAATATTGTAATAATCAACATGCTGAGATCACATAATATATTTATTTATTTATTAGTACTATTTAGTTTTGCCGCTGTGTTGGCCGGCTTTGGCTTACTTTTTTTTGGATTATTGTACTTAGAATTGACTATGGTTATAGCAACATTCGACTTTAAATTATTTAAATCATTGCATTTCCCTAGTTTATGTTTTTTACCAAATTGTATTGTATACATCACTTATTAAAGATTTACGATGATTGCCTCCCTGTGAGTTTAGTTGATCAGTCGGCAGGGACACCGTACTATATATATAGGAGTCGAGATTCGAATTCTGAATACTCCACTTATTTACTTTTAAGATGATTTTTCTAATCACTAGACTATCTAACAAAAATAAATAAATTAAATTTACAAAGATTGCTATTGGAGTAAATAATTGTCACTAAAACCAGCCATGACAAAAAAATAAATTTAATGTTAAATATATTTTTGTCCTTATATATAAATGACTTAAATATCATTTCAGTCCCTGTATGTTCTCAATTTTTTGGTTTTAGTCTCTGTAAATTTTTTTGTTTTAAATTAGTCCTTCAATGTGTTAATTTTTTTCATTTTAATCTCTGCCGTCCAATTCCGTTAAAAAAACGCTTAGGTGGCAAATAGAGGGACTAAAACCAAAAAATAAATTTGCAGCCATTGTTGAACCTCTAAAAGGGTTTTTGTAAACCACATAGCAGATTATGTTATTGAACCGCAAAAAATAATCTGCAAACCGATCCAAAAATTAACCGCAAATCGATCCAAAAAATCGAAAACTGCAAAAAATGAATAATTTTGAATGTGTTTCGATGTCATTTTGTGAAAACCGCTGGATCGGATCGGATTTTTGATTAGTTTTTTAAAACCAAAATAAACCGCATACATATTTTTTAATACTTATTTAAATTTTTATTAGTATGATATATTCCATTATCATATTAATTATTGGTTTTTAAATTTCTGAATAATAATTATTAGTTCAATTCAATCTATTTTTTTTTTACTATTTCATGAGTTTTAAATATAATTGATAATTATTGTCTAAAAAAAATATAATTTTGATAATTTTCATTGCAAAATATTAATTTTTAACTTATCATATATTAAATTTTACATCAAATATTTTATTTTACAATGTCTTTATAATATTAATATTTAATTAAAAAATTTCAATTTATAATTTGGATATCCAAAAACCGATCCAAATTAAATCGCACAAAATTGAATCGGATTTTTTTAATTAGCCATCCAAAATCGAATCGAATCGCGAGTAATATTAACTTTGGATCGGATGAATTTTTACCTCAAAACCGATCCAAACCGAACCGCGAGCATCCCTACCTCTAAGGAGTAATCCTAGGCGATATCACGGAGTCACATGGACGAGAAGTCCAAATAGAACTAAGAGTACGAAGACGGTGAAAGTATTCCCCGAGAGCAATCAAACCCCTAGCAGCTTGGTGTGTAGACAGGATTCGTGACATGTGTATCAGAGTTTCCCGCCTAAGGTGATCTGCCTGTGAACAAACAAATCATTTTATTTTAGTTATAATATTAACTTTGTTACAACTTTGCATAGCGTTACATTTTGCAGGGATTAATATTCGTAGTTAAATCAAATTTCCTGATGTTAAATTACCTGACTTACAAAACCTTCTAGTGCCTCAAATTTCCCTATAGCAATAGCCATCTGAAATCCATGATTTGTTGCACTTAATGGATCAAATGCCATGTCTTGAACCAGACTCTGCTGAAATTTATCAAGTCCTTGTGAAAGAGCATCTTCAGCTTGCTGAGATGATAGATGAAGTTTTTTAATGCTTGCCATTTGTGCTTCAGTCAATAGCTCAAGTGCTTCAGTGAAATACATTTTTGAGCTCTTCGTTCCGCCTATGGTTCTCGTCAACCCAATTTCCATATTCAATTTCAAACCCAACGATCCCTGCTTTACATCATAACACAAAGATCACTTAGAAAAATGTAACAAGATTAAAAAAAATATACTAGGGAACCTTGAAATTGACATCATCAACAATCACAAACCTGGATTTATTGTTTCAGGTGTGATCCCATAAAACTGGTATCTGATCCAATTGCATAAGCTTCAATCTACTTGTTTCTAATTGTTGAACATAAGCCTACATTATACAAAGCATAGTTCTTAATTAAATGCATCAGAATTATTTATTAATTTTTTGGTTTTAGTTCCTCCGTTTGCCACCTAAGCGTTTTTTTAACGGAATTGGACGGCAGAGACTAAAACGAAAAAAATTAACACATTGAAGGATTAATTTAGAACAAAAAAACTTAGGCTTAAATGCACTTTTGGTCCCCCTATTTTTGAATTTATGAAGTTTTGGTCCCCCTATTTTAAAACTCAACTTTTTGGTCCCCCTATTTTAAAACTCAGCTTTTTGGTCCCCCTATTTTAAAAATCAAGATTTTTTTTTAGTCCCCCTCTCATTTTAATGACATGGCACTGTAGATTATGACGTGACAATGATGAATAGGTAAAGAAATTATCATGTCATTATTTCATTGCCACGTCATCATCTACAGTGCCGCGTCATTAAAATGAGAGGGAGACTAAAAAAAAAATCTTAATTTTTAAAATAGGGGGACCAAAAAACTGAGTTTTAAAATAGGGGGACCAAAAAGCTGAGTTTTAAAATAGGGGGACCAAAACTTCATAAATTCAAAAATAGGGGGACCAAAAGTGCATTTAAGCCAAAAACTTATAGGGACTAAAACTAAAAAATTGAAAACATACAGGGACTAAAATGATATTTAAGCCTATATAAATTAGGGATCTTAAGTTTCAATTTTTACTTAATTTTTATAATCTTTGCTAAAAAATTTATAATCTTATTAAATTTTCTGCTAATAATTTTAATTAGTTTTTGTTAAAACTAAATTTGTTTATCATTCGGTTAAACCCAAATTCAATTTTTTTTTAAAAAAATATTTTTTTGTCAGACTTTATTTACTTTACAATTAAAATTTTAATACTATATGTGCTCTTCCTGGGAACCAAAAGGTTTATACAAAAAAAAAAATATTTATTTGTCTGGTGAGCTTAACTCAATATGTAGGGTAAGAACATCACATTATATATGTTGTAGTCGAAGTTCAAACTAAGAATTATCCATTTATTCATTTTAAGGGTGAATTTTTAGCCACTAAATTAAACTACTTGAATTTAATGGTAAATTTCTAACCACGAAGTATAAACAACAATATTGGCGTGGAAAATTTGGTGACTTGTATTAAAGTATAGGAAATGAGAGAAGCAAAATAAGAGTAAATCCATTATTGTTCACTTAATGAAGCAAATGAGTACAATTGAGCTACTTATAGTCGAAGATAAGCTACACTATAGCTAAGCTACACTAGCACACATATTAGTGCATCTCTTAGTTAGTTACGACAGTTAGAAAAGGTGGGAAAGTATGTTATCCATCCATTCTAAGGTAGCTTCTGCTACAAGTAACAACATGATTCTAGTATGGCTAAGCGTGCTGCGTGCTGCGTGCTCAAGCTTGCTGAGCGCGCGCTAAGGCTCAGGCCTCACCAAGGCTTGCAGTGAGTGCACTACAAAAAAATTGGAAAGCGGCGGCGGTTATAACCGCAGCTAAATGCACCGTCGCTAAATGCTTAGCAGCAGTTATAACCGCCGTTAAATGCTTTGCGGCGGTGCATTTAGCGGCGGTTATAACCGCCGCCGCTTTCCAGTTTTTTTTGTAGTGGTGAGGCCTACAGTAAGGCCGGCTAGGCTTCATGTTAAGCCTCATATTCTTAACAACTTGTGAGAATATATAATAATTCTTACAAAACAACTTTTTTGACAAATATATGAACTATTATGGTATAATTTAAGAACATATTTAAGAGCATAGTACATAGGAGTGGATAATAAAGTTTAAGAAGACATATTATTACATCTTGGTTTGATCTTAATTGGGAGACCCAAAGATGGATATGGCATTGGTTGACGGGTAATAGTTTCCTCTGGATTCAAGTGAGACCATTCATACATCTTCACAAAATTGTGAATGGTAGTTAAGGTCTCAACCCTAGCAAACTCATTTCCTATGCAATTATGAACCCCTGCACCAAATGGAAGGTAAGTAAAAGGTGGGATTGGCTTAGTTTGATTTTCAAAACGAGATGGATCAAACTTGTGTGGATTCTCAAATATATCTTTGTCCATATGTGTTCCACATGATGCCCAATATACCTAAGCAACAAATCAATTTAACTTTAGAAGTTAGACCAAATAATATGTTACTAATTAGATAAATTTCAATGATCGATGAAGAAATCGACTTTGTAAAAAAGGTGGCGACATCAAAATTATTGATTTGCCCATAGTTGTAACACGGATGCGATTAAGATTCAATGCATTGGAATTAGAATGCCAAGAATATAATAAATTGTGATTGCGAGTTAAAATTCGGTAAGAAACTACACCTGCCACCCTTTTGGTATGTTATATCCTTCGTAACTAGTATCTTTAAGTGCTTTTCTAAATCCGCCAAACAAAGGAGGGACTGTCCTCATTAATTCTTGAGCAACTCGCCATGTATATTTCATCTTTTGTATGTCTCCCCATGTTAGCCTTTCTTCATTTCGTTCCTTTTGCTTTATAATTTCCATATGTTCTACATAAAGGGAATTTAGCAAAAACACCATGAAATTAATGACTAAATCCCGTTTCAACTGCGGCAAAACAACTAAAATTGCAGTTCTAATAATCTCCGTAAAAGTACCAAAATTTCAACATTGTGGGCCGCGTTTACCAAAAGTTGGTGTAACTATGATTGTGATTTGTGAGCGCAATTTTAAACCATGATCGAATGATGCGTACAAATAGCATAACTTAGAAAACAAGTTAGTGTTACCTTCTAAAACTTTATGGTAAACATCTGGATCTCTAGATAATTTCCATACCATCAAACTCATTAGGGTGGCAGATGTGTCATGACTTGCAACAAATAGAAAAATAAAATTGTCAGTAATTATATCATCATCTAAAGGTTCATCATTTTCATCCCTTATTGCAAGAAGGCAAGAAAGCATATCATTAGTAGAGCTTATAACTCCTTTTGACAATTCCTCTCTTCTTTTGTTCATAATAGGAACTATCTTTTCCACAATTCTTTCTCTAGCCTTTTGGCCTCTCCAAAATGAAGTACCAGGAAAATTTATTGGAAGAGAGTGAATTGCTTTAAAGGCTGTGATAAAATCTTCAAATAGAATCTCCCTTGTTTGTTCATCTATGTCAAATAATACATTGCATGCCATATCATAGGATAGTTTCTTCATCAAGCTTACAACTTCAATTGTTTTATTTTCTTTTAATTCTTTAAGTAATATTGTGCTCACTAATTCATCCATCTTTTTGACATAGTTTTGAAGACATTCAGGTTTCAAGAATTTCATCATTTCTCCCTTTATCAACTTGTGCCTACACAAAAATTAAAATAATGGCTTCAATTTATAACAATGACAATGACAA
This sequence comes from Trifolium fragiferum, assembly GCA_954870985.1. Taxonomy (NCBI): domain Eukaryota; kingdom Viridiplantae; phylum Streptophyta; class Magnoliopsida; order Fabales; family Fabaceae; genus Trifolium; species Trifolium fragiferum. The sequence goes on along the minus strand of OX940794.1, from coordinate 6,091,907 downwards.
TCAAACTAATTAGTCCAAGTAAATAAATGTTCAATTTATATTATGTGTAGAGCAAATCTAAATAAATAATCAATCCAAAGATAATAGATAAAAAGAGTAGGAACAAACATAACAACATTGTTTACCAAGTTCGGTCCAAATTAATTGACATACGTGGTGTGGGGAGAGCTGCACCTCTCTAATTCACTATGATATATATAATCAATGTAAGTAGAAATACAATAGTTAGTTAGAGTTTTTTTGTAAGTAGCTTAGTTTGTTGATTTGGTAGTTAGTTTATTAAGTCTAAATAAGCTCTATACGAAGACTGAGGCGGATTCGGACAAAAATTATTAGTGGGGCTAATATTTTTTATCCGAGAACTCAATTATAATAATTTTGCTAAAAACTTACACTAGAAATAATCGATAGCAACTAAATTTACAAAGAAAATGAGCTAAATTCGCTTTTTGAAACGGTTTTTTTTTTTTTTTTTTGCGTAAACTAGATATCATTTGCGTGTGCAACTGTAGAGATTGATCCCTCAAGGCTTGTGGGATCCAATGGAACCCAAATCTTGATTAAGCTAAAAGAGACCCGCAATATCTCATCCGAGCGCTCTTATAATAAATTATAATAAAAATAATCTATTTGTTGAAATGAGCTAAATTTCCTTTATATTTTTTTTTTGCGTAAACTATGTATCCTTTGCGACCCAATGGAACCCAGGATCTTGATTAATCTAAAAGGGACCTACGTACGATATCTCATCTGAGCCCTCTTATTAAATCTTTATTTTAATAAAGATGATTTCGAAATTCATCTAAACTATTTAAACTAACAAAGAGTTGGAGAAGATTATGTACCTTGATCCTGTAAGTTCAATTATGCTTTCCTTTCCAAGTATCTTTTGAAGGGTTGGGGGTTTCTTAGCTGAAATAATATCATCTGAGGTGCTAAGAACAAACTTGCTTCCTTGTTGTCCAATAATAAACACTGTAGGTGAACCCATTAATGAGGTTTTGAAAACAGAACCATACTTAGATACTCTTTCTTCTATCCAATCAGAGCCCTTGTCTTTCCTTTGTGCTTTAAGAAAACTAAGTGTCTCTCCAATAATAGGATACCCCAAAGATCCTTTAGGAACATTTTTTGGTTGACTTTTTGAGAGAAATTTTGTGAGGACAAAAGTTAAACTCAAAGTGAATACACATAAAACAATGAAAGGTATTTCCTCAACCATTTACAAAATTAGATTAGAGATTTAAGATCATTTGGTTTAGTACCTAACCTAATTAGAAGATAGTGATCTTATATGGATCTTATTACTTTATGTAATGAAGAGACATTGGAAAAGAGAAGACATTGGTATGGTATAACATTTTATATTCGGTACCAATATTATAATTCATTGAGGGGGACACTTTGCAGTTTTTAATTTGGATATAATATGTTGGTCTATGGGGATGACATTATGAAAAAAAAAGAAGAAGACATTATTGCAAAAATGTCTTTTACTTTTATTTTCATGCAATGGTAAGTCTCACTACATCATGCAATTTTCGATTTTACCCGTTCCATCCCGAATTAACACTTAAGATCGTTGATGTTAATTTAGTTATTTTATAATCTGAATCATCTGATCCTAATCTAACAATCAAGATTGTTTACTACATAAAATTGTATGAAATTATTATTATAGGTTTTCGTGTTCGATATCATTCAAGAAACAAGATATCAATAGTGACTTGTATTCCTATAACCGTAAATTAGATTTAAAATATAAACTTAAAACATGGATCGTCTGATCTTAATCAAACTATATCTATTTCTTGAATGCACCAATTGGATGATTCTTTCGATAATAGTAAAATTAAAATATGTTTTGTCATTTAATAGATAACATGTATTGGGTGAAGAAACTGGCCGGCAAAGTTAGCAAGACCGCTTTTAATATTTAATAATTAACATTTACTTATTATATTATCTTGATGTGCCTTGATCTATACAATTTTACAAGCTTATATTTGTGGTTAATTTATAAAAACAGAATTATCAAGCAATGTTTTTAAACTATAGAAAGTTGTCGATTATTTTAATGCAAATCACTTTGATAATTTGTACCCTTTAGCTAGCTACACAAGTAAAGGACACATTGAAGAAAGTGACAAATACAAAGAAAGAAATGATAGAACTTTTAATATAAGTTAAATCAACAAATTGAACAAAACAACATAAGAACAAATAAAAACAAACAATAGAAATAAAATATTTTAACTTAAAGGGTCCTATAGTTTGAGAAATATTAATATATCTATAAATATTTCAAATTAAATAAATTATTCTTGTTTTCAAAGAGGGTGGTGATGACGAGGAGTGAAAGGAGAATATGTTGCAGACATGGCATATGAGGCTTCACTACTAGCAATAGAAAGAGGACTCCTTGGAGTTGTAGGTGTTGTTGCTCTTGAATGGTGACCATAGCCTTTGTCACCATTCCTTCTTGGTCCTTTCTCAGCCCATTTGAGTTCATTTTGCTTTAATGTACTTGGATACCTCCAATTCAAGCACCCTAGTAACCCTGCTCTTTCTATGTACCTATGTGATCAACAAATTAAATTCTCAAAACCAATCATGCATTTAGTTAATTTAAGACTAAGAAAAACTATGAAAAGAAAATTAGCAGTGCAGTTTATTGTTCGTTTCCCTTTCATTCATGTGTAATTATTCTATATTTATAAAATTTCTAATAATTTAGTATCATCCCAATTTTGATGAATATGTTCAAGTAAAATAATACCATTTACTTTAATATTTTAAAAGTAAATCTTAATCCCAACTAGGTTAATTAGAAGAATGTTTTTCGGTGGACAATAGTGACCATGGACCATATCTAAGGATTGTCTAAAACTTCAACGATGATCGATGTTGCTCTCTAAAAATAGAAGCTCACACAACTGATGCCACCCTCTAGAAATAGAAAGCTCACAGTTCTTTTCTTGTTTTAACGACTAATTAAGACGCTGACCTAATTGGTGTAAGTTTTTACTTTTAAGGACGACCGGCAATCATGATAAAGTTTGATTAGAAAATTGTTACCTTTGGCTGAATCTCAATCCAAGGCACTCAATACACTTTCTTCCTTCTCTCATTTCTCCCATACCTATTTCCATACACTGCTTGCAATAAACCCTACCACATACCTGCATTGTCCACAAACAATTAATGTCAACTAAATATAAAAATTATAAATTATAGCCAAGTAAAATTTCACTTCATTCATAACCTGTTCATATGTACTCAATTGAGCAAAGAATGATAAAATTGTAAATAAAGTAGTTTAAATAAAATGTAATATTAGAAGAAAAAATTGTTAAACAAAAACATAGTATCCTATTTATATATAAGTATATATATATCAATAATAGTAACATTCAAAGACATACCAGACATCTAGTCCTGAAAAAATAAACATAGTCATTGCAAATGCCGCAAATCTTAGAGTGAGGAATCCCTTGTCGTCTTCGCCGACCAACACCGGCTTTTCCGGAACCCAAACTCTCACCACTCATGGCATCATAGCCCAGACTATACTCACTTTCCCTCCTTGGAGTATTTTGAACACCAACACCAACATCACTTCTATGACCAAAATCTTGTTGATTATAGATGTCATTGGAATATACCTTTAATCCTTTTTTGAAGTCATGAATAGGTGACATAGACATAGGTGAAAGAGAAGGTGATGGTATATTTTTTGTGGGGGTGTTAATAGCATTATCTTCATAAATTGTAGTGTTTTTCATTACATTTGGTAAGTCTTGAAAGGTTAGGTTAACTGACTCATCTGGAATTCCTTCGTATAGTTCCTCTAGTTTTGGCTTTGGTTCCAAAGCTTTTTTCTTGTGATCACCCATTTTTTTTTAAAAATTTCTTAGGATGAATGTGATTATGTGTATAAGTATTTAAGGAAAGGTGAAATTAAGGTAAGAGGTGTGTGATTTGTAGGCTTGTTTGGTCCAATTGCAAATAAAAACGACCATATGTGGCCAAAGATTATTACAAGGCCGGTCAGACTCAGAAATTAATTAAAAATTAATTAATTGATATGAATATTCACATTGGTCAATTGATTGAGTTTTGGATACAAGAATTTTGAGGGCTCTTTTCAGTCTTTTGGAAAGACTGGCTACATCAAATTGGTGTTTTGTTAATTAATAATTTTGGCTATTGAATGCTATTACAATTTGTAGTAACTATTGGAGTATCTTTAAAAAGAAAAAGTTAACTTTGGAGTATTTTTTTTTTGGTTAAGAACTTTGGAGTACTCCGATTAACAATTTAAAGTATGATGTCAACTAAATTGATACTCGATTACTACTTCAGTTTCACTATAAATAAGTACGTAGTTATGTTAATTTTAATAATAAAATGAATTTTATTCACTAAAATATTCTTATCAATAGTTACTGTAATATTTCTTTTCTTTCGTAAAAATTGTTTTATTTGTACTTTTTTCTATCTCAAAATAATTGTCACTTTAGAATATCGTTCTAATAGAGAGGATCGTGATTCGATCTCTTATGAATTTTAAGCCACATAAAATCCACATGTTGTCGCCAATTAAATTTCAAGCTTGTCCCACTAATAGCCCCATCTCTCATCTCCCGCACTAATTCCTCTTTTCGATTATACATAGAAAAAAGACGCGACAATTTAACCTTATTAAGGATGAATCTCCCAACCACTTATCGTACACAAAACTTGTTATAACTCACTCGTAGAGCAAAGGCCCTCCCTACCAAGTCGAAGCAAAACAAGGGATACAAAATCACACACACCATGCCTCCACCAACATATATAGTTTGAGACCAAATCTTAGAGACCTTATTTAAATTGTACTTGATTACATAACATAATTGTACTATGATGTAAAAACATTCATGTGGATTTGGTAGTAGGAAATGAAACAAGTTCATTAACTTATTATTTTCACTTATTTCAAACGTTGTACAAATTTGCTGCTAATCGTGGCTTTGCTACAACCAAAAGTGGCTCATCAAGAGATATAACATCTTTGGACTTCACAAGATTGACTCTTGATAAATTAGGATGTGCACTCCAAGTGAAGCAGTGGAGCAACCTAGCTAATAGCATAATAGTCATTGTGGTTCCAAGCACGACACCCGGACAACCACGCCTTCCGGTACTAAAGGATATAAACTTTAAATTTGATTCTGTCAAAGTTATATTAGACCCATCGTTCTTGAGATGACGTTCTGGTTTGAATTTGTAAGGTTCACTCCAAACTTTTGGGTTTCTCCCAAGACCACTTCTTCCAAGCAATACATGGCTACCCTTTGGTATCAAGTAATTTCCAACCATTGTATCATTCACAGCAACATGAGGAACATTGAAAGCTGTTATGGGATGAAGGCGAAAAGCTTCTCTTGCACAAGCTTTCAAGAAGTTGAGTTTAGGAATATCTGATTCTTGGACTAACCTATCTTTTCCAACTATATTGTCCAATTCGTCTGTGGCTTTTTTAAATAGTTCAGGTTGATCTAACATTTCAGCCAATATCCATTCAACAATGTTAGATGGATTGTCTATCATTGCCATCATCAATTCCTACGTAGAAGTGTTTAACAATTATGCCATTTAAATTATTAGATTTTTTTAATGTATGTATACAAAATGAAAATGTTGGAGTATAATACTAGCTACGTGAATTTTTAAAAGGAAAACGCTACAATATATGCACTAAGAATACATTTTTAAGGAGTTAAATATAGTTAGGGACGTCCTGTGAGCTTAGCTCAGTTGGTTGGACATCGCATTATGTATGCACGGGGTTCGAACTCCGGTCATCCCACCTATCTATCTTATGGGTGGAATTTCTAGCCACTAGACTACTTGACAAAAATAAAATAAAATATATAGCTAGGGACAATACTTACTTAGGTACAATCATCATAAATTAAAGGTGGCACCACACAATAATGAAAGATAAATGCATAAAATGACATATTCACTTAGAAATTTGTGTAATTCATTTTTATAAATTTTGAATTTTAATATTTTCGTAAAACAACAAATTTAATTGAATATTCCGGAATTTAACCTCTCCGCAGAGATTCGTAGGTCCATCCCCTACTAAACCCCGCAGGGCAGGTGAAGTCTCCATCTGACAAACACCGACTCAATAAAATCCCGCAGGATTAGGTGGTCCCATCTGACACATCTCGTGCAGTCCCATCTGACATACACGACTATGAATGCATGAGCATAATATATTCTATTTCAACATATACATGGTAGTCTCCATCTTACAGACCCCGAGCAGTCCCATCTGACATGCCCCGTGCAGTCCCATCTGACATACACGTTCATATATGCTCATGCAACTAATTACATATCATACAAGCATATGTAATCACAACCACAACAACATACATAGATTCTCAATCATATGTTCTCAATCATATGTATTCAATCACAACAGCATACATATATTCTTAATCATATGTCAATACATATATTTCTAACAAAATCATATGTATGACAACAAGCTTCATGCACAACGAGATCTTCAATCAAGTACATGCATCAACATTTCATAATATTCAATCATATGAAATTCACAACAACATCTCAAGCATGTGTAGAATACAACATGTTCCCAAACAAGTTCTCGTCACTAGAATACATCATACAACAAACATGCTCATAATTCATATTGCATCAAATATTGCAAATACACATGTTCAAGAAAACAATTACACATGCATAAAAAGCACTCGATATTTCGAGGTATATGAAATCGTTAGAAAGTGCCCTTACCTCGGCAAGCTTCCAACACATCAACTTACGTATGCGAGCAATATCCGTCTCTCTCGACGAATTCCTCAATCCGGCTAATCCTCTTAACCTTTTACAACACATAACTTATCTAAGTTAATACCACATTCTAATTGGTCACTTAAATAAGTCCTAGCTCGACTACTAATGGATTCAATACATATGGTTGTCTCTCACAACTAACTAGGTTCAAGTCACTTTGAAAACAAATCTCGACTATTTTAAAACACTTTAAAAGCCAAATCTTTTCTTCAAAACAACTCTTGAAAATACAAACACTTTAAAGAATAGTTTTTATCGCAAAAGCGCCATTAAATAAAAACCAACTATTTTAAAACGTTTATAGAACAAAATCTCTTTTCAAACAACTTATGCCTTAAATCATAAGTTCCAAAATCTTTTAAAACTAAACAAATCCGAACTAAAAATTTCTCGTTCAACTTATAACAAAATACTTTTAAGAACCCACATAACTTAAATCTTTTAAAACAGAATTCTCGACGAAAGAATTTCCATTTCAAAGGACGAAAATGCCCTTCCCAAATTCGGCCAGAACCAAAATAACCTCAAAATCATTGTTTTCAAAAATCAAACATTGCTAAAATACTTATACAATTTATAATTTCTCAAAAGCAAACTCAATTTGATGTAATTCCACACTTAACCATTTTTCCAAAACCATAACTTCAAAAATCATAAAAATTGGGGCTTTTGCTTTACTATCTTTTCTTTCCAAAATTAAATTCATAAAACAACTAGTGCTAGGTTCAGATTCACATAGATCATAACATAATTTATTTCCAACACTTTCAAAAATCGCCAACTTTCTAAAAGGCTCACAATCAAAACTTTCTTTTAAATCTATAATCAAAATAACTCACATAACAATAGTAACAAAAGAAAAAGAGTAAGAAAAATCAAAACTTAACAAAATATTTTTAGCATAAAATCAAACAATTTCAAATCGCAATTTTTCTTTTAAATCTATCTCTAACTAGTATAGATCTACAACATTAATAAAGGAATAAGCTCAAGAGAGTAAAAACTACAACTCCCTACTCTCAATAATCATTTTCGGCCAAAGGAACTAAAGGGGAAAAAGATTTCTACCTCATGAAGATTAGATCACAAGCTGATGATGATGTTGATCCTAAAGCCACATGATCCAAGGTTTGAATTTGATCTCTCAAAATCCTCACAACCTCACAAGTTTAAATTTGATGGAATAAAATAATTTATTGAGAAATGCAAGAGGAAGGGGCTGCTTCGGCTAGCTCAAGATGAAAAGAAGAGGAAATTTTGTTCACTAGCCTTTCCTTTATATAGAAGTCATGGATCAATCTAGGCCCTTGGATCAAATAGGTAAAGTTCTAAGATCAATCCTAGCCTTCGAATTCCTTCTCTCACAAACAATTTAATAATAATATATCCCATAAATATCTAGATATTTTCATGGTCTTAGGCCTACTAGCTCGCTCAGTTCCCGCGTTCGCTCTTAAACGAGTCGTATTTCGCGTACCGATAAACTTTACGGAAATAGAAAAATTATATTGTTAACCACTTAATTAAAACAATTCACAAACTCATCGAATAAAATTTATTTCGAATACATTTTCACTCCTAAGCTCGGAAAAATATAATGAGATCAAATTCTCATCACAGTCGATATATAAAGTCTTCATTTAAATTTTGACGGAAATCAGAAACCGTAAAATTTTCAAACAACGGGTATATCTTGTCCGTTTTCTCAAAAACCACTAGAAAAATATTTTCAACATTTCGACGAGACAAAAATGTTTCTAAACTCATTTAAAGCTTATAAAGTCATTGTGCCCATTTTCCAAATGTTAAACTAACGCGCAGACACAATCTCAGCAAAAATGCTGTCAAAACAGACAATCAAACAGAAAACCGATAAAAACAAATAGCAGAATATCATTTAATATATCTCAATTCTAATTCCTGCTATTGAAATTTTACGAGTCTTACAAATAGTGCAAATAAAAGTTGTCCGACAACTAAACGATTGTCAAAATAATCTTTCTCTTTTTAAATGGTGAAACATAATCTTTATATATATATATATATATATATATATATATATATATATATATATATATATTAATTACATTTTAATGGAAGGCAAACAGACAACTAGTTATTATTTTTTATTTTTAATTTTCTCATTCGTTAAAAGGGGTCAAATAGTTTAGAATTCGACCATAAAATAAATAAAGTATGATATCTTCCAATTAGTTCGACGGTGAATTATGAGAGTAATTCAACAGTGAATTATATAGAATATGATAGTAATTAAACTAGTTTTATAATGAATTTAATAAAAAATATTACTTTGTTAGATCATTCAACTTTTATAAGTGCACTTTTAAATTAATGGTGTAATTTTATAAAGGAGAGAATTTTTATATATCGGATTTGAGTGTATGACAAAGATAAAAGAGCCATGTTATATGAAATAAGTATGAACACCCTTCTACAAACAAAAATATAGCATCCGTATTTTTTTTTTATCAGGTAGTCTAGTGATTAGGAATCCCACTTTAAGGTGGATTAGTAGGATGACCGGGGTTCGAACTCCGATTTCTGCATAAATAATGTAATATCCTACCAATTGAACTAAGCTTACAAGACATGACATTCATATTTTAACTTTCTCTATTACGATTTATGAAATGTGAAAAAAATATTTTAAAAGAATAAAAAAAAAAATTAGCGTTCAAAAAACATTTTTTTAAAAAAAAAAAAAAAGTAAGTTTAGTCTTACAATAACTTGTGCCTTGATTTCCTTCTTTGTCAATAATATATTATTATTGACATCTTTGAGGGAGATTAAAACATCTAGCAAATCATCTTCAACATTCTTTGATCCATCATTCCACTGTTTGATTCTCTCTTCAGTGATGGAATCATGATACTTGTTAATTATCCTCAATGCATTTTTTATCTTCCTCTTATGGCCATCTAAGTCAAGTAACCTCAACCATGGAATATAATCAGATATAGAGAAAGCATAAATATGATTTAGCAATATAAAAACAGCATCAACATGTTCAACTTCCTCAACACCAGGCCCTCCCTCCTTCATCCCAATTCCAAAGTACCTTCTATTAAAAAACAGTTTCCTAAACATATTACCACAATAATGTTGTGTAACATTCCTAACATTCACAAGACCACCATTGTTGCATTTGTTGTACAAGTAAAATATAAGATTATCAGCTTCTTCGTTCCTTTTGTCTTGAAGCCATTGATGTCTGTGCGGAGAAAGTAAATCTTTAGCAATGATTTTCTTCATCTTTTTCCATTGTTCGCCAATGGGTACAAGAGCTGTGGTCAAGTATCCATTGGAGATTATTTCGCTCGCCATGGTTATTGGTCTTGATGCAAAACTAGCATCATGTTTTCTCATGAATTCATGGGCAATGGTGGGACAATTAATAGGGATAACATGGACATTTCCTAGACGGATACATGCTATTTCAAGATTCATTTCTTCCATCACTTTGTGTATCCACCTAGTTGGGGAATTGTTTAAAAGCATTTCAAGAAGATTACCAACTATAGGCCATGGTTTGGGACCTGGGGGAAGTTTAGGTTTGTTAAGTTTCTTGTATCTTATGGTTTTGATTACCATAAAGGCAAAAAATATAACAAGAAAATGAGGCCAAATGGATTTAGAAAGTAACCAGAAGAAGCTAAGAGTGTAATTCATGGCTTGGAAAAACATTTTCAAACAAAAACAAAATAAGCAAGGTTCAAAGGAAACAATATGAAGAAATGATTGAGCTTGGTCACTTATGGGAAGTTGGAGTCTTATTTATAATACTACATATGTTTCTAAATATAAGACTTGCCGAAGATTTTTTTTTGTCATTTTTTATAAGACCTCTTTTAAATTTTCAAGAGCATTAATTAATTTTTTTTACCAATATACTCCTAAGAGCATTTTCAATAAGGGTATCATAAAGAGTATCATAGACTAATGATTCATACCTTATTTTTTTTTAATCATTGGAGTTCCATGACGTGGTATAGAGGGTATCAAAATTAATGATACCGGTACCTTATTTAAGGTACCGTATTATCAATTTAATGTTATCTTTTTTGTATAATCGAATTAAATAGAATTAATAACTTGTTAATAATGTATGATACCTAGAGTGGTATCACCATTGGAGCAAAACACGTATGAATTGCATAAATACTATATGACATTGTAGAGATCACTTTTTAGTGATGTATGATATTCAAAGCGGTATCACCATTAGAGATGCTCTAACTATATTGAATCTTTTTTTACGATCTATGATAAATACATTAAAGAAACTATTAACATGTCTTACAAGATAAAATAGTAAAAATAATATCATTTGTCGATAAATTTATTATCATAATCAATTTTTTTAATCTTCGTAATTTTTTTAAAGAGGTTTTAAATATATTTAGTGACATATTATATTTAATCTTCGTATACTCTCTCTAGTATGTCATTATTTGTTTTCGACCTTAGTCAAGGATCTTCGAGTATCTATTGTTTTTGGAGAACTGTTTGTGGAAAGAAAACCTTGAAAACATTTCTTCCTAGTACTTTTATTTTAAAATATATATATTTTTTGAGAAGTTAAGTTTTTTTGTTATAAAAACAAATTAAAAAAAAAAATGATTTGGAAAATGACGTTATTTATCTTTGGAATTTTGCCTCTGATTTAATTTAGACAAAAAGAACCTTTTTCTAATAGTGAAAATGATTTATTATAATTTAGATATGTTTATTTGCGTATTCTATTATTTTTTCAAGTAATTTTATTGGTTAAAATTTCATTTTTAAAAAGTAAATAAGTGTAAGTGTAGAATTTGAACTTACTCTTACATATAAAATGAGATATCTCTACCAAATAACATATTTATATATCCACACTAAATCTCTAAATTTTAAAGGTTTCTTCATCTAGCACATTTAAACGGAGGAGAAAAAAAATTCCTTTGTAGGGTACAGGCGGAGAAACAACAGTAGATATCGTCAATGTAACCAAAATAGATATTGCCACTACAAAAAATTCGTTTATTAGTCAAGGTCTATTATCCACGGTTATTGTGACTGTGTCTAAAATAATTGTTCGCCACGGTTAAATCGTTGCTAACTTTTTTTTTTTTTTTTTTTTTTCATTTTAGATAGAGTTTAAGAAGTTGGTTTGTTTATTCAAAAGAATTAGATACAGTTTTTTGTTTCTGTTGTAAATTGTTTGGTAGAAATTTTAAAACAAGTCATCTAATAAAAGAAGGTTTCAATGATTAAGCTCATCTTAGAATTATGCTTAAAATCATGAATTAAGTAGTGCACACATGGCTTTTTATGAGTGAATTGATTGACTTACAAATAAGATTTGAAAAAAAAAAAAATCTTCAAGAGCTTATAAGAAAAGAATCTTCCGATTTACGGGATAAGTTAAATAACGTTAAAAAAAAAAATCTTGAATCTTAGTTATTATGATTTCTATTTTTAGATATCTTGTTGAACAAAATTTGGCATTTTAAGAACAAATAATAGGATCAAATATATATATATATATATATATATATTGACAAATTGAAGGTCCTCTATTTTTATTTTTATTTTGACATAATTGAAAGTCCTATGTACTCCCTCCGTCCCAATTTATTTGAGCCATTTAGAATGTATGCATTATTTATGTATCTTGTTTTGACCATATTTTTCTCTCAATAAATAAATATAAATATTAGCATATAAGATGTCGTTGGATTCATCTTAATGAGTATTTTCAAAATATCAAATTTTTATAATTTTTACTATTATACAATTAAAAATATTAATCGTTAAAGTTGTTCATTGATATGCGTGCTGAATTCAACTGGCTCAAATAAATTGGGACGAAAGGAGTATATTAATCGTATAGTAATGGTCATTGAAGGTTAGCACCACCACACAAGCAATACCAAGTTTATTTCCTCTGATTAGTCGGTCCTTAGGATTATTTTTTTTTTTAAAACCAAGTAATTAATAATTGTTTGTCGCAATAGTGACTCAATATATCAGAGGAAAAATGTGTCCAAATTTAATTTGGAAGTAGTTGTGTAGAATGAATATGTCATTATTGCGGACACTACAATAAAACGAAGTAGAAATCTCTCCATATCAAGGTTGAAAGGCATATATACTGATATATTCCCTCCGTTCCAAAATATAAATCGCCTTGGAAAAAAAATTTGTTCTAAAATATAAGTCGCTTTATAATTTTAATGAAGCATTTAATGCTATTTTTCCTATTATACCCTTAACTTTTTATTTCTCTCTTTTCTTTTAATTCTTTCATTTATCTTTCCCATACAATTAATGAAGGATAATTTTGTAAACTTACTCATAATTTCTCTTTTCTATATAACAATGATTACATTTCTTAATTTGTGTAATATGGTCAAAACGACTTATATTTTGGAACGGAGGGAGTATATAGCATTGATCCCATGTTATAATTTTGATCTTTTCTGGCCTCATATTCATGTGGATATAATCGAAAAATGTTGATTTCTTAGTTGATATTAAATGTGGAAAGTAATGCATTAATGAAACTAGAGAAATTTAGATTTGGCGATAAATCATGAAGGAAATTTTCGGATTGGAAATTTTCTTAGTTGTGATCAAATAACTTAGATTTATATTAATTTTAATATTGTTTAAAGATTTTAACCGTTAATTTAGATCGGACGTTGAGAATGTTGTGGAGGAAGGAAAATAAAACTGGAGATGAAGGAATTTGTCTCCTGTGAACCAAAAATGGTTGGTACACAACTTAACGTGTTTTTTATTTTTAGTAGGGATGAGCACGAACCCGCAACCCGACATAACCGTCAATATATGGAAGCATTCGGTCGGGTACGAGTCGGATCTCGGGTCAATAATTGTGAAAAATCGGTCATGAACGGTTGTATACGGGCGGGTGCGAGTCTTTAAAAATTCATCTATTCATAACCGAAACCGACCGAACAGTTCCTAAAATACAAATTAATTTTTTTCTAGTTTCGAGCACTTCTCTTCTCTCCCTTAATATCTTATACTCTTTACTTTGTTAATTTTATCTATCTTTGTGTTTACTGTGAAATTTGGTAAACAAGCGCTAGTCTAAGTATTTTAAGACTTACGAGATCGACTAGTAATCTCAGGACAATTTTATGCTTGTTTTTTGAGAAAGTTTTTTACTGTGTTCGTCGAAAATCAACAAACATTTATCAATTTAGTCTTTTAATTCGAAATTAACACTAAACTGTTTCGAATCGCCTCGAAAACAGAAGTATCTTGATGCTTAAAAAAAAAAAAGTGCAGGAAAAGTAAATTGCATAAATGATAAAGCAATTACAATAAAAACGATGCACAAACATACATTATTCCTCGCAATTCCTTTCTTTCGATCGCTTGAATACTCAGAATTTTAGTAGGAAAGTTTTGTAAATAATTTGTGACCCTATTCTAAACAAAGAAACTATCCTAAGTATTTCGAAACGGGCCAAATTGCTGCTTCGATTTGACGCTCCAGATTGCTCCACGCGTCCCACGTTTCTTCATTTCGAACCGTCGATTTCAAACTTCAATTCTGCTTCGCGCGCTGAACTTCGATTCACTGATTTCCTTCGAACGACGCCGTTTGCTAGTTTCGAATGACTTAGCTTTATTGATACTGAAAAAACTTCGAAACATTAAATGACTTAATAAAATACCAATTTATATTTATTTGGCATTTAATTTAATTAGATCAACAATTAAATATTCATTTAAATGAACACTAAAAATTGGGCCTAACAAATTGCCCCCCAAAAACTTTGATTTCGAATGAACACATCGAAATGAGAAGGAGTTTTTGAAAAGACAGCATTTACTGTTTACACATTTCCCAATGACGGCGCTGACGTCATGCTCATCATGACATTTCTTTCAACTGTCACCTCTTTTCCCACAAACATCATTTTGCGTGAATTTCGAGTTAGTGTAGCTCACACGTTTCTCAACGGAAGCTAAAGAGGTGACACATTTTTAATTTTGATTTATTTAAATCAAAATAAATTAGGTCTATAAATAGAACCTCATCTCCCTCATTACACTTTTTCTGCGTTTTTCTTACTCTCAAGAGCACAGAAATTTTTTCAACCATTTCTCTTTCATTTCTTACGATTCCATCAACATTCTGCCCCTTTCTCAACGTTTCACCATCTTAAACGCGTTGATTGTTAATCACCAAACAAACGATAGCGTTTTTCCTCAATTTCTGTTCAAAACCTAAACCATTTTTTCAAGTTTCTGATAGCTTCAAACATTAATAATGGCGTCAAGTTCATTTGATATCACCATTCCGCTCGTTGGAAGATGGTCCGAGATTACTTTGAAGACTATGGAACCTGATGAAATTCCAGAGCCAGGATTTCACCCAAAGAATGAAGCAATCTGGGAAAAACAGGTACTCATCCCCTATTCTGTTAATAACGATATTCATGCTTACGGAGGCCCTAAGCCTAAAGAATCGAATAGGAATAAGAACACCATGACCTTCTTCCCCCTTTACAAACCTAGCATCCCTAGGGTTTTTGTTAACGAACCTTATAATTTCAGTTACATTAAACCTCCAAACACCCTTTTTCGATCAGCATCGAAATACAACAAAGAATACGTAGCTTGGTTAGAGAGGGTAGAACATGAGTACGCTGGGATTTGGCAAAGCACAGAGGTTTATCACCTCATCCAGCTTTCAAAAACTGGTTTAAAGTGCAACCAAGAAATGTTGATAGCTGCGCTTCATTTCTTCGAGTCTTCAACAAACACCTTCCACTTCGAATGTGGAATGATGACTCCTACTCTTTTCGATGTTGCTGCTATCACTGGTTTACCACCTACTGGGGATAATTATGATCCAACTAGGTCTTCTGGAAACATTAAGCTCACTATGAAGGATAAGACCTATTCGAAATATATCATTGAGCACAACGAACTCACTGGAGAAGTTAGCGCTGAAGAACATGTAGCATTTCTAGCTGTGTGGTTATCACAGTATGCATTCTGCATAAGATCTCTGCAAGTGGCTATGAAGTTTATTCCAATGGCCACTCAAATCCATGAAGGTCAGCAATTTGGATTTGGGCGCTTAATCTTGGGCTGTCTTTACGAGAGCATGAGGACAGCTTGTGAGTTTATCAAGAAAACAGGGGATGGTTCGACTTTCTTAGCCTATGGGCCATTTTGGCTTTTACAACTATGGCTCAACGCCACATTCCCTGTCGAATTGGACCTGTTCTTACCAGAGATGTATTACGATGAAGCCAAAAAGAGAGAAGTTGAAGGTACAAGGCTTGCTAGAATGGTCACAAGGCCAAGGGGTTTATCCCTAGATCAGACCTTCCTCAAGTATTTCGAAGCTTTCCTAAACCTTAAGGAGTTCAAAGCTAGTTTTGCTCCTTTTGTCGACAGAATGATTGGGCCTTCTTGGTTTATTCACCCTTTACCCCCTTTACCTGAAAGCGAAGAAGAGATTACCAGGGTTTGGAGAACTTATCTAACCCCAACATTACTGTCTTGTCGATTTGGCCAAACTTCGTCAGATTTTGGCTTAGTTGGCTATCACCCTAACCTAGTTTCTAGGCAATTTGGACTTGCCCAGTTACTACCTAAGTGCATTTATCCAGATGAAAAGCACATATGCTTAGGTTATTATGGAATGATAGCAGCACACTTCCATCAGCTGCTAATACAATTTGAAGGAGCGGATTACGAAATCCAACCTTTCTATTTCAAACCCACTTTTGCTCACACCAAAGAATTCGCTAGATGGTGGTCTATTCACTATGAGATTCACTTTTTAGACAAAGAGGCAATCATGATTGCAGTTCGAAATGGATTTAATGCCAACATTTTGAACAAAATCAAATCGAAGCTTAATGTTAGAGGTAAAAATTTCCTCTTTATCTTAACTTAATATTCTGATTTCGTTATTATTCTGGATCTCTTAACTTATTAAAATTCTTTTTCCAGGTAGCAAATCCAAAGTTGACTCGAACACTTCGAGCAAACCACTACTCCCAAAAGTTAAAACTGAGCCTGGGGTAAGTTGTCAAAACTAGTTCTTCTCTTATCTTACAAATCAAAGAGAAATTCTAACCTCTATGCCCTTTTGCAGGTTGTCACAAGAAAAAGAAGTTCTGAGCCCCAAGAACAAAAACCTTCGAAGAAAAGCAAGGCTGCTCCAGTGATCGTCGAACTCGATGAGGACGATGATGAAGAAGTGGAAAAAGAAGAAGAAACAATGGTAAGATTAATCTTTTACTCTATTTGCTTTGGAAAACAAACATCTTCTTTTTGACTTAAGTTTTTCGTGATTTTACTTAGGATAATACTCCTCAAGAAACCACACATGTTTCGAAGTCAAGTGTCACTTCTTCCAAGGCTCCCAAAGCCAAGAAAAACAAACCAAGCCATGCCCAGGGTTCCAAAAAGGAAACCAGCTCTTCTGCTGTTGATGATGTCGAAGCTGGTGAGGTCAAAGAAAAGAAGAAGAAGAAAAATAAAGACAAGGATCTAAAGGACACTGAAGCAGATGCTAACATCCAAGATGAAACTCCAATTAATGAAGACAATCCACAAGTCCTTCCTGTCGAAAAGAAAAAGAAGAAGAAGTCCAAGAAGACTACTTCAACTTCGAAGACTAATGATTCGAAGCCCTCTACTGAGGAAAAAGAACCAAGCTCTCCTGCAAAGGTAAGCTTTGCCTTAAATCTTTCTTTGCCTTTTCGATTTCTTTCTAAGTCTTAACATTTTCCTTTTTCCTTTTCTCTTAGGAAAATTCTCCAAAACCTGCCAACACTGATGAAGTCTCTCCAGATACAACTGTGAAACAAATTGTCAAGGAATTGACACAAGAACATCTTGACAACGAAGTACAAGAAACTTCGCCAACTCCCAAGGTCCAAGAAACACAACCAGAAAAACTTGACACAGCAACTGATCATGTCGAGGTCCCAAACCTCGATAGCCATAACGAAGAGCCAGATAATGCTGCAAAGGACTTGGAGCCAGCAATAGAAGACACTCCCATTGACATGGTTGTTGAAAGAAACGAAACTCAAAGTGAGCATTCTACCAACCATAGTCCACAGCCTAAAGGCCCAAGTGAAGAGCACACTATGAATACTGACGAATTTCTTCGTTCAAGCGCTGATTACGAGCGTAGCACCAATGTTGATGACTCAATCGAGGATGATGGGAATTCGAAAGAAAAGCCACCTGCCGATATTTGCTTACCTTCAGAAATTCTCCAAGGACTCAGGGGTTTTTCTGCAGAAGAAGCCTTGGAAAAATTGCTAAGTGTTCATGGCACTTTCGCTCTTGGTGCTACTGACAAAGAAGAGGCGCGTCGAAAAGATCTCGAAGATAGCGAAAGGATCTTTTGAAAGGAAATCATCGACGGAGACATTCTAGCGTGCTTGAATAAGGATCCTGGGATTTATCTCAATGTTAAAGCTTTATTCAGCAAACTCCAAGCTCCTTCGACTCAGCATGAACTTTTCTCTCTTGCTGCACAAGCTGAGACTATCCTTGACCAGTATGCTAAAGCTGCACATGCACTAAATCAGAACAAACAACTTTACATGGCTCGCGTGACTGAACAGCAACAATGCCTCGCAAAAGCTACCCAATGTCGCGAAAAAGCTGCTAAGTTAAAGGCAGATTCTGCAGGTGCTTTTTCTACAAGTACAAGCCTGCAACGAAAACATTGCGAGGTGGCGCACATAAATTATAGAGCTGGAGCGAAAGATTTATGAAGAGACACAATTAAAAGAAACTTTCGTCGCTCAAGCTGCAGAGGTGCCCAAAGCTGTGTTGGATGCACTTGGACGTGAGGGGATCAAGCACTACAGTGATGGATTGCGAGTAAGCAGGGATGTGGAGCGCTTGGCAGAAGAAAACCAAATCTTAGAACGTAAGATTGCTCATATCTTAGACGAGTACCACAAATTTCAGGCAGCTCATAAGCATTAGGCTTTCTTGTATTCTAAGCACTTTTCTAACTTTTGTTTATGATTCGAAACTAAGTAGAATTCCTTTCGAAATGGTTGTAACAGTTAAACCTTGTACACCATCTTTTGTTGGCAAATTTATTCGCCACTTCTAATTCCAGTATTTCGAATGACAATTCATTTGTGTTTATTTTTCAATTGTCTGGTCTAAGCTTTCCTTTCCCAAACATTTAAAATTTATGTTTTCAACACAAAAAATTAAGAAGGACTTGGTCAAATTTTAACGTGGCAAAGAACAAATACCAACCCAAAACGGCCTATGGTACCATTCAGTTACCAAACCATGGCAAAACAAACGCATTCCAACTTAGTCAAACTGAGTTGTTGAAACTGCCTCTTACGCATTTATTATGAAGTACTAAACTCTTCACTATAAATACTACTTGATTGGTTTTCCTTTTTTCCATCTTATCAACTTTTCAAGATAAACACCATGGAAAAGAGTAACAATGCCAAATCGAAATCCCATGAAAAGAAAAAGAAAGCTGAAGTTTCTTCCTCCAAAACTAAGCACACTCCTCCACCCAAACAGGCAAAACTCAAACGAACCATTTCTATTTCCTCAGATTCATCCATTGAGACTGATGAGGATTATCGCGAATTCTTGAAGACTTATAAGCCTGAAGAATCTTACTCTGGCTCTTTCTCTGACAGTGAAGCTACCTCTCAGGTAACTGAAGAACAAGGCCATGCAAAGACTAAGCCTACTAAGGCCAAATCCAACTCCAAGTGAAACAACCTTAACTTATCATTTTTACTTTTCCATGTCTTTCCATGAATAAAGATGTAGCACTTAAATTATCGAAATTTGGTTGTAATGGCCTTTTAATTTAAATTATGGCACTTCGATTTGCCATTTCTTTTGCATTTTTCTATTTCAACCTGGATCTATGCGCACTTCATGCAATGTTGGCTTATATTTCTTTAAATACTTGCCATTTATGTTCATTGTACGCTGTTCAGGAGTTAGTTCTTCAATTTCGAAAGCACCATTAGAAAGTACTTGAGAAATTTTAAACGGTCCTTCCCAATTTGGGGACCATTTCCCAAAGACCCTATCCCTTCGATCCATAGGTAAAATGACTTTCCACACTAAATCCCCTGAATTGTAAACTTTAGATTTAACTTTTTTGTTGTAGGCTCTAGAAACTCTTTCCTTTTGCCTAATTAAAACTTCTAAAGCTTGCAATCTTTCTTCATCTAAATCAATTAATTCATCTGACATCATATGCCAATAATGCTCCATGGGTATTTCCATTTGTTTTTGCACTCTTATTGACTGCAACATAACTTCGACAGGCAATACAACATCATGACCATAAGTCAATCGAAATGGAGTTGAATTAGTTGATTCTTTAGGGGAATTCCTACATGTCCACAAAACTTGATCTAAAGTTTTATGCCAATTCCTTGGCTTTTGAGCAATGTGTCTCTTAATCAAACCAATTATGGTTTTATCAGCTGCTTTGACTTGACCATTTGCTTGAGCATAATATGGTATCAAAGTTAGCAATTTAAATCCAGTCTCTTCAGCAAATTCTTGCATTTTTCGCCCAATAAAGACTGTACCTTGATCGGTGGTAATGGTTTCTGGCAATCCAAACCTATATATTATGTGGTTCTGAATAAAACTAATTACAGCTTCTTGATCCACATTAGGTAAAGCAATTGCTTCTATCCATTTTGTAAAATAATCAATGCCAACTAAAATATAGCGCTGATTCTTCGATGAAGCAGGCTTGATTTCACCAATTAAATCTAAAGCACATCCTCTGAAAGGCCATGGCTTAACAATCGAATGAAGTTCACTTGCAGGAACATGTTGAATACCTGCATGCTTTTGACATTCTTGGCAACCTTTTGCGAACTCTATACAATCTTTCAACATAGAAGGCCAGTACAGACCTTGTCGAAATAAAAGCCATTTCATTTTATGACCTGCTTGATGAGCACCACAAGAACCACTATGAACATTAGAAATAGCCAAATATGCTTCCCCTTCATCAAGACACTTTAATAAGATTCCTTCTGGAGTCTTTTTAAATAATTCATTCCCAATGATGGTGTAACTCAAGGCTCTATACTTAACCTTTCTATCAGTAGTTCCTGTTGGATTTTCCAAGTAATCCACAATTGGTTTCCTCCAATCACTATCTGCTAAATTGTCAATGGCAAAAATTTATGCCACTAAACCATCGAAATAGGGAAAAGTTTCAAAAATTTCGAAATTTTCATCCACACTTGCCCCCAAATGTTTTGGCATTGACAATTCATTGGCAATTGGCTCATCTGAAATCAATTTTTCTTTAATTTCAATAAGTTCTTCCAATTGTTCTTTGGAAACCTTATATCCTGAAGCAATCTGAGCTAAGTCATTTGCCTCTTGGTTTTCAATTCGAGGCACATGCTGTATATCGAAACTGTCAAAGTTTTTTAATAAAGCATAAGCAATGACGAAATACTTCATCAAATGTTCTTGAATGCACTTATACTCTTTGGTTAATTGTTTTAAAACCAACTCAGAATCACCTCTTATCTTAATGTGCCTTACCCCCACGTCTAGAAGAATTTCTAACCCAGCAATCAAAGCTTCATATTCAGCTTCGTTGTTAGAACAAGTCCCATTAATTTTGTATTTAAATTTAGTTGGAATTTTCAATGGTGAAATTATTAAAATTCCAATTCCTGTACCATATTTATGTTTAGAACCATCGAAAAATAAAATCCAAGGTTCGAACTCTAAGTAATTCACTTGCATTTCAACAACTGAGTGATCTGATATAAAATCAGCCACTATTTAACCTTTTACAGACTTTAAAGGCTTGTAAGTTAACGAATATTCTGTTAAAGCCAAAGCCCATTTCCCAATTCTACTATGTAAAACTGGTTTTAATAGCATATGCTTAATAATATCGAAATGCGAATAAACCAAAACATCAACTGGCTTTATATAATGCTTCAGTTTGGTACAAGAAAAATACAAACAAAGACATAATTTTTCTATTACAGAATACCTAGTCTTAGCATCATTGAGAACTCTACTTAAATAATAAATAGCTTTCTCTACACCATTTTCATCTTCTTGAGCAAGCATGCTCCCAATGGTTGAATCTGATGCTGCTATATACAGCTTCATCTCTTTACTTCGAATAGGAGGCATTAAAGTTGGTGGACTTGACAAATATGCCTTAATCTCATCAAATGCCTTCTGCTGCTCAGGTCCCCAATGAAACACATCATCTTTCTTGAGTTTGAGCAATGGAGAAAAGGGATGAGCCTTTCCACTTAGATTCGAGATGAATCTCCTCAAGAAGTTGATTTTACCTAGCAGTGATTGAAGTTGTTTCTTTGTTGTTGGAGATTTTGTCTCCATAATTGCCTTTGTCTTGTTTTGGTTAATCTCTATGCCCTTTTTATGTACAACGAAACCAAGGAAATCTCCTGCATGTACACAAAAAGCACATTTTAGTGGATTCATTTTCAATCCACATTTCCTCATTCTTTCGAACGATTTTCTAAGATGACATAAATGATCATTTTCAGATGCAGACTCAACAACAATATCATCTATGTATATTTGCATAAAAACTTCAATAAAATCATGAAAGATTGAGTTCATTGCCCTTTGATAAGTTGCCCCAGCATTTTTCAAACCAAAAGACATTACAACCCACTCATAAGTACTTAGGGCACCAGGACAACGAAAGGCAGTTTTAGGTATATCTTATTCAGTAATAAAAATTTGGTTATACCCAGAATAATCATCTAACATACTTAAATACTCATGGCCTGCTGTTGAATCAACTAGCATTTCTGCTACAGGCATTGAATACTCATCTTTAGGTGTTGCATTATTTAAATCTCTAAAATCTATGCATACCTTAAGAGATCCATTTTTCTTAATAACAGGAACTATGTTAGCTAGCCATTCTACATACCTGGCTGTTCGAATGAACTTGCATCTGAGCAACCTTTCAATCTCAGCCTTGATTTTCGTCATAATTTCTGGAGCAAACCTCCTTGGAAGTTGCTTCACAGGCTTCTTATCTGGTGCATAGTGGAGGGTACAGCACCCACCCCATGTATCCATTCTCGACCCAAAAGCATGTTGTAATTGGGTTTAGCAGCTATGACCATAAATAAGGTCTTTCTGACAGTACTACCTACACACACTTCGAGTTGTATGGCCCCAAGAGAGTGGCCAATCTTTCCTTCGTAGTTTGCTAACACCACATTGTGTGTATGCAAATCTGTCTCATATAATCCTAACCTCTTCAGCATGAAATGAGGTAGAATATTCACCACTGCACCACCATCTACCAGAATCTTATTCACCCCTACACCATTTACTTTTACTCTAATAAATAGCGCCTTTAGGTGATTCTGCATTCCCAAATCAGGTTTTTCGAAGATGGCATTCTGTTCTTCAAAGTAGCCATTTCCTATTACATAGTAACAAACTGCCTTGGGAACAGCCATTTCTACAGCTTTGGTTTCTTCCTCTACTTCGTTTATTTTTGTTTGAACATCGAACTCAGCAGGAAGAATCGAAATGACGTTTACCAGTACGTCAAAATCAACTTCATCATCTAAGAGGTCGTCATCATCCATGAGGTCCTCATCATCTTCGTCATTTTTGCTCTCAGCTACTGGCTCCAGCCTTTCTTTCATTGGCCTTTTGGCCAATTCAGCTTTCTGAACCACTTTGGAACTAGCTTCATTGCTACTTCCACTTTTGCCCCCGGCAAGAATCTCAAGTTTGCCCCTAGCAACATTTGGAGCTTTGCCTTGAGAAGCAGCTAACTTCTTCTTTCTTTGAAACCTACGCCACTAAGATCGAGACATAGGGTTCTTTCCCTTGTAGTTATTTCTGTAAGCATATTTATTTGCATTGGGAGCAGCATTGGCTTTTTGAGGAGCCATGTTTGTAGTCGAACCTTTGTTAGCAGCAACGATATTGACATTCACGTTGCTAGAGCTGCCTTTTTCCATTACTTTCTTGGTTATAGCAACATTTTGCCCCCTTACCCAAGTATTGGTTGGGGCTGAGCTTGATGGCCTGAAAGTACGAATAGGCCCTAGCCTCTGATGAACAGAAGGAGGCTTCGAAGCAGTTTTACTCCAATCAATCCTCTTTTGTGGCCAGCTCTTTTGATTAGGCTTAGAGCTAGGCCATTTTCTCTTGGTGTCAGCATAAGGGAAGCAGTTGCGAAGGCACTTGGATGCATCCCTATCACAAACAACACTACATCTAGGACACATCATCACCTCAACATTGTTGAGTTTGCACCTGTTGAGGAAATCAGCCAAATCTTCCTCGGGTTTTGGGTAAACAGCTTTCACCCTTTCTTCATACTCATTTTCAGGGATAGCCTTGATTGTCGCAGGATCTGCCATATCAACCATGTTGCAATCCAGAATTTCGATGTAAGAAGCATCATTAGCAGGTCGTGGATCAGCATCCACTTTCATTTGAGGCTTTCCCTTTTCAGCGAATTTCAGCCTACCTTCGTTCAAAGCTTTTTGAACTAAGTCCCTGAAAAGAACACATTGATAAGTTCGATGACCCAAATAATTATGAAATTTACAATAACCACGTTTTTTCCTTTGTTCTATTGATGGTATTTTCAAATCTTTTGGCACAATTATTTGGCCATTAGTTACCAACAGATCAAATATTTCATCACACTTAGTGATATCAAACGTATAGGTTTTTGTCATAAACTTATCATTCTTAGGTTCAGTGGGATTTTTCCCATGTGAAGGCCTTAACAACTTACAAACATAAGGTGGCCCTGGCTTTAGTTCAGCCAAATTTATTTCACTTTCGTCATACATTGAACACTCAGCATTATCTTCACAGTCACTATCATAAGCATCTACATAGTGTACCTCTTTCTTTTTCTGAAACTTAAGATTTTTAAATTTTTCAGCTTTCAGAGTTTCGAGTTGTCTAACTCTATCAGCCAACTGAGACATATCTCGAAGATGTTGAGTATCCAATTTCTTTCTAATCGAATAGTCTAGGCCACCAGCAGCCATTTCGACTAATTCATGCTCAGACACTTGAGTAAAGCACCTAACTTTCAACAAACGAAACCTATTCAAATAATCATCAATGGCTTCATGTGTCTTTCATTTAACACTGGCCAATTCTTTAAGACTAATCTTTGTTTGGCCCATGTAAAATTGTTCATGAAATAACCTTTCCAATTGTGTCCAATTCTGGAACGAATTAGGTGGCAAGGTAGTGAACCATGTAAAAGCATTTTTTGTTAATGAGTTTGGAAAATATTTCATTCTTAAATTTTCATTATTAGCTAAATTTCCAGACTCAGCCAAGAACCTGGCTATGTGTTCAACAGTTGACTCACTAGTATCACTAGAGAACTTAGTATATTTTGGAACTTTCCAACCTCTTGGCAATTCAGTTTGTAATACATATTCAGACAAAGCAGACACAAAATTTGGCCTCCTAGAGCCAACATTTAAACCATTTTGGGTTAAAATTGTTTCGACCAAATGGGTCAAGTTATTATGCCCAGCAAAATTATTATTTTGGACATTTTGTACTACTTCATCAGCATTTTGGTTTCGATTTACCAAAACTACTCTTGGTTGGTTCACCTCCTGTTGGTACTGAGGTTCCTCTTGGGCCATAAACATTGGCCCTTGATTCCTTGGTTGCACTACAAAAAAACCTTGAATTATTGACCAAGGTTTTTGAGGGTCAAAAGCCCACAATAATGTTTTGGAGATTTATTGAGGGTTGAAAGCCCTCAATAATGCATAAAACCGGTTTAATAAAAAATAAATAAATAAAATAATCATTATTGAAGGCTTAGGGCCCTCAATAATGCACCCCGGGAGATGTGCACCTGCAATGTCTGTGAAAAGCTGCATGAAGCATTATTGAAGACTCAGGGCCCTCAATAATGCGTTAACTACAGACGGCCCACGGCCGTCAATAAAGCTTCATGACTGTTGCCCATTTTCAGAGGGCTAGGAGCCGTCAATAACGCACCAGAATTGAAAATTTTTAATGGTACACTCTTCCCTCATATATATATATATATATATATATATATATATATATATATATATATATATATATATATATCCCACTTCATTTAATTTCTACACTTAAAATTTAATTTTTCTATCTTTCACATTATTATCACTTCTCAATTTTTTTCCATTCCTCAATGAAAAAATTGTAAGTGTTTATTTTTTACATTTTTTCCATTTCTAATTAATTTTGAAAAACTTTGTTTTATGTCTTTATTAGTTGAATTAAATGCACATATTCTAATACTTTTTTGTTACAATTTTTATTTAGCAAGTATTGATATAAATTTCTCGTGGTTGTCGAAGTCCTTCGGTTAGGAGTGCATCAAGTCAGAATCTACTCAGCACTCAAGTAAGTAATGTAATTTTAATTTATAATACTTAGTATTTTTTTTACAAATAATACTTAAAAATAGTAGTGTGTATATATATATATATATATATAGTAAATAAGAAAAGTGAAGAAACAGAATACATGAAAGCCAATAATTTGATTAAAGAATGCAATTTGAGATCACTTACTATGATACTTCCATCCAAGATATGTACATACAAAAACCAAATTGAAAACACAAAGGAAAAATAGTATATATTTAAATAAGAAAAGTGATAAAAGGTATTTTTGTCAAAAAAATTTTAAAAAAATTAGTATTTCTGTGAAATAATAAACAATAAAATGAAAAAATATTATATTTAAAAATAGAAAAAAATTTAAAGTTTGTATTTTTGTCAAAAAATTAAAAAAGTTAATATTCTTTTGGAGATAATAAAGTAAAAAACAAAAATTATTTTGCTGATAAAATAAAAAAAAAGTTAGTAATTTTAGTCAAAATAAAAAAAATTAGCATAGTCAAATTAAAAAAGTTAGTATTTTTAGTCAAAATGAAAAAGTTATTATTTTTTGTCAAATAAAAAAATTAGTATTTTTAGGTCAATTAAAAGTCATGATTGTCATGTTTTTATGCAGACTTTACTTCCGATTGCATTTAGTTATTTAGCATAACATGTATTGAATCCACTTATTGAAGTCAGTCAATTTTTCAAGAATTTGTGTTCAACAACGCTACGAGAGGCTGATCTCATCAAGATGGAAAATGACATTCCACTAATCTTGTGTAAGTTGGAGGCAACGATGATGAAGATGCATTATACTGGGAGGACAATTAATTTTAATATTTAATCGTTATAATATTAATTAATAGTTAATCTTTGTACTTGAATATTTAATTTATTATTAATGATGATTCAGAAGTTTATTAGTTAAAACTAAAAACAAAAATTTATACCTTAAAAAAAAAAACATAAATTTATAAAAAATCTAAAAACAAAATTATTAATAATTAGTAGGTTATTATTGATCTTAATTAGTCACGGATATTATTGAAATCAAAACATCTCGTCTTGTGAGAATTCACCCATTAAACATGTCATATTCAACTTGCTTAGCTGTCACGATGGTAATGAGAAAGAGGGTTATCCTGATGAAAAAGTTTTAAATTCGGCGCATGTTCCCTTGTTGATTAACTGCACTGAAGTCAAGCCCTATTTAGAGTGAGTATTTTTAATTAATTAATTAATTATTCATTCTAAGTTCGCATATAATTAATTGTATATTCTTTTATAACTTAGGCTGATTTTAACATTTATGGGAATAAGTTCAAAAGAATCTTCTGCTCAAATCAATTCACGTTTTTCAGCATGGTTCAGAGAATACAGGTACATTCAAACACACGCAACTCTTATCATACAACACTTGATGAACTTATTTGATGACCCAAAGTCAATCGTTAAACAATGGCACACCTACTTTACCAACGGATGCAAATTTCACACACAAAGGTGAACTACAGGCTATGAAGCCTCGATACGCGATACGATACGTCGACAAAGGAACTCTTTAAAATCTCTATCCGATATTGCCGCGATATGTTATTTAAAAATTAAATTTAATATTAAATATATAAATGCACAATATATAAATATGACTAAAATCAATAATAATTTTTTTACAATATGTACGAAAGATGTTTAGTCACTCTAGTTATATTTAAAAATAGTAATATGTCAATTTATGAAATAAATGGATATTTTTTATATTAAAATATTTTGTTTCAATTGAGACACCAAAATAAGTATTCAATATTATAAAATAAGAGAATAAAATTACAAATTAAAAATATTCCTTATAAAACAAAATCTTGTAAAAAAAATCATTTATCTTTCAACTATTTTCAACATCCCATTTATTTCTCAACTACTAAATTCAATTGATCTATTCTCATTTTTTTTTTTGATAAATTTAAAGCTTTATTCTTATAAAATTAAATCTATCTAATTTTTTTACACATATCACAGAGGATTGCATTCTCACAATTTGTTTGAAGTTAACTGAATCAAATTAAAAACAAAACTTAATTGAATAATTGTTTGAAGTCCATAGGTTAAATCCAATTTATTTTGAGCTCCGTATGTTTTCAATGGCACAAGTTATTATGCATAAGTGAATTGTTTATGCATGGTGCATAAACAATTATAAACCATTAGATTTCGTTTACTCGTGTAATGAACTTATACATCCTCATCTCACACTGCAGCGCAATCTCACAATCTCACATATGATGATATGAAGCTCGCACTCTCACAACAGAGTAGTGTGAGGAAGAAGAAGAAGACAACCGCTCAAATTCTCGTTTTCGTTTTCAATTCTTCAACATGCAGAGGCTAGGACTTCCAATCTCCAAGAGTCTCGACAAATTCAAATCGCTCTACGGTACAACATCTGGAACCGTGAAACCGTTATCGTCGGTCTCTGCGCACCAAAACACCAAATCTGTTCATCCGGAAGTTTCGCGAATCTGAAGCTAACCGCAGGTTTTGATGCCAATTTTGCTTTGATTTCCTTGTTTTTTGTTCTTTTATTGATTTCAATCGGAAGTTTTTGCTCATATACGTGATGCGTCGTGTTGTTTGTTACTGTACAGAGAAATTGGTGAAGGAATAAGCTTCGGTGAAGACTGATCTTGAAATTGCGGTATGATTTTATTCTATTTTGTGATTTTACGTCTGATTTAAGATGTGGAATGCTTGAATTTTGATATAAATGCTTGAATTTTGAAATAAATGTTTTGATGATGAGTTTGAAATTGGGAAAAGAGGATGTAAAAATTTGGGTTGAGAAATTAAGAACTTGTTCAATATTTTAGTGTTAGTTTCATTGAGATACATTATCCTTTTATGTTTTTATGATTTTGGTAAGTGCTCTTGCTTGTTATTTCCTTAGGGTGTGTATATCCACATGGGATGCATCATGCATGGCTACAACCATGATGATGTATCAGTCTAACGACTTATATATGTTAATGACTTATGTCTTCTCTTGTTTTCTGTTATTTGTAAAACTAATCTATTCTATATAAGATGATTGCTTGTTTCTGTCATATGAAAGCATACTCCGAGACTTGTGTAATTTTTAAGAATTGTGATGTTGGTAAATTTGAGCCTTTTTCCTGCTCTTTCTAGCTAGTTTGTTAACACGGTTAATCAAAGGTTAGATTGAAATAGCAATGTCCCAGTTCGTTCTATTTGTTTCTGTAGAAAAATTAATTAGTACTTGAATGTAGAAGAGTAAAAATTATCCTGCTACATGCAATTTTGCTTTCTATCTATAGCCTCTTTTCTTTATTGCTTTTGTTACTACAATGTTGAATGAAAAGGATTATATTAGCTTGTAGAAATTTCATTGATGATATTAATTTTATTAAAACTAATTCTTGTTGGAAGAATGGTTTCAGAGAGTTGTACTCTAAAACCATTTTGCTGGTAGAATGGTTTTAGAGAGCTGATGCTTAATTGTTGCTTCCTAAACCATTTTGCTGGAAGAATGGTTTCAGAGAGTTGTACTCCAAAACTATTTTGCCGGTAGAATGGCTTCAGAGAGTTGATACTTAATTGTTGCTTCCTAAACCATTTTGCTGGTAGAATGGTTTCAGAGAATTGTACTCCAAAACCATTTTACTGGTATAATGGCTTCAGAGAGTTGATGCTTATTTCAAAACTTGCTCAAAACTTAATGTAAGATACTAATCATGGTTGTTTCTATTTTCAGGTCATCTTTCCAGATAATTTCTTGGCAGACCAGCTTACCAAGTCAAAAGGTTTATATTAACTTAATATTAGTGTCATCTTTGAATCATTATATATCACAATGTTTCAAAAACTAATACAATCTTAAGTTATAAGCTATAAAACCAACACTAAACTGTATCTTTTTGTTTAGGTTCATATAGAAGTTTGGAATTTTATATTTGCTACTATTTTTGGGGTGACTTCAAAACCAGATCAAACAAGTGCATTGATAGTGAAATCTATAAAACATTTTATTTTATTGTAGATATTATTCCACATTGGATCCGTTTTCTTCAGGTATGCATCTGTCATTCATTTTCTTGTTTAGGAAATGTAGGCACAATTGACCGAACTCTATGATAAAATATTGTGCGTTATATGTTTGTGTTTTTTCGTATCTATTTTTAATAACTTTTTATTAACAGAACTTAATCTAATTTATATATTTCAATTTCTTATTTATTTTGTTTATACACTTCTGCATCGTGCTAACTGTTCTATTTTTTCCCTAAATAGGAAAAACCTTCGCCTCCTTAGATGAGAGATATGCAGTTGTACCAGACGAAACTGTAAGCGTCTTGTTTTAGCAACAATTTTTTTTAATTTAAGAGTGAAGATTATAAGAGATGCACATTTCATGCTAAGATTATAAAAGGCGTATATTGATTCACTAACTTGTATAATTTGGCAGGCATCGGTGCACACTGTAGATAGACTTGATTTTAGTGTCCCAAAAAGTGATGTTAAATGGACCCGAGTTTCATACGCTAATATCTCCATTTGACGAGCATTGCATCCGATCCATCAATGTCTCTGCTATATCAGTCCATGGGGATGAGCTTCCACTTCTATCATTTTGGCAATTAACATGATTATTGTAGAGTACTAATATATAATATCCCATGTTATGAGAAATATTGCTTGTGATATAACTATTGGATATATCTATATTATCAATAAGAAAACATTTCCTATATCCTAGTTTTAAATTTGTATTTTAAGCTGTATTATGATGATGTATTGTTTCTATCTTGTCTTGTTCTAATGGTAATAATTTTCAAAAGTTACTGTATGATTTAGATTGAATCTTGTGTATTCAATATTCCAAATTATTCTTGTTAATTTTTTGGGATTATGATATCTTCCATTGTTAATTAAATTCTACAAGTGAAGTGATAATAACATGTAGATTTTGACAATATTATGTCAAGAAAAGTAACATGTAGATTTTGACATGTCACATGTCATGAGGTATGGAGTTAATAATTGCCAGCTCAACTCACCAATATATGTTGAATTGTAAAGTTGATCAACAATATTTTTATAAATTATAATTCAACTTTTAAAAAAGGTTTTTTTAAGGTAACTTTTAAAAATGTTTAAATTGTTAATTTGGATTTTGTAACTGAAGAAATTCAAACCTCAGTTCATTTAAATTTTTAATAATTATTAGTATTATTTTGTCAATACAAAAAAAAAATCAACAATATCAATTTGAATGAAGTTACAGAGATAAATGGTTCTTTAAAAAATATACATTATAATTAATTTACTTATTTACCTTTAAGGTGGATTTTCTAGCCATTAGGCTACTTGACCATTTTATGCATTTAATGGTTTTTGAGTGCATAACTCTGAAACCATTCTCACAGCAAAATTGTTTAGGCTAGAAATGTAAGGGACAAAAAAAAAAAAAGGGGGGGTGCGCAAGAAATTTCAGGGTGCGCGAGAAATTTAGGGGGTGTGTGCAATAAATTTGGGGGGTGCATGAATAATATGGGGGGTGCGCGAGAAGAAATGGTATGGGGGTGCATTGATTTTGTTGTGGGCTGGGCTGTTTAATGGCTTGCTTATGCACCATGCATAAGGATGACTTATGCATAATAACCGCACCCGTTTTCCACTCTCCCAATTTGTTAACACTCTCTCACTTCTCATTTGATAATTTTACCCCTCTCTCAACAGACTCTTCCACCACCACAAACCCTAGCCGCGCCTCCACCTTCTATGGCTGCGCCCCACAACCAAATGTCTTCTAATGGGCACACCGACCCTACTAATATCGTTTTCTCTTCTTTTACTTTTTTTATCTGTTAAGTTTCCGGAAACCATGAAGTTTCCATACAAAATAAAGAACGCTCACCACACTCATCATCGCCAAATCTCCATCATCGTTTCCTTCATCATCGCCGTTTCCTTCATCGCGACATCTCCGATCGTTTCATCTCTGTTACCTTCATCGCACAATGGAGTTCCTGTGACTACAAATCCCTAACTCGGTTACAAATCCCTAACTCGTTCAAAATCAGTGACTCGTAAATCCAAACCCCTAACTTATTGATCATTCCAATCAAACCCTAGATCTTTGTTCAAACTTCTATTTCTCTCGTTGGACATATTTCACTATTTTCATGTCAGGTTTGTTGTTCTCTCGTTGAGCAGAGTTCATTGTTTTCATTTCAAGTCCGTTTCCTTCAAGTTTGTTGTTTTCAGTTTGTTTCCTATTATTTCTGCAAACATTTATAGTGCTTGATTTTTCATTTCATTTGATATTATTGAAGGGGTTACTGGGAATCATAGCTTTGTTTTGGTGTATATTTGATACTTGATAGTTTGTTATTGATGTCTTATGCCTCTCTCAGGTTAAGTAATTTGTCTACTGTGTTGGGGCTGAGTTGAATCTAATGCTGTATTGGGGCATAGTTGGTACAATGTATATGAATTATAAATGCATAATTGAGCATAATTAGTTAACTGAAAATAATTACAATTTAGAATATCCAAATGTTGGCACATGTAGTATTCAAGATATACCAAGTTTGATAGTAGCATAAATTTTTAAGCTAAGCAAATTAGAAAAGTGATTAGCTAGCTTCAATTGTATATTTGGAGTTGCTGTTGACAGTGTATATTCAATTTTTAAGCTAAGTATGACAGTATGACACACTATTGACAGTGTAGCGATATGATCGATCAATCGCTGCTATTGATGCTTCTAGAATAAAATTCTGAGATATTGTCACATTTGTTTACATTGAAGGTTCCTTGAGGAATAGGCCTTGCAGCTCCTGCTGTCAGATTGACTCCGGAGATAAAATATCAAGCTCAGGCATGTGTCTACATCTAACTCTGTTCTTTTTTAGTTGACTGGATATCAAGTTAAGTCTTGAATGGTTTAAACTTTCTAATGCTACTGATAATGATACTAAATTTCAAGGTTCACATTTCTGCTTTATACATATTATTATTATATTTTCTAGTGTAATTATGAAACATCCTATGAGCTATATACATATTATCTACTACATGCACAAGCATTTATTCAATACTTTACTTTCCATGTCAAGTGAGACTAGTGGTGGGAACTGGATATGAAACTCTTTTTGGGGCAAGTCTTTGCCTTTGATTTTTATCATGAATTAACAAGTGGAAGTCATAATATTGTGAAGTATGTTACATTAAAATAAGATTTTGTTTTTACACAAGTATCTTGAGCTCTACATGCTAATCTGAACCTTCTTACTAAATAAACATATCTTGTTATGAATTTTAATGTTAAAATTGTTAATTTGTGGATGATTTACCTCTAGATTCTATCCCGATGTTATTGATGCATTAAAATTTGCAAGCTCAAGAGTGTACATTGTCACCACAAAAAGGTCTGGCTTCTCTCTCTGCTCCTACCATGAAGATAATAATCCTAATCCTATGACATGCCCTTATGCTTATGCCAATAATTTCCTAGTCATTGTTTCATGCTCTTTATAAATTTGGACTCAACATGCTATCTGAAACCATGTTTAAATATGTTTAGATTTAATTTAAGTATGATTTATACTTGACAAATATAAACTGATCAGTAGTACTCTTTTAATGTCTATGATTGTTTCAGTTTTGACTTCATACTTTTTGGCTTCTTGATTGCAAAGTGAAATGCATAGAAAGCATGACACAAAATGCAGATCCATATATAAGTTCAATGATGATTACTTCGTTTGAGCTTTTTGGGTCACTCTAATTTTCATTGTTCACAATGACTGATTTATTTGTGATGTTGCCACTAATAGAAATTCAAAGGGTTTTCACTGGAGGATGCGACAAACAAGGGTTTTCACCAAAGCAGGGCGCTGAAGAAAGTTGTTGGAGTCTGATGAATGAATGATGAAGATGATGTTTATCATTAATTTGTTTAATTGTTGTATTCAATAATTAGTTTAATTTTATTTTTGCGGTTTGTAAATTTTTATTAATTAATGACAATTTGTTATGTTTAATGAAGATTTTAATTAATTTATATTTTGTGTTTTCAGTTATATTGAATAATATTATAGTTATTTTAAAATCAATTTAATTATCTAATTATTTTTTTGTAGTGATTATTTAAAAAGCTTCTTTTTTAAAAAAAAAAAACCATTTATTTTAAAAATAACTAATTCAGATTTTAATTTTTTTAAATTAAATATGCAGTATTTGTTTTGTTAAAAAATAATTTAATTATTTATTAATCAAAGCTCTGTTTTTTAAATAATTTAATTATTAAATTATTTTTAAAAAAAAAAAAGTGGAATGGCTTTTTGACGGCTGCAGGTTGTCAGGAATTTGTCCTCGAATTCCGTTCTTGAAGGCTGTAGGCCGTCAGTAATGAAATCAACTCTGTCACCATTCTTGACGGACTCAGGCCGTCAATAACATTATTGAGGGTCTTTGGCCGTCAATAACAGTTACTGACGAGCTGTTTTTTGAGTGTATAAGGCCCTCAATAATACATGCATTTGTGACGAATTTTGTGCATTATTGAGAGCTTTTGGCCTTCAATAATCCTTTGTTTTCTTGTAGTGTTGGGCCATAAAAGCTGGCCCTTGGTTAATTGGCTGTTCAAGAATTTGGGCTTGGCCCTGGCTTTAGGGCGTTGCAGACATTGCAGGCAAGATCATTTGAGGTGACTGATAGTTTAACCTAGGTTGGTTTTGAGGAGGAGGAGTCCCAAAGAAATCTGATATTCTACCCATTTGATAAGCCAACATATTATAACTCTCATTGGTGTTCTGGATTAAGGGGTTAAACACAGTACCAATTTGTTGTGACAAGAGATTAACCATTTCGTGGTTACTCTCGTCCATTTGTTGCCTCAAAGATAATAACGAAGAAACCGTTAGAGGCATTTGGGTTACCCTAGGATCAGTATACCTTTCTTGTTCTTGTGAAGGAAAGGTTTGAAAACCTTGTGTAGGGGGTGGTATACGTCCAAACAAAGGGTTAGTAATCGAATGCATTCCTGACGTCCCATAATTCGAAAACGACGAAGATATCATTGCAGGAATGGACTCTGACTGAGTCGAAACCATTGAGTTTGAAACCGTCGAACTAACGGCTACGCTCACAGTATTAGAATTTTGTGAAGAACTCGGTGATCCTCCATTAGGATTAATGTTTTGGTTTCCACTACCACCCATTGCGTTAGAATTTTGACTATTTGTTGAATTATGAATTTGTGTAGTCCTAGTCATAATCGCAAATTAACAGTTATATTGTTCTAAATGCTTAAACTTTCTACAAATTTCTTAAAAGCACAAAACCAGTCCCACCGGGTGTGCCAATTTGTTTACTGTGAAATTTGGTAAACAAGCGCTAGTCTAAGTATTTTAAGACTTACGAGATCGACTAGTAATCTCAGGACAATTTTATGCTTGTTTTTTGAGAAAGTTTTAACTGTGTTCGTCGAAAATCAACAAACATTTATCAATTTAGTCTTTTAATTCGAAATTAACACTAAACTGATTCGAATCGCCTCGAAAACAGAAGTATCTTGATGCTTAAAAAAAAAATAAAAGTGCAGGAAAAGTAAATTGCATAAATGATAAAGCAATTACAATAAAAACGGTGCACAAACATACATTATTCCTCGCAATTCCTTTCTTTCGATCGCTTGAATACTCAGAATTTTAGTAGGAAAGTTTTGTAAATAATTTGTGACCCCTATTCTAAACAAAGAAACTATCCTAAGTACTTCGAAACGGGCCAAACTGCCGCTTCGATTTGACGCTCCAGATTGCTCCACGCGTCCCACGTTTCTTCATTTCGAACCGTCGATTTCGAACTTCAATTCTGCTTCGCGCGCTGAACTTCGATTCACTGATTTCCTTCGAACGACGCCGTTTGCTAGTTTCGAATGACTTAGCTTTATTGATACTGAAAAAACTTCGAAACATTAAATGACTTAATAAAATACCAATTTATATTTATTTGGCATTTAATTTAATTAGACCAACAATTAAATATTCATTTAAATGAACACTAAAAATTGGGCCTAACACTTTGATAGAGGAGAAAAATGTTGTATTTTACAAGCTTATGCTTGTAATATGTTAATAAAGAAAATGTGAAAGATAATATTTTAGATTTAGATTTATATTAATTTTTACTTCTCATCTACTATCTATTATTGTCGTTGAATTTACAAATTTGAATCAAATTAACTGCATTTTATCATGCGAAAGCTATTCCTTTCCTCTGAAGATATTAAAAACCTCCATTGTCACTGTCGCTCACAAACCTTCATCTCGTCACCACGAACTTAGTTCTCACCATCCCCATTGCTCACGAATCTTCATGTCGTCACCACGAACTTAGTTATCACCATCACATCAAAGGATTGAGAAAGGCAAATCCTGAATTAAAATTTCAATCTACCATGTTTGGTGAAGGTCCACTTCACTCCAAAATATGCTACCTAATTTTGATTTAAGTTGAAACTTCAATCTACGATGTTTGTTGCCATTAAAATAAAAAATCTATGATATTGCTGAAGGTCAACTTCAATCCAAATATTGAATCACGTAACTTGGATGATTCTTCAATTCCTAATATATTTTAGCATATATCGTATGATTCTATTTTAAATATTAATCAAAATATATGTACTCAAGTAATGGTGCTTTTTTGTTTGAAATGTTATTATTTTCAAGTTGAAATACCCAATAGTCATGGCTGGTAAATTGTTGAGCATATTTTTGGATGAAGTTTGCTGTTGATATTTTAAATTTCTTTTAACTAAGCTGTGTTTGGATTCAGTAATTAAAAATTTTAGATGATTTATAATTTTAATTAAGTAATTCAAATTATTGTAGTTGAATTTGTTAGATAATAAAATTTTGAGCTTAAGTTAATGGGTCTTTATACTAGTAATTTAGAGTCCATTTAATCATATTATATATATTTTTTATAACTCTTTGTAATGTTAAGCTATTGGTTCACTATAATGAAACCCTAGCCTCCTGTTATATTTCTCTATTATGTATCTCTGAATCTAACTTGGTATGATACTAGTGGTACCAGAGCTGGATTAAAGACTCCAATGTGAGCATCTTACTTAGGACCACGCTAAAAATAGAGACTAAAAACATATCCACGTCATAAATGCCATGTGGACTCATTAACTGACGTGATATCCTATGTGTCGTCCTACGTGGAGTATTCCGTTAGTCTAGTCATCAGAACTTGACAGTATGAACTTAAAATGCAAATGGCGAAAACGTGGAGGACTAAAAATATAATAAAAAATATATAGGAACTAAAAGTCGAAACTCACGTCAAAGTAAGGATTAAAAACATATTTAACCTTTTAATCTTTACCATTTAATTCACCTTTTTTCTTTCTCTCTTCTCCTAAATCAATGGCTAGGAAATTGTTTTACCATAATGTCACATTAATCTGATTTGATTTGTTGAACATTAATTTGCGCTCAGTTGCAAGAGTTTACATCTCTTAGTTTTTGGCTTTCGCACCGGTTTCCGATCCATCAAATGTGGGCGACTAATCTGGCTCGTGCATAGAGACATGCGCATTGGCCAAACGTTGTTTTACTTGGGAATCGAATCTGGTAACTCTTAGTTTTGATATGACTTGAAAATGTGTTTATATATATATATGTGTGTGTGTGGAAAACATCTCTTCTTTTACGTACAAACGAATTTTTTTAAGGTTTAATTACATTCAACCAAATTTTAAAGTGAAAAATATCTTCACGTAATTGATGACTCGCGTCACTTCTACATTTTAAGATCATTTCAATGGTGTTTTAGAGGTATTTTGAAGTTTTTTAATCATATTTGAGGTGCAAAAGGGTTAGGAATTGATATTACTTGAAAACGAAGAAAAACTGAATTTTTGCATGTTCCTACCTTGATGAGGTTATGAATCTTGGAAGAGGAAAGGGTCTTGGAACTCATATTTGAGCTTGGGAACAAGGGAATTATGATGGAGAATCAAGATTTGAAGGCTTGGAAACAAGATTGAAGATCTCTCCTCATCCAATTCTTCTCCAATGTTCATGTATTTCAATTCTAGTTTTCTTTCACCTCTTATAATGATGATGAACTAAGTTTTATAGATTGGACTTGTGATGAATAATTTGTATGAAACTATGATTCACATGTTAGTTTGATGTTGATTTCCTTGTGGTTAATTCAATTAATATTTCATTGATTTTATGCTTAATGCTTCATCATTGATGAATGGATGTGATGATGATTGATTCATGCATGTTAAGAGATTAAATGTGTGAATTAGAACTAGATTAATGAATGCAACCGTAATTAATCTAGAGATAGATAATTAGGGTTGAGACTTATGATTTAACATTCTTCAATTGCCTATTTCCTTGTGGTTTAATTACAATCCATCAAAGCCAACTATTTCTAAAGTAAAACAAGAGAACAAAATAAAATTACAAGGAAACAAGGTGGCATACCATCAACAAACTAGAATTTCTCAAAAATACTACTAGAAGAATCAATCATAGATAGGACAAAATAACGAGATGATCTCCAATCTCCTTGACTCATCGAAACCCAACATGATACTCAAACAAACTACCGGTATCCACGTACATATTCAGACCGTATATCGATATTTTGACACAATTTCAAGTTTTATTGGTGATGATACAATTCGACCGGCAATCTTGGCTTTGCTACTGCCACAAGTGGCCCTCCGAGGTATCTATCGCAATTTTTTTTAAAAAAAAAAAAGAAAAAAAAAAAATTAATCCGCCCCATGTTGCTATGGACAACGTAAAGGTTGGTAATTACATGATCCCTAAAGGTAGCCATGTACTTCTAAGCAAACAAGGACTTGGTCGAAATCCAAAAACTTGGAACGAACCTTACAAATTTAAATCAGAACGACACCTAAAAAGTGACGGATCTATGGTAGTTTTGGCCGAACTAGATTTAAGGTTCATATCATTTAGTACCGGAAGGCGTGGTTGTCCTGGAACTGTGCTTGGAACCACAATGACTATAATGTTATTGGGTAGGTTGCTCCATGGCTTCAATTGGAGTGCACCTCCTAATGTATCAACCATTGATCTTCTCAAGTCATTGTGGTTCCAAGCACAGTTCCAGGACAACCACGCCTTCCGATACTTAATGATATGAACCTTAAATCTGGTTCGGCCAAAACTACCATAGATCCATCACTTTTTAGGTGTCGTTCTGATTTAAATTTGTAAGGTTCGTTCCAAGTTTTTGGATTTCGACCAAGTCCTTGTTTGCTTAGAAGTACATGGCTACCTTTAGGGATCATGTAATTACCAACCTTTACGTTGTCCATAGCAACATGGGGAGGATTAAATTTTTTATTTTTTTTTTTCATTTTTTTTTAAAAAAAAAAATGGCGATAGATACCTTGGAGGGCCACTTGTGGCAGTAGCAAAGCCAAGATTACGAATGGTGGAGATAGAGTGCGGATAGGCTCAAAATATTACCCCTTGTTTTTATTATGAATGGTGTTGGAATCCCGGAAGTTGCTTCGAACGTTGAGTTGGTAGGTTCGGTGGTGGAGTGTGTTTTTGTTGGGTCTCTGGCTGCTGCAGCAATTTTACCTTTGTTTCTATGTCAGGTGTGCTGCTAGTGTCTTTTGAGGCCTTTCTAGTATGCCTTACTTGTACTTGTCCCACTCTTGGTATATCTAAATATCTTAATTATGCCATGTTTGTGGTGTTGCAATAAAATTTTGACTATTCAAAAAAAAAAAAAAAAAAAAAAAACCAGAAATACATTCCATCAAAGCCCAACAATTTCTAAAGTAAAACAAGAGAACAAAATAAAGCCCAACATTACATGATTATTATTATTATCCTGCTGCCTTATTAATTATTTTATATATTTCATGGGTGATGTGATGATACAATTCGACCGGCAATCTTGGCTTTGCTGCTGCCACAAGTGGCCCTCCAAGGTATGTATCGCCATTAGAATACTTGAGAAGATCAATGGTTGATACATTAGGAGGTGCACTCCAATTGAAGCCATGGAGCAACCTACCCAATAACATTATAGTTATTGTGGTTCCAAGCACAGTTCCAGGACAACCACGCCTTCCGGTACTAAATGATATGAACCTTAAATCTGGTTCCGTCAAAACTACCATAGATCCGTCATTTTTAAGGTGTCGTTCTGGTTTAAACTTGTAAGGTTCATTCCAAGTTTTTGGATTTCGACCAAGTCCTTGTTTGCTTAGAAGTACATGGCTACCTTTAGGGATCATGTAATTACCAACCTTTACGTTGTCCATAGCAACATGGGGAGGATTAAAAATTGTAATGGGATGAAGACGAATAGCTTCTCTTGCACACGCTTTCACATAGTTGAGGTTTGGAATATCTGATTCTTGGACTAGTCTATCTTTCCCTACCACATTGTCCAATTCTTCGGTGGCTCTTTGAAGTAAATCTGGTTGATTTATCATTTCTGCTATAGCAAATTCAGCTGCATGTGATGGATTATCTGTTCCTCCGAGCACAAGTTCCTGCAAGTTTGAATTTGGTTGTCGTAATTTTGTTTGAGTTAATAATGAAATTTAAATAGTTAAGGTGGAGGAACATTTAAGCTAATTAATGACTTTGACTTAGAAATGATTTCTGCAAAGGTCCAAATTCTCTTATATGATCTATTCTACTAAGAGATCAATCAAGTATTTTTGTTTCACTAATAACTACTATTATTTTCAGATACATCATGACACGAAATTATGTGGACAACAAGACCATTCTACTAATAAGAATGTGTGTGAGTTTCAGTGACAATATAAGCATGTGTGAGAGAAACAAAATAAAAAAAAAAAAGTTGGAAAGGTATGTTATTACTAGAGCTTGAGCCTTGATTTCTTCTGATGTCAATAATGGTTTGTTGTTGGAATCTTTGAGAGAGATTAGAATATCAAGCAAGTCCTCTGCATCAGCACTAGTCTTTGATCCATCTTTCCATTTTTCAATTCTCTTTTCAATGATTAATCATTATACTTGTTCACAATACTCATAGCATCCTTCACCTTTTTCTCATGACCATCTGATAGTTTTGGTAGGGTTTTTAGTAGAAGAAGTGGCAAGAAGAATATAGAATATTCTGTTGCAGTAAATAAGGAATGTGAGGGACAGATGACTGAGAAAGAAAACAGAATTGATCACTATTAATGATGAAGATTGCAGAGAGAGAAATCAGATCTGACAGATCTGAGCACTATTAGTAATAGACTCCTCATTGGAGTCAATCATGCATGAATTTGGCTAGAATAGCAACTGGGAGATTGAGCATCTCGAATCGCTCATTTTACATTTCTGCTTATTTACATTCCAGCTTATACCTATTTTCCTTTGTATTCCCTTTATCATCTAGATCCCGTTTGATCTCTAGATTGAAGTATAATAATATTACATCCATTCACCATTTCTATTGTTTTATTGTTCTATTCTATTTCCCCTGTTTCTGGATCCTATCAATTTGGTATCGAGAGCTTTGGTTGCAATTGCGCTTGTGGAGGGTAACTACGCGATTCATTATGGAAAATCGAGTAGATACGATTGATCAGAGGTTAGGTACTGTCGAAACCACGTTAGAGCAGATTCGAAAATTACTGATCGAACAACAGACACGACCTCGGCGGAGAACTGGACGTCCGGTAGGAAGGAGACACCCACGCGACGAGGATGATGAAGGAGGTAGTGATAGTAGCACGATGTCGCGGGACTCGCGAGAGAGACCGGAGCAAAACAGAGGTTACATACCCAGATTTCATGGGAATCGGAGGAAGCTAGAGATTCCAGTTTTCAAAGGCGACGATGCATATGGATGGTTGGTGAGGATCGAAAGATATTTTCGATTGAATGAGGTGAGTGTCCGTGAGAAGTTAGATGCAGCAGTGATAGCATTGGAGGATAAGGCCTTGAATTGGTATGTGTGGTGGGAAGAACAAACTCCATCAAGGACTTGGAATGAGTTTAAAGTTGCTGTGATAAGAAGATTCCAGCCAGGAATTCTTCAAAATCCACTTGGTCCATTATTGAATCTGAAGCAAAAAGGATCAGTTATGGAATATAGAGAACAATTTGAGTTGTTGGTAGTTCCCATACGAAGAGAAGAGAGAGTAATGCTTGATAGCATATTCTTAAATGGCCTTAAGGAAGAGATCCAAGCTGAGTTGAAGCTCTATGATTGTCAAGACTTAGCTGAGATTATGGATCGTGCTTTGTTGCTAGAGGAAAAGAATGAAGCCTTGCTGAAACGTGGAATTGGAGGAAAAGAAAAAGGAGAAGGGAAGGACAGAAATAGTCTATCTAAGTTTAGAGACCCTGGTGATTTTGGTGCAGTCAAAAGAGACAATGATAAGGGGGGAGCCGTAAGTGGAGATAGATTCAAAGGCAAGAGATTAAGTCCTACAGAGTTGGAGGAGAGGCATAAGAAGGGTTTATGCTTCAAGTGTGGTGAGAAATGGGGTAGAGATCACATTTGCAAATTCAAACATATGAATTTGTGGTTGGGTGATTGGAGTAGTGAGGAAGAAGCACCTGCAGTAGAGGAGGAAGAGAAGCATAGTGAAATTGAGGTGGAATTAAAGACTCTGAAGCTATCATTGCATAGCAAGGAAGGACTTACTTCAAACAAGTCTTTCAAAGTGTGGGTGATGATTGGTAACAGAAGGGTCCTCACATTGATTGATTCTGGTGCTACTAGCAACTTCATAGCAACCAGATTGGTGGAGGAGTTAGGACTGAATCTGAGGAACACACCTACTTATGTTATTGAAGTAGGCAATGGTGAGAAAGTGAGGAATCAAGGTGTGTGTGAAGGGCTGCAATTCCAGATTCAAGGGGTAGATTTCAAACAACATTTTTTCCTAATGGAGCTAAGTGGTTCAGAAATGGTATTGGGAATGGATTGGTTGGCTAGTTTGGGAAACATAGAAGCTAACTTTGGAAACTTGTGCTTGAAGTGTGAAGTAGATGGGCAGAAGTACACCATTCAAGGGGATCCAGCTATGTGTAACAGTCAAGCGACTTGGAAGGCAATGATTAAGGCTCTGTCAAATGAGGGTATAGGATTCTATATCCAGTCCTTAACGGAGGCCAAAACAGTACCCTCAGCAAGTGGAGATGTGTCTGAATGGGAGGAGATAATTGAGGAATTTGCTGAAGTGTTTAATATGCCCTCTGGTTTACCACCGATAAGGGAACATGACCATGCTATTCTGCTCAAACCAGATGCAAATATTCCAAATTTGAGGCCATACAGGTACCCATACTACCAAAAGAATGAGATAGAGAAGATTGTGAAGGAGATGATGCAAGCTGGGATCATAAGGCACAGTACAAGTCCATTTTCAAGCCCAGTTTTATTGGTGAAAAAGAAAGATGGAGGGTGGAGATTTTGTACTGATTACAGAGCCTTGAACAAGGTAACTATCCCAAATAAATTCCCCATTCCGGTTATAGATGAACTGTTGGATGAACTAGGTGGTGCAGTAATTTTTTCAAAGTTAGATCTTAAGTCTGGGTACCATCAAATTAGGATGAGGGATGAGGATGTTGCCAAAACAGCCTTTAGAACTCATGAAGGTCACTATGAGTATTTGGTTATGCCTTTTGGCCTTACTAATGCTCCTTCAACCTTCCAAGCTTTG
Source organism: Trifolium fragiferum (assembly GCA_954870985.1). Lineage (NCBI taxonomy): Eukaryota > Viridiplantae > Streptophyta > Magnoliopsida > Fabales > Fabaceae > Trifolium > Trifolium fragiferum. Next base: position 6,047,824 of record OX940794.1, on the reverse strand, counting down.
ATGAATGAAGTGTTAAGACCTTATTTGAGAAAATTTGTGTTGGTATTTTTTGATGATATTCTAATATATAGTGCCAACAAAGAGGAACATGTGAAGCATTTGAAAGAAATTTTACAAGTTCTGCACACTCACAAACTGTTTGCCAATAAAAAAAAGTGTTCCTTTGGCCAAGTAGAAATTGAGTATTTGGGCCATTTAATTTCTGGTAGAGGGGTATCAGCTGACCCCAAGAAGATTGAAGATATGTTGAGATGGCCTGCCCCGAAGGAACTTAAGAGTTTGAGGGGATTTTTAGGCTTAACTGGATATTATAGAAAGTTTGTCAGAAATTATAGCAAGATAGCGTGGCCATTAACTCAGTTATTGAAGAAGGACAATTTTAAATGGGGTGAAGAAGCTCAACTGGCCTTTGACAAGCTGAAGCAGTCCATGACCACTATTCCAGTACTAGCCATGCCTGATTTTAATAAGGAATTTATTGTGGAGACTGATGCATCAGGTAAGGGAATTGGGGCGGTACTGATGCAAGATGGCAGACCCATAGCTTATATGAGTTAGACGTTATCTGACAGAGCACAACAGAAGTCAGTTTATGAAAGAGAGCTGATAGCTATAGTGGTGGCAGTGCAAAAATGGAGGCCATATTTACTTGGAAGACATTTTCAAATTCACACTGATCAGAAGAGTTTGAAATATATTACTGAGCAGAAGAGCATGGGGGAAGACCAGCAGAAGTGGATTGCAAAGCTATTAGGCTTTGACTTTGACATTAAGTACAAACCAGGGAAAGAGAACAATGTGGCTGATGCTTTATCCAGACAGATGCAGTACCAGACCATCACAACAGTACAATGTGAGGCTTGGGAAGGTTTAGAAGAGGAAGTGCAGCAAGATGATAAACTGAAGGGGATAATACAAGCCTTGATTGCAGATCCTCTCAGTCATCCTGGATTTCACTTAAAAGGTGGAAGGCTATATCATGATGGTAGAGTAGTGATTCCTAAGCAATCTCCTAGAATTGCTTGGTTATTACATGAATTTCATGATACATCTCCTAGTGGACATTCTGGGTATCTGAGAACTTATAAGAAACTAGCTAGCATTGTGTATTGGGAAGGCATGAGGAAAAGAATCCAAGACTATGTACAAGCTTGTGAGACATGTCAGAGAAACAAGTACCAAACACTGAGCCCAGGGGGACTTTTGCAACCCTTACCCATCCCTACACAGGTTTGGTCAGACATTTCCATGGATTTTATTGGAGGACTTCCTAAGGTACATGGTATTGATATTATTATGGTAGTGGTAGACAGATTGACTAAATATGCTCACTTCATTCCAGTGAGCCATCCTTATACTGCTAAGGAAATAGCTGGGATCTTTATTAAAGAAGTTGTGAAATTGCATGGGTTTCCAAAATCCATAGTGTCAGACAGAGACAAAGTTTTCTTGAGTACATTTTGGGCAGAATTATTTAAACAGGCAGGTACAAAATTGAAGTACAGCAGTGCTTATCATCCTCAATCGGATGGCCAAACCGAGGTGGTGAATAGGTGTGTTGAAACCTATCTGAGATGCTTGACTGGGAGACAACCAAAGCAATGGCCTAAGTGGCTGGCCTGGGCAGAATACTGGTATAACACCAATTATCATGCTTCACTTAAAACTACTCCATTTGAGGCTCTATATGGAAGAAGTCCACCCATGTTAGTGAAGGGTGATGTTCAGCTATCGGCAGTAGAAGAGGTTAATAGATTGACTGCCGAGAGAAATGTGGCCTTAAAGGAAATGCCGGAGCAGTTGCTTAAGGCTCAAGATATGATGAGGAGTCAAGCCAACAAGCATAGAAGAGAAGTTGAGTTTCAGGTAGGAGATATGGTGTATCTGAAAATTCAACCTTACAAGTTGCAGAAATTGGCCAAGAGGTACAATCAAAAGCTGAGTCCTAGGTACTATGGTCCTTATGAGATATTGCAGAGGATAGGGGCAGTGGCTTATAAGTTAAAGCTCCCAGATGACAATAAGGTACACCCCGTGTTTCATGTGTCCCTTTTGAAGAAAGCTATAGCCCCAAATGTGGAACCACAACCTTTACCTAGCTGTATGAATGAGGCTTGGCAGTTAGAGCCAGAACCAGAAGAAGCAATGGACACTAGACGAAATGCAGTAGGAGAAGTTGAGGTGTTGGTGAAGTGGAAAGGACTCCCAGAGTTTGAGAATTCATGGGAGTTAGTTGAGAAGCTGAGAAAAGAGTACCCAGGATTTCTCCTTGAGGTCAAGGAGAGTTTTGAAGGGGGAGGAATTGATAGTTTTGGTAGGGTTTTTAGTAGAAGAAGTGGCAAGAAGAATATAGAATATTCTGTTGCAGTAAATAAGGAATGTGAGGGACAGATGACTGAGAAAGAAAACAGAATTGATCACTATTAATGATGAAGATTGCAGAGAGAGAAATCAGATCTGACAGATCTGAGCACTATTAGTAATAGACTCCTCATTGGAGTCAATCATGCATGAATTTGGCTAGAATAGCAACTGGGAGATTGAGCATCTCGAATCGCTCATTTTACATTTCTGCTTATTTACATTCCAGCTTATACCTATTTTCCTTTGTATTCCCTTTATCATCTAGATCCCGTTTGATCTCTAGATTGAAGTATAATAATATTGCATCCATTCACCATTTCTATTGTTTTATTGTTCTATTCTATTTCCCCTGTTTCTGGATCCTATCACCACCAATGTCAAGTCCTCTTAAGAATGGCATATAGTCAGAAACACAAAAGGAAAAAACATATTTAAGCAATGTGAAAATGGCATCTACATATTCCACTTCCTCAAAACCAGGACCTCCATCATTACTACCTTCTCCAAAGTACCTAATATTGAAAGCCAATTTCCTCATCAAATTACAAGAATAATGTCGTGTAACATCCATAACATTCACAAGACCATCATCATCGACATTTTTGCATTTGTTGTAGACATAAAACATGAGATTATCAGCTTCTTCGTTCCTTTTGTTTGTGAGCCATTGATGTTTGTGAGGTGAGAACAATTCATTAACAAATATTTTTTTCATTTTTTTCCATTGTTCCCCAAAGGGTGTAACTGCTATTGTCAAAAAACCTTTGCTCATGATATCAGTGGACATTGATATTGGTCTTGAAGCAAAAGCAGCATCATGTTTTCTAAGGAATTCAAGGGCAATGATGGGACAAGTAACAGGGATAACATGGACATTTCCTAGACGGATACATGCTATTTCGGTGTTTAGTTCTTCCATCATTTTATGTATCCATCTAGTTGTAGGTTTGTTTGCAAGCATTTCAGGAAGATTACCAACTATAGGCCATGGTTTGAGACCTGGTGGAAGAAGTGCTTTATTAGGGTTCACAATTAAAAAGTGTCTTATGGTTTTGATTACCATAAGAAAAAGCATCACAAGGAAAAGAGGCCAAAAGGACCGGGGGAGTAGGAAGAGGAAAGTAGAAGTGCAACTCATAGCTTGTAAAAAGGATTTTAAAACAAAAGAATAAGCAAGTCACTCAAAGGAACAATATGTTTGAGTTCATGAGCTTGGTCACTAATGAGAAATTGGAGCCCTATTTATAATAGTATAAACTAACCGAACCAATCCAAATCGAAAACTGCATTTAGTTTAAACTGCATATATCATTTTTCTTCTAAACCGGCACGGTTTTGTTTGGTTAGTGATTTTCATTTTAGAAAACCAAACCAAGCCAAACCACAAAAGTTAACTTAATCATATCAACTAGTAGCAATCAACTTATTACATAGTCAAACTTCGCAAGCCATAAGTAAAAAATAAAAAAGTTGTTTGCGAACTCGTTAGTAAACAGGACGAATTTAACTTTTAAATTCAGATGCCTAAGTTTATTTGTTCCATCTCGCTTTCATCCTCTTTGCCACTCCTAGTATACGTGTTTCATTTTTGCTGTGTGCCCACTTTATGTCTTTCTTGATATCAACGTGATACAAATATTGTAGGGCCTTTCTATTAAAGTACAAAAATAAGTATTATAATGTCGTATTCATAGGGATTAGTGTGCTATCAAAAACCATTCAACAAGTAACATTATTTTAAGGTTGGATTTTTCAATTGATTTGTTGTAAAGCGAACTTGTAGACATAAAATTGCAAATGAAGATGATTTGAAATTCAAAGAGAAAAGGTTGTCGGGATTATACTTCACTCATTCATTCGTATGTACGTTTCTAAATCAGTCACATATATTTTAGCTATTCATCAATATTATCACGTATTGTTCACGTACGCTTCTGTGTCCAGATAACGACGAGAATCACGTTATATATACCTATTAACCCTCAATATAACGGTTAAATTGTATTATTCAAACTCCGATGTCTCGGATAATTTGAACAACACGAGAGCATTAAATTCCAATACAAAAAGTGAATATTAATCCTAAATCTATGTCTAGAATTTAGGGTAAAACAAGTGATTATCTTAATTCCTTGATTCAAACATTATATGTCTATAAATTCAAATCAAAAGATAAACATGAAGATCAAAGATAACACTAATATTGATGAATAAACTAAAACATATGATAACATGATTAAGAGTTGTACATAGTCATAAATGAGCTACATCTAATCCAGAACAACAAGAGATTTAGTTACCCATTATTATGGGGTTCTTACAAAGATGAATGAAGAAGAAGAAATGAAGAACCATCAAGCTTTGATGTCTCAAACTTGATTAGATCCACCTCCAAGCCTTTAGAAACCTTTGCTCTGAAGTTTTCTCTCTGTTTTCGTTGTCTATGAAAGTGAATGAATGATATTTTCTGCATCTGAAGTCTATTTATAACAGAAAGAAAATTAGAAGCTCGCTTAGCGAGGCCTAGCGAGCTGACCTTTCTTCACAATTGGGTTTGTGCCACGTCAGCATCAAACCGACTCAACCTTGATCCTCAAAGATTTCCCTGGTTTTGCTATCCTTCACTTTGTGTCGCTAGCTAGTGAGGATTGATGAACTTAAGCTCGCCGAGTCTCGCTACAGCTCGCCAGCTAGCGAGGGATCTCTGACTTTGGCTCGCTTTATCTCGCTTCCACTCGCTACAGCGGGCATGCTGAAACTCAGTTTCTTCATTCTTTGCAACAAATGTGTCCATTAGTATTAAAAACCTGAAATCAAGGTTGGGATTAGTCAAAAGAATATATACATGAAAGTTGGCTAATTTACATAGGTTTCTTGCAAAACAACTTACATAAGTGCCCTAATTCTATACAACATTTAACTACTTTTTGGCACTTATCACTTTCAAACATTTATGTGTACCTAATTTATGTCTTTCTTATTATGGTTTTGATATAATGGTTATTATTTTAACAACTTTATAATTTATTATAAAGTATATATATTTGATTTATTGATCACTTTAGAGGAATCGAAATTACAATTTTTTGGCATGCAATGTCCCCAATTCTCGCATTTCTTGTTAAAGTGTGGATACATATGCTGGAGATGTGCCTTTCAACAATGGTGGGGGATTTAGAATTCTAAATTGATCATTAATTTCATGTTATATATCAACGTGGATGCATAATCCATACGATGACAGTATGATTTGTTTAGGAAGATGTTGCCACTGAGGGGCTACTTTTAACAACAATTCTTTCTTGGAGAGATTATACCCTATGATGTCCGGATATGTGACACGATATCGATACGGTGCTATGGAGATTTTTTTAAAATTCTCAATACGATACGGTCGCGATATGTTGTTTAAAAATAAATTTAAAATTAAATATAGAAATACACAATATATAAACATAACAAAAATAAAGAAAGATAATAAATTAACATTCAAGTGACAATTACATATCTCAAGTTAATTAAGTAATACCCAAAAAGAATAATTGTGGCTATCCAAAAAACAAAACATCATCGGTATACCATCCAAAAAACACATGGTTGCCAATCCATAAAAAACATCATATTCTAACATTCACTATTTAAGAGGAAACACAAATTGTATCTGTCTCATCTCCTTCATTTTTATCATAAAAAAAATTATTTTTCCGATACTTCTCTTATACGTGTATCTGAGAAGTATTCGACACGTATCGGTAATTATTTTTTTAAAAAATAATTTTAATTGTCTAATACTCTCCGATACGAGTATCGGAAAGTATCGGATGAGTATCGATATCAGACACGATACTTTATCATTTTTGAAGTATTGGGGCTTCATTATACCCATAAAGAGACACTGGTTAATATGATTTTTATTTGGTAATTTTCAGACATTTTTTATTTTTATTTTAATTCTTGAACATCATTCATTAATCACCACTTTTTGGGATGAAATTTCTCGCTGATGCAGTTATATCACTACAAGAAATAAGATTTTTCGCAGTGACTTTTTTGCAGCGATATTCAAATTGTTGACAAAAATATACATATAGCAGCAACTAATTTAAGATGTTGTTGTAAGTTAGTTTTTTTCTCAACAATTATATTATCGCTGGGAAAAATTACTTATCCCAACAATAATTATTGTTGTCGCTAATAGTATAGTTTTCTTGCAACAAAACTTGTAAAGTCGTTGAGAAACCAACAATTATTATTTTTTTATACGTATCTTTTATCATGGTTTTTCTTCCTATATTTATGCGTAGATTTGTTTTAACTTAAAATTATTATCTTTTTTGTTTTTTTGTTTTTTTTTACTATTTTTATATCTATAGATTATTTGCAACAATTTTGTAAAGTCACTGGGAAACCACACAATTACTATTTTATTGATGCATATCTTTTACTGTAGTTTTTATTTCTATTTTTTTGCGTAAATTTCTTTTAACTGAATATGTTTTCCTCTATTTTTATGTTTTATATCTCCTTTTTGACAACAACATTATAACGTTGTTAGTAAATCTTATAATTATACCAACAACATAACTTGTCAATGAATATTAAAGAATTAAATTTATTTTTGAGCAATTTTAAAATGCATAATTTTTTTATGCATAAAAAAAACTAACAAATTTTTAGTGTTTTATTCCTACTTTTATGCATAAATTCGTATATAGTCTTTTATTGTTTTTTTTTTTTTCTCTATTATTGTTTTACTAAACTTCCTCTATTTTTTCTCTTCCTATTTTTATACATATATTGTTAATAGAGTAAAATTACAATGAAGGATACAAACTTTAAAAAATTATTAAAATTGATAAGGACAAATTAGTAAACATAGTAGTTATCAATTTTAATATATTATTAGAAGTAAATTAATTAAATTAAGTTTATTTGGATTAAAAAAATAGTAGTTTGTTTTATTTTTTTTTCAAAATTGAACGGTAGCACTTCATACATACCCATTATCACTATTGAGATAATCATGTAGTGTGTGACGGTTAATTGAGTAAAGTTAATCAATTAATTATTTTATTTCCCATGTTTTTTGGAATATTTGTTAATTAATCAAATCTATTTCCTAATAGCTATAAATTCACACACTTGATCATATATTGCAAACTTTCTATACGGTAGATTATTATTCATCCAATGCTCCTCTTTCTATTTTGTTCATTGCTCAAAATTTAATCACTCAATCTCTCCAAAATTTAATCGATCCAGTTCTCTTCAAAATCACTTTTCTCACTTTATTCCACACATAACCTCATTAAAAGTTGAGTAGAATTTCAATAAAAAAAGCTACGACGAGAAGGTATCTAATATTAAAAAGCTTTGAAGAATACCGACGCAATTCAAAAAAAGTGTGAAGACTATGAAAGAAGATGATGAACAATGGAAAACAAGAGGCAAGCAATCAAGTCATCGGTGTCTTAGAAATTTCTGTGGTGTTCTTATAGGATTAAGTGATAAACATTCAAAATAGTGTTGTTCTTTTGTGTTTTCTAATTTAATGTTTTAATATTATGTGAATGGCCACTTGGTTTTGTTACGATCCAAATGACTTGTAATTTGTATTTTGGTTCTTTGTATTTGAATTTTTGTATAAATAAAATTCGCCGATTAAAAGAAAAATAGATTGAACGAGAAACATAACTTATAAATAAAATTTAGCAATCAATTGTTGATATTGAACGTTAATTTCTAATATCTTATTTCGTGGGAGATTAAATTAATATTTGAATTATTGACAAACACTAGTTATGTCAGCGACCAAAACTTTTTGCAACGGCATGCAACAACAATTTTTCCGTTGGAAAAAACACTTTTTTTGCCAGCGACAATAATTGTTGTTACAAAAAATATTAGTTATGTCAGCGACATTAATTGTTGTTGAAAAACATTAGTTATGTCAGCGACATTAATTATTGCTGCAAAATACTAGATATGACAGCGACATTAATTGTCTTTGCAAAACTTTTCGCAACGGCACTTATGCCAACGACGTGCAATGACATGCAACGACAATTTTTTAGCTACGAAAAATACATTTCGCAGCAACTTTGTATTTTTCGCAGCGACATTTGTCGCTGCCAAAAATCATATTTCTTGTAGTGTATATTTAAGTTGCCCGATTAAAATAAATGAACGAAATCATTTTACTGTATGCAACTGAATTGAAATCTAAACATCCGATCTTAAATCAATAGATAGGATCTAATGCTGAGAGAAAGTATGCGTAAATGTTCAAAAGTAAATATGTATCTCCATTCTTATAGTTCATTCATACTATCACGATTAGTTCAGTCATACGGTAATAAGGCCATTCAGACAATAACTATAGGCCCCAAAAATAAATATCTTTGGTATACCTCTTTGTTGCCTTGATGGTGATTAGCCTTATTGATTTTGTTGATGATTTTTTATTGACTATTTGGTTTCTGATGTGCTAATTTATCTTAAGCATAATATTGGTATTGTTGTTTCAATTTCTAGCCATCAACCATGTTACTTGATCATTTTCTAGTTGAATTGTTGGTTCTCTGTGTGCTAAGTCACTTTTATCACAAATAAATATTGTTGCATCACTTTGTAACCATTAAACCTCCTAATATTCATTTGTTGTGAATCTATCTTGAGTGTTTTAAATTCTTGTTGATTAAGCTTTGTGCCTTAATTGATTTTGTTTATTTGTTTAGAGAAACTTTATTTGGACAACTTTAAGTTATCGGACACCGTATATAATACCATGCGATCCATGCTTCCACCAACTTTTGCAATTTTTTTATTATTTTATGGGTCATGCTAATCAGTGTCCGGGGCACTAGGTAAAGATACCAAAATAAGTAATTTTTTTATTGAAAATTGTATTCTTTATCTATCTAAAAGGTCAATTACACAAGTTCCAAAATCAATTTACCATATTTAGTTCCTTAACTAGTGCCCCAGGAGCACTAGTTATCATATTTAGTTACCATTTTTATTTTCACCTCAATTTGCGTGCGAACTATAATTTAACCTTTAATGCATACATTGTGCATATTGGACAAATTTAGGTTGTCCAAATAACAGACTTCATAGTGATTTGTTTATGCCTTGTGGTGATTATATATTAAGCATTTGATTGTTTCTTCCTTCAAGTGATTAAGCCATGACTTGTGGCTTTTGCCTGATGGTTAAGCATTTGTCAATTGCTTCATTCAATTAGTTATATCTTGGTTGTAGTTTTGGCTAAGCTTTTTCTTTGGTTTGATTTGATGATTTGTGCTTCTTCTTTATGGTTGCTATATTTTTAACTATCATCTAACTTGTCTGAAATTCTGGTGGCAAGTGTCAGATGTGTAGTACGATGTGTACACTTTAGGAATCGTACGATGTGTAGCCTAATGTGTCAACATCGTGAACATGCTGAACTTGATGAACAAGTAAACAATTTAAAGTGCAGGAAACAATAAAACACAGTGAGTTTGTTAACCCAGTTCGGCGCTTAAACAAGCCCTAATCTGGAGGATACCAATCCAGGGATGAATCCACTATGGTAGTATCAATTCAAAGCTAAACTCCCCCGTTTACAACTTCTCACTTAATCACTACCCGTGCTAATTCTACCTAGGAACTCCTAGATATGAGAACCTCTGCTCACTCCCCCTCAACCTTACCCAGTAAGGATTTAATAACAAACTCAGTTTGGAGACACACTCCTAAAAACCTATGCACTCGTACCTAAAGGCTTTGAGTGTTGCACACTCTAACTCCTTGCTTCAAAGCTTTGGAGAAAGAACACTAGAGATTACAACTCTATCAAACTCAGTCCTTACTTGTATCAAAATTATGATTCAAGTGAAGGCTCACAATGAACAATAAACAGACTAAGACCGAAGACTCGATTTCTTCAACTCTTGGCTTCGTTACTTCAAAGTGTCTTCAGTCTTCCTTTATATAGAACAAGTTTCATGGGCTTGGATCTTCAATGTTGACAGCTGGCCTTTGTTAATTCTCCTTGAGATTTATTGGATCATAATCTTTTAATTGTTTGTTTCAAATCTTTTTTATCAAAGTCGGCCAATAAAATAAAACAGAACCATGAAAGATTATCTTGTTCCTTGGCGCGCAAGCTGGCACGATTTAATTTGAAAAACAAATCTTTTTCAAAAGATCGCGTGTAAATAAATAAAGTCGCGTCCAGCTAGGGCGTCCAGATGTGAAACCTGATGTGCCACACATCATGCTCCACATCATGGAATCAGGCTTATTTTACCAAATGAAGCCAACACCCTAAAATCCTCAACAATCTCTCCCTTTGGCAAATTTTGGGCTAAAATAATCTTTGAGTCACCCAACAAAACTTGGAGAGATGTGTAGGCACATCAGAGGCATGCAGCAGCGGATCAGAGCCTCACAAATAAAGAGAGAAATAAACTCTCACAAGATAGGAAAGTAACTTCCCAAAGACTGAGAAAAATAAATTCTCAGACACATACAAGCATGAGATTCCATGCACACATAAGGGAGGGTAGCAAACTCAGTAGTAGTCTACTCCCCTTTGAACTAGAGCACTTTCCATGTACTCCCCCTAAATCTCATATTCCCTATAGGCTTCTTTAGAATGCATGACCTAGAGAGAAGTAGAGAAGTTTTAAACTTGGCTTCTTAAGAATGCATGACCAAGTTAAAACTCACAGATGTGTCAAACATCACACAAAACAACTTCTACAGGCTTCTTAAGAATGCATCACCATGTAGAAATTAGATAACATCTTCAATTGGACTTCTTAAGAATGCATCACCCAGTTGAAAACGTACAGATTAAGTCTTCAGAAAAACATGCTTTAGAAAACTAATTCTTCAAAAAGTTGTTGAGAAAACATTTGAAGAAAAATAAGCATGTATGCCAGATGTGTAGTCAGATGTGCCACACATCACAATTTGCTGCAGTTAAGACTTCAAAGAATTATTCACCATTTTAAATTTTACTCCCCCTTTTTAGCCAGAATTTTGACAAATATAGTCAAACACATAGAGAGTGAGTAAAACACCATAGAATGCAGATAGCATGAGATGTAGAGATGATGGTGCATGAACAGAAAAAAGGCACTCAGGCCATTAATAGTGCAGCAAGTACAGAACAGGCACACAAAGGTGCATCAGAAATCCAGGGCATAGCCCACAAAATACAAGCAAAAACAAGGAAATACTGAGTACAGGGAAATATTAATGAATTACAAAAATTCAAATATCCTGGCTCCCATCAGTTTCCTCAGCTTCAGAGTCATTGGGCTCCTCCTCCTCCAATTCCTCATCCTCAGCCATTGTTTGCTCATCCTCAAGCTCCAGTCCAGCAATGACTGCCTCCAGCTTGGCCTTCTTCTCATCCAGAGCCTTGCAAGTCTCTTTTAAAGCAGCAATCATGTCTGTCCTAGACATAGCATTGTTTGAGCTGGATGTGCCCACATCAGGAGTCACATCAGACTGCTTGAGACTAAAAGAAATAGCAGACTCTCTTCTGCAAGACAAATCATCTTTGCCCAGAACATCAGGTCTCTGGCTCAATATGATTCCACACAGCAGGGAAGGAAATGCAATGGGTAGTTTGACAGCTAGGGTTTTGGCATGTTTGATAGTCTGATCAAAAATATAAGTACCAAAATCAAAGTTAATTTTGTTACCTACAGTATAGATGAACCTAGCCAAACCTGTAGCCACATCACAGTTGTGTGTGGTAGGCACCCAGTTAGCAGCAGCAATCCTATTCAAGATGTTGTAGATTGGAGTGAGCTTGCTTGCTTGCAACTTTCCCTTCTTAGGCCAAGTCTTGACCTTTCCAGTTGTGATGGCCTTGATTATGTAGTTGTCATTGGCCTCCATCTCAGCATAGGGCTCCTCACTTCTGCCCAGAAATTTGTTGATCACAGTAGGAGAGAAGTGAATTTCTTTGCCTCTCACAAAGACTGTTTGATACTCCTTGTCCAAAGGATTATCACAGCCAGCAGGAATGTTTACCAAAAATTCTTTGACCACTTTCTCATAGCAGTCAGTCAGCCCAGTAACAGTCTTCATCAAGCCAGCACGCTTGATCAACCTCATAACCTCCTTGCACTGCAAGGCTTCAACACTTAGCTCCCTCTCCAGAGCTAACCTTCTGTGAGCAATGTACTTCCATTTACCAGCATGTGCAGGGTTGTGGAAGGAAATCAAATCAACTGGGATGTCAGGAATTCCCTGAGGAATTTTCTTCTTCCCATAGCTCTTCTTCACAACAGACTCAATGTGGACTACATCAAGCTCCACATTCTGCTCCTCAGCAGATTCTTCCTCAGACTCACTGATGTGAGCTACATCCTGCTCCACATCGTATTCTGAGTCACTTGTAGGTGGCTCTTTTCTTTTCTGAGTCTTCTTCTTTGCAGGTGGAACCACAGCTTTACTAAATCCCTTATTGGGACCATACATAACTTGCCTCTTGACAGGCTTCTTCTTCTCCTTGGCAACAGCAGGAGATTCACTAACAGTAGCAGGACCTTTTCCACTTCTAGTCCTTCTAGCTATGCTATCTTCAGCAATCTTCTTTAAAGGGATGTCAGAATTGTAGCCTTCTACATCCACAACAATTGTATCTCCATCCTTGTCAGAAGGATTGAAGTCTTCCACATCTTCAGAACCTTTGGCTTCTTTACCCTTGTCAGACTGGGTATCATCTTCAGGTTCTTCAACCTCAGCAGGTTGATCTTCTTCACCAATTTCCTGTTCTGGAGAATCAGGAACATCAGCAGGTTCTTCAGCAACAATAGTCTCTTTTTCAGCAGCAGGAGACTCTTCTTCACTTTGTGGCAATGATGTGCCAACATCTGCCACAACATTAGGCTCTTGCAGGGCCTGAAGCATAGAATCAATGATCTTCTGAGTCAAGGGGTGTCTTTGACCCTCAGAGATCTTCACAGCAGCCTTCTCAGGGTTAGGGTTTGAAGAACCTATACCCACAGATGCTTCAGCATCAGCATCACCAGATTTAGCAGGAAGGGGATCAATGTGCAGGCTTTCCATGGTGTGAACCCTCTTGGGTGAGCCAGTCTTTGGCTTCTTGCTTTTCTTCTTCTTCTTCTTTGGTTTTTCTGTGGAAGGAGAAGGAACAACATCTTCCTCTACAGCAATGGGAGTTGATTCCCTTCTTGATCGTTTAGACTTCTTCTTCTTTGATCCAGATGGCTTGATCATTGAAACAGGAGTGGCATTAACGATCATGTCACCTTGAATATCTTCTTGATGTGGGGAATTAGGTTTTGGTGATGATGGAGGAGTGTTTGTTTTTGTGGAAGGAGATGTTTTGGTTGCAGTAGACATGATGATGATGATTTGGTATGAAGATTTCAAAGAAAATTGCAGAAAGATGAACAGAGGTTTTGAGAGAGAGATCAAGACAAGTTCTTGGTCGTTTGAGTGTTAGAGAGATGAATGTAGTGATCAATGTGGTAGGCAATAAGAGAAAATCTTGAATAAACGGATTTCTTGGAGTTTTGATCGCGAAATAGCCGTTGGAAATATTTTTGTAATGATTGCCTTTGGATTGCGTGCAACTGTGGATGGAGAGAAAGGTAAATACCAAGTTTGCCCCTTAACACCTCAAACCTATTTGAATCTAAAGCCTTTGTGAAAATATATGCTAGTTGATTTTCTGTGGCAACATGCTCTAGAGTCACAATGTTGTCTTCAACAAGATCTCTAATAAAATGGTGACGTATATCAATGTGCTTTGTCCTACTATGTTGGATAGGATTTTTGGAAATATTTATAGCACTTAGATTGTCACAGTATAATGTGAGCACATCTTGCTGCACATTGTACTCACCCAACATCTGCTTCATCCAAAGTAGCTGAGAGCAACTACTTCCTGCTGCAATATACTCAGCCTCAGCTGTAGAAAGAGAAACACAATTTTGTTTCTTGCTGAACCATGATATAAGGTTGCTTCCCAAAAAGAAACATCCACCAGAAGTGCTCTTCCTGTCATCTGCACTTCCTGCCCAGTCAGCATCACAATAACCCAACAATCTTGTGTCTTCACCATGAGAGTAGAGAATTCCATAATCACTTGTACCACTGACATACTTGAGAATCCTTTTGACTTGATTCAGATGACTCATCTTAGGCTCAGCTTGGTACCTTGCACACACACCAACAGCAAAGCTAATGTCAGGTCTACTTGCAGTGAGGTAGAGTAGACTGCCAATCATGCTTCTGTATAAACTTTGATCAACACTGACACCATGCTCATCTTTAGAGAGTTTGAGATGGGTTGCTGCAGGAGTTCTCTTGTGATTTGCATTCTCCATTCCAAATTTCTTCACAATGTTCTTGGCATACTTGCTTTGAGAGATGAAAATTGTATCTTCCATCTGTTTGACTTGTAGACCAAGAAAGTAAGTAAGTTCACCGACAAGGCTCATCTCAAATTCAGACTGCATCTGATTCACAAACATCTTGACCATTGGATCAGACATTCCTCCAAACACAATGTCATCTACATAGATTTGTGCAATCATGAACTTGCCCTTTTCTTCTCTGACAAACAAGGTTTTATCTGATTCTCCTTTTCTATAACCTTGCTGCACAAGAAATTTGGTTAGCCTATCATACCATGCCCTAGGAACTTGCTTTAATCCATATAATGCCTTCTTCAATCTGTAGACATGATCTGGATAATTTGGATCAACAAATCCCTTGGGCTGCTCCACATAAACTTCCTCATTCAAGTAGCCATTGAGGAAAGCACTCTTCACATCCATCTGGAATAGCTTGAATTTCAAGATACATGCTACTCCCAAAAGTAACCTTATCGACTCAAGACGTGCCACAGGAGCAAATGTTTCATCAAAGTCTACTCCTTCAATCTGAGAGTAACCTTGAGCCACAAGCCTAGCCTTGTTTCTAGTCACAACACCACTTTCATCAGATTTATTCCTATAAACCCATTTAGTACCAATGACGTTGACTCCTTCAGGTCTAGGAACTAAATCCCACACTTCATTCCTCTTGAACTGGTTCAGCTCCTCTTGCATAGCTTCAATCCAGAACTCATCTGTCAAGGCTTCTTTCACATTCTTTGGTTCTACCTTTGACACAAAACAAGCATTGGATACAACCTCTCTTGATCTTGTCATAACCCCTGACTCAGGATTCCCTATTATGAGTTCTTTTGGATGATTCTTTTGAACTCTAACAGAGGGACCCTTGTTCACTGGAGTCACATCTTCTTGCTGATCAGTCTTCTCAGGAATCTCTATAACTTCAGAGTCTTCAGGCAGGGGGTGAGATGTGTCCACATCAGGATCAACATTAGGCACATTGTCTGAACAGTCATCTATGACAACATTGATGGATTCCATCATAGTTCTTGTTCTGTTGTTGAAGACTCTATAGGCTCTGCTGGTTATGGAATAGCCTAGAAAGATTCCTTCATCACTCTTGGGATCCATCTTCCTCCTTTGCTCTCTGTCAGCTAAGATATAGCACTTGCTACCAAAGACATGGAAGTGTTTGACAGTTGGTTTTCTTCCTTTCCATATCTCATACAGTGTGGTTGAAGTACCTTTTCTCAGAGTCACCCTGTTGTGTACATAACATGCAGTACTCATGGCCTCTGCCCAGAAATAGTAAGGTAGCTTCTTGGCATGTAGCATAACTCTTGCAGCCTCTTGCAAAGTTCTGTTCTTCCTTTCAACTACACCATTTTGTTGGGGTGTGATTGGTGAGGAGAACTCATGCCCAATTCCTTCATCAGCACAAAACTCAGAGAATCTTGAATTTTCAAACTCTTTCCCATGATCACTTCTGATTCTAACAATGCCACTATCCTTCTCTTTTTGTAGTCTAAGGCATAGTTCTTTGAATGCATCAAAAGTGTCAGACTTCTCTCTGATGAAGCTAACCCAAGTGAACCTTGAGAAATCATCTACAACCACAAAGGCATATCTTTTGCCACCAATACTCTCTACCTGCATTGGTCCCATCAAGTCCATATGTAGCAGTTCAAGAACTCTGGATGTCACCTGATGTTGCAACATTGGGTGTGACATCTGAGCTTGCTTTCCAACTTGACATTCACCACAGATACTACCTTCAACAATCTTAAGCTTTGGTAGTCCTCTAATAGCTTCCTTGGACATAATCTTCTTCATTCCTTTTAGATTCAAATGACCAAGTCTTTGGTGCCAAAGCTTAACTTCTTCTTCCTGACTAATAAGACATGTAGTAGAGTGAGCAGTTTCATCAGGAATCCATAGATAGCAGTTGTCTCTTGACCTAGATCCTCTTATCAACAATTCTCCTTTGTCAGAAGTAATAAGACATTCATTCTTTGTGAAGTTGACTTTGAGACCTTGATCACACAGTTGGCTTATGCTGATAAGATTAGCCTTCAAACCTTTGACAAGTAACACATCATCTAGGTCAGGTAAGCTTTTGCTGCTGAGTTTACCACTACCCTTGATTTCACCTTTTGCTCCATCACCAAAGGTTACAAAACTTGTTGTATGAGGCTTGATATTAGTGAGAAATTTCTCAACACCAGTCATATGCCTAGAACAACCACTATCAAAATACCAATCATCACTGGAAGATGCTCTAAGAGAAGTGTGAGCAATATGTGCAGTTTCAGAAACTTTTGGCTTCCACATCTTCTTAGGAGTGACCCTTGCTGATTTGGCTTGGACCTGAGGCCTTTTCTTGGGATACCCATAGAGTTTGTAGCAGAAGGGCTTGATGTGACCATTCTTCCCACAGTAGTGGCATCTCCAAGCATTAAACTTCTCTTTGCCAGCAGGTCTCTGATGTGAGGTGTGATGTGTCCACATTCTGCCAGGGTCAGGTTTCTTCTGAGCAGGAACAAACATAGTATTTGTATTCTTGTTGTGATGTTTGTTCTTAAATCCTACACCAGATGAGTCACCAGCATGCTTTCCCACTTTCAAAATCTCATCAAGCATGTCAGTTCCAGTATTGAGCATCTTTACAGACTTGGTCATATTCTTCAAGTTAGTTGACAGTAGCTTGACTTCACTTTCAAGACTAACTACTTGGTTCTGCAGTTGAGCCTTCTCTGTCTCTAGTTGACTGATAACCACCTTCTGTTCTTCATTGATTCTGCACAGTTCTTCACTTTTGATGGATAGCTTTTTGTAGACTGAGGCTAGTTCATTAAAGGTGAGTTCTTCATCATCAGAATCAACATCAGTACTACACACACCAGTCATGGCACTCACATGATTAGCAGCAACATTCTCTGAGTCAGTGTCAGAGTCTTCATCAGACCATGATACAGTTAGGCCTTTCTTTTGCTTCTTCAGATATGTGCCGCATTCAGTTCTTATATGACCAAAGCCTTCACATTCATGACATTGAACACCCTTGTTCTGAGTTGACTTATCATCAGTTTTGGTTTTTGTTGAAGTGTTACCTAGTTTACTGATGTCAGTCTGGATGTTCCTCACATTCCTCCTTGGTCTTTTATCCACCCTCCTTTGAAGCTTGTTGAATTGTCTTCCTAGCATAGCTATGTCATTTGAGAGATCATCATCTGACTCATCAGCTTCTTCCTCTTCACCAGCACAAGATACAAAGGCTATACCTTTTCCTTTCTTCTCAGTTTGCTCACCTATGTTCATCTCAAAAGTTTGAAGAGAGCTCACAAGTTCTTCAAGTTTCATACTTGGGATGTCTTGAGCTTCTTCAATAGCAGTGATTTTCATGTTAAATCTCTTGAGTAGAGACCTAAGCATCTTTCTCACAAGCTTTTCTTCAGACAATTTCTCACCTAGAGCCTCAAAGGAATTGTCTACCTCAAGCAAATTCATGTGAAAGTCATGAATTGATTCTTCTTCTTTCATTCTGAGGTTTTCAAACTTAGTGTTGAGAAGTTGAATTCTTGAGCTTTTTACCTTGGCATTACCTTCATGAGTGGTTCTGAGTATCTCCCAAGCATTCTTTGCAACAGTACACTGCTTGATCAATCTGAACATGTTCTTGTCCACTCCATTGAATAAAGCATTCAAAGCTTTGGAGTTTCCAAGTGATGCAGTGTCTTCTGCAGCTGACCAATCTTCCTCTGGCTTGAGTACACCAGTGTCAACACCATTAGCATCCAAAATTTTGGGATGCTCCCATCCTTTGAGCACAGCTTTCCAAGTCTTGCTGTCAAGTGACTTTAGGAAGGCAATCATCCTTGGCTTCCAGTAGTCATAATTAGTTCCATCCAGGAGGGGTGGTTTGTTGACCGTTGTTCCATCCTTGTCCATGTTTCCAGAAAGTAACTTCCCTGGAGCTCACCCTCAAACAGGCAGGGTGCCTGCTCTGATGCCAATTGAAATTCTGGTGGCAAGTGTCAGATGTGTAGCACGATGTGTACACTTTAGGAATCGTACGATGTGTAGCCTAATGTGTCAACATCATGAACATGCTGAACTTGATGAACAAGTAAACAATTTAAAGTGCAGGAAACAATAAAACACAGTGAGTTTGTTAACCCAGTTCAGCGCTTAAACAAGCCCTAATCTGGAGGATACCAATCCAGGGATGAATCCACTATGGTAGTATCAATTCAAAGCTAAACTCCCCCGTTTACAACTTCTCACTTAATCACTACCCGTGCTAATTCTACCTAGGAACTCCTAGATATGAGAACCTCTGCTCACTCCCCCACAACCTTACCCAGTAAGGATTTAATAACAAACTCAGTTTGGAGACACACTCCTAGAAACCTATGCACTCGTACCTAAAGGCTTTGAGTGTTGCACACTCTAACTCCTTGCTTCAAAGCTTTGGAGAAAGAACACTAGAGATTACAACTCTATCAAACTCAGTCCTTACTTGTATCAAAATTATGATTCAACTGAAGGCTCACAATGAACAATAAACAGACTAAGACCTAAGACTCGATTTCTTCAACTCTTGGCTTCGTTACTTCAAAGTGTCTTCAGTCTTCCTTTATATAGAACAAGTTTCATGGGCTTGGATCTTCAATGTTGACAGCTGGCCTTTGTTAATTCTCCTTGAGATTTATTTGATCATAATCTTTTAATTGTTTGTTTCAAATCTTTTTGATCAAAGTCGGCCAATAAAATAAAACAGAACCATGAAAGATTATCTTGTTCCTTGGCGCGCAAGCTGGCACGATTTAATTTGAAAAACAAATCTTTTTCAAAAGATCGCGTGTAAATAAATAAAGTCGCGTCCAGCTAGGGCGTCCAGATGTGAAACCTGATGTGCCACACATCATGCTCCACATCATGAAATCAGGCTTATTTTACCAAATGAAGCCAACACCCTAAAATCCTCAACATTGTCAATTATAAATTAATTTATAACTTAATTTTGCTAAACAGATCCTAAGTTTTTTTATTTTTTGAAACGGTAAAACAAATATTATAAATAAGCTCCAATGAGTATAAGATATACTCAAAAGGAGAAGGTAACATACACAGCCTACAAAATTAATATAGGCTCACCAAAAGTAATACTAAAGAATTATTTTAAAAATGTTGATTACACAATTTTTAAATAATGTTGCTATTTTGGTAAAACAAAATTGCTATGTTTGGCTCTTTTAGTCCACATGTTTGCATAATTTTCTTCAAGTTAAAATTTCTTCCCCACTAAATTAAATACGACCATGGGTATGTTTATATCTGTTAGAAGTGGGAATAGGTCAGGCCGGTTTACAGGCTAACCTATTTCTTTAAATAGAGCAGGTCTATATATTTTTATAAGTCTATTTAGTTAAATAGCTCAGACTGCCGTTCATTAAAAAAACATTTTAGCCTATTAGGCCGACCTATTTAAGACAAAAAATGTCCAGATTTGCTGATGTTGAAAAAGTATACAGTTATACATATGCAGTAATTAATCACAGTTGTTGATTTGTGATCATATAGTTCTGATTAATTTTAATATTGTTTAAAGATTTTAACCGTTAATTTAGATCGGATGGTTGAGAATGTTGTGGAGGAAGAAAAATAAAATTGGAGATGAAGGAATTTGTCTCATGTGAACTAAAAATGGTTGGTACACAACTTAACAGATTTTTTTATTTCTAGTATAAAATAAAAGACAAAAAATCAAGGGATTAAATAGAAGATTAACTCGAGAAAAAATGTGAAGAACTTTTGGGCCCGTTTGTTATAGATATTTTGAAAATAGATTCTTATAGTGTAATACAATTTTGTGTAAAAAAAATTTACAAAGAAACTTTTTATAAAAACTTCAAATGAAAATTTTGTTTGAATAGTTATTCTTAAAATGTCATTTTAGGCATTTTATCATTTTATTGAAATTTTATTGAATATCAAAATTTCAAAAAAAATCACTTTTTTTAAAACTATTTCAAATAGATTTTCATAAAAATAATTTTTGAAATACAACTTTTTGTAAAAATTGAGATTTTGACTATGTTTTGATCTTCAATAATGTACGTTTATGTTATATAATGTCAAAATTTGTATTTGAATTTAGAAAAAACGAATATAAAAAAACTTATAATATTTTGAAAAACAATTTTATAAATCTATTTTCAAAAATACAAAAAATAAAATAAAATTTTAAAGCTCGCACCTTATTTTGTTTCACTTCCTCTATTTCATATGAAAGCTTCCTTCCTCTCAAGATACTAGAAACCTCCATTGTCACTGTCGCTATCGAACCTTCATCTCGTCACCACGAACTTAGTTCTCACCATCACATCAAATGATTGAGAAAGGCAAATCCTGGATTAAAACTTCAATTTATCATGTTTGGTGAAGGTCCACTTCACACCAAAATGCTACATAATTTTGATTTAATTTGAAACTTCAATCTACGATGTTTGCTGCCATTAAAAAAAATCTATGATATGTTTGTTGAAGGTCCACTTCATTTCAAATATTGAATCACGTAACTTGGATTACTCTTCAATTCCCAATATATTTTCAAGTTGAAATACACCTGTCGTTTTTTAATTATATATAATATATTTGCTAGTTAAAAAAAAGTTGAAATACCAACAGTCATAATTGGTAAATTGTTGAGCATATTTTTGGATGAAGTTTTCCATTAATATTTTAAATTTCTTTTAACTAAGCTGTGTTTGGATGGAGTAATTAAATTTTTTAGATGATTTAGAATTTTAATTAAGTAATTCAAATTATTGTAGTTGAATTTGTTAGATAATAAAGTATTGGGCTTAAGTTAATGAGTCTTTATACACTACTAGAAAAATGACTTTTGGTTAAATGCTTTCACTTCAGGTTTTAGAATACCAGAAGTGAAAAGGGAAATGGAATATTTTTCTCTTCAGATTTCAATACTAACGGAAGTGAAAAATTAATGTTTAAAGGATTTGACTTCGGTTTGATTTATAACTGAGGTGAAATACACACGCGGTGGCAATCATGTAAATACGATAACATTGTGTTAAACCTTTTCCCTTTAAATTTTAAATTAAAAATAACGCACAGTAACAAAGCCTAAACGCGTAATCTCATTCTCACAGTTTCGTCCAAATCCTAAATCTTCCTCAGCTAAATCTCAAAAACCCTAAATGATTTCTCAGCCAAATCTTCTTCTCATTCTCCCAGTTTCGTCCAAATCCTTCTCACTCAAATGCATACACCCTAAAACGCGTGCATCTTTTCCTGATTGGAGTTCAAACGCATAAACCCTAAAACGCAGAAAGTCTAAATCGCAAGGTCGTGTTCGTCCTCCACCGATTGGAGTTGCGCAGAGTCATAATGTTTCTGTTACTGTTCCGGTTGTTAAAGATCAAACGGTGAAGAAACGGAGAGATTCTGATGGTGTTTCGAGTACTAACGGTCAGGTGAATCCGGCACCGGGAACGGGAGGAGGAATGGAACAGTCGTCGCAGCAGGTGCGGAGAACGGTGAGGAATGAGGAAGTTGTTGATGGTTTGGTCGTTGATGATGAAGGATTTGCGTCTAGACATGCTCATATGAAGTATGAGCTAAGAGATTCTCCTGGTTTAGGTATTAGTTTGAATGTATTAGAATTTTGGAGTTTTGATTTTGATTTCAATGATTTGAGCTTTTTTTTTTTTTTGTTTCTAATTTTGAAAATTTGATGTGTTTTTGAATATCATCGTGTTCTGTGGATCAATGTAGTTCCTATTAGCGTGTATGGTATTCAGTATTACATTTCGATGTTGGGTTCGTTCGTTCTCATTCCACTTGTCATTGTTCCTGCAATGGGAGGTTCTCATGTGAGTGATTTTCGACTTGTTTAGTTAGTTTTTGTGTGTGTATATGGTGGGTGTGTGTGTAGTGCTGTTATCTAGTGTGTGTGTGTGTGCAGGAGGAAACTGCTAAGGTGGTATCGACGGTGCTCTTGGTTTCGGGGTTGACTACTGTGTTGCATATTAGTTTTGGGTCAAGGTTACCCTTGATACAAGGTCCTTCTTTTGTTTACTTGGCGCCGGTTCTGGCTATAATAAACTCCCCCGAGTTACAAGCATTAAATGGAAATGTATGTATGGCTGTCTATATCATGTTTCTGTCCAACAAAGTTTTGTAACAAATTTTGTTATTCATAAGATGCATGGAAATTTGTCGTATTATATATTTTTTGGAGGCACAATTGAGACTAAGGCAGCTGATACGGTTTCTTTCTTAATTTGCAGAAATTCAAGCATATAATGAGAGAGCTTCAGGGGGCTATAATTATTGGATCTGCTTTTCAAGCTTTACTCGGATATACTGGACTCATGAGTCGCTCTTAGTAAGGTATGATCTTGTGATTTTCCCTGCTTGTTTATTTTCTTACTCGTTTGTCAGTACATGATTCATTGTTCCACCAAACAGGATTTATTGCTGTGGACACCGAGAGAATGAATGTATGTCACTTTAAAGGTTGTGAGGTTCAAGTACAAAAAATAAATAAATCACAGAGGTTAATTGGTTAAGACACATTATAGGGGCAGAAAATATATGCACTTACAATTTAATTGGTTAATTTGCTTGCTAACCAAAGGTAATGTACTGAGGTTGATTTTATCTTTTGATTTTGATCAATTTTTTCTAGTTTCCTTACTTTGTCACATGGGGGGCTGGGAGAGAAAACTTCAAAATCTTCCAAGAACCCATTCTTCAAAATCTAGTTTCCTTACTTTATTTAGATTTTGATCCTTTGTACATTACCTTGAGGTAATGTATGAATTGTCTCTGAATTTTTTATTTATTGAAGTGTTGCCTTTGCTCTGTTAACACCGATGTTACTGTTAGTGTTGTTACCTTAGTTACATTTATTTTATCTGATTTGGAGTTGATTCTAACATTCTGTCGAAGCCTAGCTGAAATTGTTACTGCGTGAAATTCTGTCAGGCGGATATATAGTTATGCAACCAGGGTTAGTGCGGTTGCGATCTGTGGATTTTGGCCCAAAATCCTTATCTGTTGGTGCCGGATCGAGGTCCTTGCTCTTTTGCATTAACTTTGGTGTCTGGCGAATGCTAGTGATAAGGGTCGGGATCCCATTATCCCTATCTAACCTGTTTAAAAATTCTGCAAAGTGCAGACAAATGTTTTACTGCAACTTCATAACTGGGCTGGCTATGATAAAGCTCACTGGTGCTTAATTTAATGACTGACAGTTTGTATATGTGCCTTAAGAATGAGGGCAGCTTTAGCATAAAGTTGTACTTTGAATATATGTTAATTGTGTATGCTTGTTTGAGTGTTCAATTATGTACTTTGAATATATGTTAACTTGGGCATGTCTTATGCCACTCTATTAATAAATTCTATTATTGCGTTTTCTTTTAAAAAAAACATTTAGTTTTGGTTTCGAAGTCTGCTAGTTTGATTTTTATATTGGTTGAGATGCTTATCTCTTGATTGTTAATGATGGCCTTGTATAATATATGATTTGTTTTGGTGTTTCATGGCATATGTGGAGATTGATCTATTCTGCATATTAGTTTAAGCTTATGCATAAGTGTTTACATTCCCTTTGAATTTCTGTGGCTTATCTTGTGACACGGTTAGAGATCCCGAACTTCCTAAGAGGTTTGATGAGGCAGCTCTGCTGGTGGCTAGAGGTTCATCATATAATTCTTGTTTCTGTTGGTTTTTTGACTGATATGAATCTATGGGGCTGCAATTTGTCTCTTTGGTTTAGCATTGTATTCTTAGAAGGCTTGATCACCCCAATATCATTAAACTAGAAGACTTGATTACTTCAAGATTGTCTTGTAGCATCTACCTTGTATTTGAGTAGATGGAGCATGATGTATGTATTGATGATGAGTACATGGAGCAAGACTAAGGACATATATTTCTAAGATGCAATATGCTTCCAAGGTGTGTAAGTATTAATAGTATTAGTACTTCTATTCAATGAAATTATGAAAGTGCTATTTGCTTCATCATATTTACTATCTTGAATTACTTTCAGGTGGTTAAAGAAGCGTTAAGGATGGCATTTGTAGAGCAATGGTTGCCTAGATTAGCACTCGAGGACTATGAAATCAAAGGTTTAAATATATATAATTGTGTGCAAATTTAATCTAGGATTGTGAAATCTAGGACTGTTTAAGTGGGTCTATTATAGTCATTAAATTGATGGAAAGCTAATGTGTAAGATTTCATTAAACTTGATGCTACTATTTAATATTTATTGTATTTAACTATTGATTTCGATAAAATTATATATAGTTTTATGGTTGTGTATATATTATTACTTAAATTTTTTTTAAATTCAAAATGAGATTTCACATCGGGTAAAGAAATAAACAGACATTAAAGATAACGTTTCAGTCTAGTGAAATGATTTCATGTCGGTTGAAAAAATAAACGGACATTAAAAACAACCTTTCACGTCGGGTAAGGAACCGACGTGAAATGTCTTCAACTTTCAACGTCTCCTGTCTTAACGTCGGGTCCCCAACCGACGTGAAAAGTACTTTTCACCCGAAGTGAAAACCCTTTTTTGTACTAGTGATACTAGTAAGTTAGAGTCCATTTATTTATATTATGTATTTTCTTATAACTCTTTGTAATGTTAAGCTATTGGTTCACTCTATTGATTCTCTATTCTGTATCTCCGAATCTAACTTGGTATCAGAGCCGGATTAATGACTGCAATGTGGGCATCTAGCTAGTAGCTAAATTTGGAGGCTAGTAGCTAAATGTGGGCATTCTAGTAGTGATTGCTTAAGTTCCCGGGATGTGAAGTGTATTAATATATGAGGGCAACTTCACCTTATGAAATAACTTTTGAGGTTGAGATCAAAACTTTCCGAAATGTGTCATGTTTTTTGACATGTGGCACTAATAACTAGGCTTCAAAAATACCCAAAAAAATGCCTTAATGAACCTTTGCACATATGAAATATTATTTCTAACCTTCTTCAAAACTTCATCTTCATCCCCAACAATCCCAACAATGGTTTCAAACTCAAATCAAACCCCACTTATTACAGACATGTGTGCAAATACATGTCACATCAGCAAAAAATGGGTCTATGGGCCATTTTAAAAGTAAAAATAAATTGTTTTTGAAGTTTAGAGAAAGCAAATTTAAATAACTCATATTTGCACGGAGTATTGGAATATTTAAACGTATTACTTAAACTTTTTTTATTTTATTTTGACACACGTATTACTTATACTTGAAAAGAGATCAATAGTTAAATATTTTGAAGCTTAAAAGAACCTATTCATGAAGCAGCAAAACCTCCTCTCCTATAAGTAATATAACATTTTTTATTTCCGATCTTCCATATACACACCAGTTTGAAACCAAAGCTCAAAACTTATTAAATTGCACTAATTACATAACCTAATTGTACAATTTTCATTTTTTATTTTTACTTATTTCAAACGTCGTACAATTTTGCTGCTAATCGTGGCTTTGCTACAACCTCCAGTGGCTCATCAAGAGATATAATATCTTTTGAGTTCACAAGATCGAT
This sequence comes from Trifolium fragiferum, assembly GCA_954870985.1. Lineage (NCBI taxonomy): Eukaryota > Viridiplantae > Streptophyta > Magnoliopsida > Fabales > Fabaceae > Trifolium > Trifolium fragiferum. The sequence continues at coordinate 6,021,477 of OX940794.1, read as the reverse complement.
TCTTGATATATTAGGATTTTCACTCCACGCGAAGCCATGGAGCAGCCTAGCTAATAGCATGATAGTCATTGTGGAGCCAAGCATGACACCCGGACAACCACGCCTTCCGGTACTAAAAGATATGAACTTTAAATCTGGCTCTGTCAAAGTTATATTAGACCCATCATTCTTGAGATGACGTTCTGGTTTAAATTTGTAAGGCTCACTCCATACTTTTGGGTTTCTCCCAAGACCACTTCTTCCAAGCAATATATGGCTACCCTTTGGTATCAAATAATTTTCAACCATTGTATCATTCACAGCAACATGGGGAACATTAAACGGTATTATGGGATGAAGGCGAAAAGCTTCTCTTGCACAAGCCTTCAAGAAGTTGAGTTTAGGAATATCTGATTCTTGGACCAACCTATATTTTCCAACTACATTGTCCAATTCGTCTGTGGCTTTCTGAAATAGTTCTGGTTTATCTAACATTTCAGCCAATGTCCATTCAACGACGTTCGCCGGATTGTCTATCGTTGCCATCATCAATTCCTGCATATAAGTTTGATGACCATGTCATTTCAAAATTAGTTTGAATTTTTGAATTGAATGTATAAAATACAAACCTAATCATATCTCACGATTTTATTATTTTTCTTCTAAAATGCATGTAAACAGAATGTTGTCAAACTAATATATACCTACATAAATATTTAAATCAATAAATCGTAAAACATAATGATATATTTATATAAAACTGTTTTAACTTTCATTATACCTAAAAGTTAAACTAAGTATTTTATTTTATCTAGTAACCTAGTGGCTACACCTTAATTATATATATTAGGGATGGGTAGGATATGGGTAGAGTATTATAGTCTTCATTTCCATATGGGTAGACCGGTAGAGTATTATAGTTCTGGTTTATCCGAACATGAACGGTATGCAGTTCGATTCGTTTGGTTCATGAACCAGCTCGATATATATACTTTTACTTTTCTAAACTTTTTTTTTATTAAAAACCTGACAGAAAGATATCAAAAGAAATTTTTTTCAATTAATATAATGCACTAATATATTTATTTTTAGTTATTTTTTGGTTTGTTTCAATGTATTTATTTTCTTATAGCTTTGAATTAATTTGCCACCGGGATCATTTTTATTGTATTTCAATTTCTTTCTTTTTAAAATATTAATTTAAAACGTCAAATATATAAAATTTGACTTCTTTTAACAAAAAAGTGACTTTTAAACTATGTGATTCGAGCAAACGAACTGAACTTAAAGAGCCGAACCGAACTGCTCGCGAACTATAAACGAGCCGAACTCGAACCGAGTTTCGAGCCGAACCAATTTTTATCAAGTCGAGCTCAGACAAGTTCGACTCGACTCATTTCCAGCCCTATGATTCAATATCGATTATTATAATATAACAAAACTAAAGGATATAATTAGTCAGAAAATTGCGTCAAAATTTTTTTTGTCAAAAAAACTAAAACAAAACTATAGAATATAAGAGTAAACTAGCTTTACGATCACATGCAATATAAATTTATATTTGTCATATATATCATCCAATTTTTATAACTGCACTTTTAAATTAATGGTATATTTTGAAAAAGATAAATGATCGATGTAGGTGAAAGTCTTACAATAATTTGTGCCTTGATTTCCTTCTTTGTCAATAATGGATTATTATTGACATCTTTGAGAGAGATCAAAACATCTAGCAAGTCCTCTTCAACATTCTTTGATCCATCCTTCCAAAGTTTAATTCTCTCCTCAATGATAGAATCATGATACTTGTTCATTATCCTCAATGCATTTTTTATCTTCCCCTTATGGCCATCTAAGTCAAATTGCCCCAAGCATGGAATATAATCAGATATAGAGAAAGCATAAACATACTTAAGCAATATGAAAACAGCATCAACATGTTCAACTTCCTCAACACCTGGCCCTCCATCCTTCATACCATTTCCAAAGTACCTTGTATTAAAAAAAAGTTTCCTAAACACATTACCACCATAATGTTGAGTGGCAACCCTAACATTCACAAGGCCACCATTGTTGCATTTGTTGTACACGTAAAACATAAGATTATCGGCTTCATCATTCCTTTTGTCTTGAAGCCATTGATGTCTAAGCGGAGAAAGTAAATCTTTAACAATGATTTTCTTCATCTTTTTCCATTGTTCGCCAAAGGGTACAAGAGCTGTGGTCAAGTATCCATTGGTGATTATTTCACTCGCCATGCTTATTGGTCTTGATGCAAAACTAGCATCATGTTTTCTCAAGAATTCATGAGCAATGGTGGGACAATTAATAGGGATAACATGGACATTTCCTAGACGGATACATGCTATTTCAGTGTTCATTTCTTCCATCATTTTGTATATCCACTTAGTTGTAGGTTTGTTTGCAAGCATTTCAGGAAGATTACCAACTATAGGCCATGGTCGTGGACCTGGGGGAAGTTCAGGTTTGTTAGGTTTTTGGTATCTTATGGTTTTGATTACTATAAAGAAAATAAATATAACAAAGAAAATAGACCAAAAGGACTGAGGGAGTAACCAAAGGAAACTATGGGTGTAATTCATAGCTTGAAAAAGCATTTTCAAACAAAAACAATAAGCAAGGTTCAAAAGGAAACGATATGTTTAGTGATTGAGCTTGGTCATTTATGAGAAATTGGAGGCCTATTTATTATACACTTGAGTTGTCAAATAAATTTCAAACTTCTAACAACCACTTATAAACTAAGGCCTTTAGTTATAAGTCGTCTAATAAAATACCTCGGTCAATTATGTAATTATTTTTTAAAAACCCTAGTATGGGCTTCAAGAATCTCTATTTTTTTGTTCATAAAAAAAACTCAATTTTTTTTCTTGAAAAATAAAATTTGGGAGTATTTATCTATAATCAATGAGAGAATAACTCATATTTTAGCAAAAAAAAAAAAAAAAAAAGAGAATAACTCATAATCCTCGAAGGTATAGCTCACTGATAAAAGGTTGGAAGTTGAAGAAGTTAAGAAGGTCGAGAGTTCAATCCATGGCCCCTCTCCCCTCTAACAATATATGCACTAATAACTAACATCTGCCTATATTGTTTATAAATAAAAAATTTGCCTATATTTTGTCAAAAAAAAATTGCCTATATAAAAGCAAATAATAATTCATGTAAGTAGATTTATATGTGAAATTTAAAACTAATTTTTAATCAATTTTTATTCTACATTTATGTGGTTTGTTTTCATTGATTGTTGGATAAATACCCACAAATTATCAAGAGGTAATGTAAGAAAAATCTTTTTTTGTGAAAAAATATTTTGTCGTATTTACCGTCACTTAGAATATATTTTTTCTTCTATAAATCTTCATATCATTATTAAATGAGATAATTACACATGAATAAAAATGACATTCATTATTTTGTATTAAAATCGTTAAAATCATATGTGATGGTGATTCTAGAATTTGGCGGCCTTGGACGAGAGTGAGCTTACATTTTGCCTTCCTTTATCGATTTTTTCTTTATCTCTCTTTTTTTGGGTCATCCGGTGATTTTGGGGTTTGGTGGCTCTCGGTCTAGATAAGAGCCGCCTTAGAAGGTTTCTAGCTACGAATTCTTTGTTTTTTGTTTCTTTACTTTTGGGGTACAGTACTTCTTGAATTCCGTTTACTTTTGGGGTACGTTACTTCTTGACTTGTTTATATGGGGTTGTGCTTCCATGAAAAATCTGGACAGACATCATTATTTTCCTTGTTGTAATTAAGAATGACATATTGATGTATTTTTATCGAAACTCATCGAATCTTATGACGTTTCTTCAAATTATGGTGAGTTCCCATGGCCCAAAACATTTTTGTATGCGTGTATACGAGGAATGACATCTTATCTTAATCTTAATAAAAGTAAGGTTTTGCTTCATGTTAACTCTAATTTTTTTTCCTCCTAATCTTTCTCTTAGTCTTTCAACCACATATTAATTACTATGACCCGCCACTTATTAAATGTTCCTCAATTTGAATTTTGAATTGGCCTTTATTAGTTTTTTTTTTTTTTTACAAAAGCCTTCATTAGTTTTTATGCATTGAAAATAAAATATTATTAAATGCTCACCTAAATAATTTTTTTTTATCCTCTCCCTCAATACATTCCTTCTTCTGTATCTACATCTCAATCCAATTTTTGATCGGCATCAATCTGCACACCCTCTCTCTAGACAATATAGTATCATGAAAGAGAAGAGGAAGAAGCACCGAGGAAAGGGTTAAAGATGTTAATAACCGACGATATATGCGACGACTCAAATACAACTGAAAATGTGGTTTATAAAGATGTTTTTCATAATGTTTAGTAGTTTGTTAGTATAGCAATTGTTATCCTACTTTGGGTGATTTCTATTTCTATATAATTTTAATGGTTTTGCTTCATGTTAACCCTAATTTTTTCCCTCCTAATCTTTCTCTTAGTCTTTCAATCACATATTAATTACTATGGTCCGCCACTTATTAAATGTTCCTCAATTTGAATTTTGAATTGGCCTTTATTAGTTTTTTTTTTTTACAAAAACCTTCATTAGTTTTTATGCATTGAAAATAAAATATTATTAAATGCTCACTTAAATAATTTTTTTTTATCCTCTCCCTCAATAACTTCCTTCTTCCGTATCTACATCTCAATTCAATTTTTGATCGGCATCAATCTGCACACACTCTCTCTAGACAATACAGTACCATGAAAGAGAAGAGGAAGAAACACCGAGGAAAGGATTAAAGATGTTAATAACCGACGATATATGCGACGACTCAAATACAACTGAAAATGTGGTTTATAAAGATGTTTTTCATAATGTTTAGTAGTTTGTTAGTATAGCAATTGTTATCCTACTTTGGGTGATTTCTATTTCTATATAATTTTAATGGTTATTATATCATGATATTATATTGACTATTTTTATTTGTATTGCTGCCTATTTTAAATTTTAACACAGTTATTTGTAATTTTTATTATATAAACTTATATTATATATATCTATCATACAATCAAATTCCGTGCAATACACGGGTCAAAGACTAGTATTTAAAAAAACAAAAGAAGAAAAGAAAAAAAACCTTTGCGGGGTATAGGCGGAGAAGAAAGAAAAAAAGTACTATTTTGAGATATTATTTTTCTTCTTTCATTCACACTATATGTTGTCAAATCAAAAGAAATAATGGCCCGATACTATTTATCCAATCCTTGTGGGGATTAGTTTAAGGAAAAATTTCCCTCCTACCACTACATTTAACTTTTCACCCCAACAAATAACATAATATTTCCATTTTACCCCTTTAATTATTTTACTTCACCTCTATGTTAGTAACAATTATAGATCGTAATACTCGGCACACTTAAATAAAGAGTTACAGATTTCCATAAAAAATTTGCAACTTGACAAATTAATGGAAATTTTTCAAGGGTCAGAGCAAGCCGTCCTATTCTATTACCAGACATAATTGGGAGAAGTTCATCTGAAACTAGAGCTGAATGGAAGTCTAATATAAGAAGCGATATGTGAGCATCTGCCGCATCTCTATTTTATGCTCCAATTCGAGATATTCCTCCAGGTCGAGAAGATGCTACGCGGTTCAGATTGAGGTGTTGACATAAAGGTTTTCATGACACAATCAATAATTTAATTCATTTTCAATTAGATGAACCGCTTGACTTCCCTTGCTCCGATTGTGACTATCCTTGGTTTAAACCTAAACTAGCTCGTCGAAACACAAGCTCTATTCACACTTGGGACTTTCCTTTTTATTAAACTAGGCTTTTACAAATTGCATAGTCTCAAACATCGCCATTCTAGATATTACCTCCCCGCCGAATCTTCCAGTAGGATATAGACAACTGTAAGTACCGATGGACTTACCTGCCTTAATCCTTATAAATGATGCTACTCCCAAAAAACAAAAGTTGCTCCTCTTGTGGCTTCTTCTTCAGATTAATCCTCAATGGCCAAAGCTCAAGCTTTATTGTTTGATGTTTTTTGGATATTTTTTTTCCTTCAGACTTTTCATTCTCATTATAACCATATCTTCTAGTTCATCTCTTACAATTAACTCCGATTCAATTAACACATTCAAATCATTTTCACCAACTAGATCGTCCCTTCATTTTTACACTGTGCACACCTCACCATAAAATCTTCCTTATCAATTCTTTCTTACCAACCACCGTTCAAACATAATCACAGTGTTATTTGTGCTTGAAATTGCATCTTGGTCAAAGATCATAGTTGAATAAATTGCAAACTGAAATTTGGGAGTGGTTGGGACATGACTCATTTTTGTTATTGGACTACTTTATTTAACTATTCTGGTTTGCAATTCTTTTTATCGAAACACTATATCCAAGTGTTCCGAAATTTTCTGTTTTGCCACGATTAAACTGTGGCAAAATTTTCAAAACTCAATTTTAAAAATTTCCGATTTCTAACTTTGACTAAATATAGGAGTGAAGTGAAATAATAAAAAGGATAAAATGAAAATATTGAATTGTTCGTGAGGGTAAATGGTTAAATGTAGAGGGTGAATGGGAAATTTTCCAAAGCCTTTCTATGTAAACTTGTTTTTCGCTTTGGTTGTTATTATTGTTAGTTGTTTGTTCATTCTCAGGTTTTTGAATTAGCCGTGATTTTGTAGATGTTAAGTCGGGAGCTAATCTTGTGTCCAAGTTATGTTTATTTGATTTTGCATCAATTCTATATTTTACCCCATTAGTAGGTTGTGATCTATTCATAGTGTAATATTTGATTTTTATGCTATTTGAACGAATGAAATTTATTTGATTGGCAAAAAAAAAAGGTTGTATTGCACCAAATGTTTTTGTACTCATTATATAAAACCTAGATTCTATCAACAATAAATAAGAAAAAATAATAATCTCTATGAGTTTATCTCAATTGATAGAGATATCATATTTTACATGTAGAAATTAGATATCATATTTCACTCCATGTGTCCATTGTCCAAGATGACCAACCTAATTGACCAAATTACAAAAATTAAGAAAAGTGAACAAATGAAAGAGAGAATAATGTTTCTACAGAAGTATCCGTATCTATTGGTGTATTTTTTTTTTTTTCTTTTTTATTATTGATGTATTCACATTTACCATAAACTAGCAAAATACATGATCGGAGGGAGCTGAAACTATTTGATGCCAGAACTGATTCCCGATAATCAGACTATATTGGTTGTGAAAACCAAAAACTAGCAAAATACAAATCAAACTTTTTTTTTAGTAATATAGTAACTAGAAATTTCACATTAAAGATGAATAAACGAACATTCGCGATTTAAACCCTAACACTTACATTATATATGTGATGTTTCTACCAATTAAACTCAACCCACGGAGACAAATACAAATTGATATTAATTGTGCATTGTTGATAGTTATTATACTATTAAGGTTGACATTTGTAATTATAAATGTTTTATGAAAGACCATCTTTTGCCATTGACTAATATAAATGTTTGTCCCTTGTGGTAGGTATACAAAAAAAAAAAATCCATTATATTATGATATTCTTCAAAAATAAAACTAAAATACAATGAAGAGACACAATAATAATTTCTTATATATTTCTCTTTTAACTAATTTATTCTCAAAATTGTAAAAACAAACGTTATAATTAATGCATTATAATTTTCTAATTAATTAAAGTCATTTTTCTAAATAATTAAAAAGAAAATGTTGTCTTGTAAGCTTAACTCAGCTGGTTGTGACATTATGCAGAGGATCCAATCATCCCACTTATCCATATTAAGGGTGAAATTTCAAGTCACTGAACTATTACACAAAAAAAAAGCAAATGTTGTGTTCATGTACCAATATTAGAACAAAACATTATAATTATTGTATTATAATTTTCTACAGCTTTTATATGCAAAAGACATTGACTACTAACTAATACAGGGTGCATTTAATCTGTTAAAGAGTAAATATTGGACAGGATATCACAAGACAAAACAACACATTACATGGCAGAACAACATGAAATATATTTTTAGGATATTGAATATTTTTTTGTCTTATACGATATTTTATGAACAAAATAGTATTTTGATATTTTAGACAATTTGTACTTGGGACAAAAAGTTGTGTTGTGGTTTAGTGAGAAACAAAATTTTTTGTTTTTGTCATGTCCATTGCCTCCTTTTTTTTTAACGGCTAAATTTTATTAATAACGGAACTGAGCGCATGACGAGCACAGTCCGTAAGATCAAGTCATAAAAAAACTCTTCACAAAGGAAGAATTCCAGCAACACCAATGACAATCCCTAAAAACGCTTATAACCAATTCTTCACAAAGGAAGAATTCCCACAACACCAATAGCTAGCCCTAAAACCCTTATAACCATCCGAAAAGAACAACTAAAAACAATAACCTAGAGCAACAAAAATAGACCCGAAAATCATATCAAATACAAATGCATCAAATACCATCCTCACTCATCTTACTCTGACTCCATATGCACCAAAACGGCATGTCTATTGCCTCCTAATTTGTCCAATTTATGAAATAGTTTTATAATCAAACATAGTACAACCAGATTAGTGATAAGATAATTTTTTTTTTTTTTGAATGACAAATATAATTATATATAAAAGAGAAAAAATGATACACCAATAGAGCTCATAAAAGGGAGTACCAGAAGTATCAAGTCCCCAAAGAAAATAAAAATACAATAAAATCAAAAGAGAGGAAAACTCCTACTAGACTACGGATAGTCTCAAATCACCATACGAGAAAAAAGGAGAGAATGATAAGAAATCACGAAAAGAAGGCAAAAAGCAAATCCATAGTCTACCAAGACCACCAGACCTCAGAAAGACCACCTCACACGACTCTAACGGTTCCAGCACAAAATATGTTGCACCTCTTACTCATAAAGAGAGCAGGAGTTAGCAGTGTTTTTGACCAGATACTACTTCCATGAAAAAAGTTTCGCCTTATCAACTAGGTATATGTATTCAACCGATGAAGATCCTCCAGAAAAGATTAAGTCATTCCGAAAATTCCAGATCGACCAAATAACAGCATGTCAGATTAACAACCACCTTAGATGAGCTCTCCTACCAATACTCATCCCTAACAAAAACTCGAACAAGCCTATAACCCCCCCAGGCAAAACACATTGGAATACTAACCATTTAAAAATATAGTATCATGTCGTAGATGACACCTTGCAAGTTAAGAAAATATGGTCCACTAGCTTCAATTGAGTTTCCACATAACACCTCTTGTTTCCGGAAAACTACAAGTTACAGCCCCTCTTTTTCTTTTCTTTTGTTGTACATTAAGTTAGAGTCCCTCTAATACTTTCAGAGGAAGATAAATGTATATTTGAGCCCTCTGCCTTGGATTCAAATGTATTCTTTGCGCACCACTTATTCAATCATATTTTTTATTTTCAATTTTTATACATTTTTGCAATTTTGTAAACTTGTATTATTGTTTTTTTTTTTTCATAAGCAAAATTTATTATAAAGGAATATAAGTGGTATTCAATTCAAAGCAAGTTATTATATATTTTATAGACATACAAAACGTTCATTACAATAAAAAAAAAAAAAAAAAAAAAAATTCATGATATTTTTGCCCTAAGTGATAATGTGTTGCCCCAATTTTGAAAAATATGAACAAAGCGTACAAAAGGAGTTAAGAATGGCCATTTTTAGGATAAACATTACAATTTTTGGTAAAAAAATTTAAATTGGGACCAAAATTGAAACAATGTGTAAACAACAAAATAGAAGGAAAAAAAAATCATAAGTAATAAATTACTATGCACAACGGAGATGATTTCGGATTAAAATTGATCTAAATAACTTTTCTCTAATACATAAACTAGAAATAAAGAAAGAATTAGGGTTATTATGCTTGTTTGTACATAATGATTTATTACTTTCTATTTTTCGTTTGAGTTTTCTCTATGATTTCTTCGTTTGATTTTGTTTTATTCCCATCATAGTGTAGTGTTGTTTGATTTTCTGTCATCATACTATTGGAACAAAATTGATTTGTTAATTTTTCTATTTAAGTTTTGATGATAACAAAATATTAAAAATACAATTGGTTATACTAATATATACTCAAGTACGCAGGAGTATCACAATTGGAATTGGGTTGTCACATGCTATTTGTGATGGGTTTGGTGCAACTCAATTTTTGAAGGCAATTATTGAACTTGCAAATGGAAGAACTGAACCCTCAGTGATACCTGTGTGGGAAAGAGAGAGACTAGTTGGATCACCTAAACAACCATTTTCACAATACCCTATGATCAACCAAGAATCTGCTTCATTTTCTCCTTTTATGAATCAAACTAGTGATACAATTATTAAGCAGTATTGTTTTAATGTGGAGGGTGAAATGATAACGAGGCTTAAGGTGAGTTTGATGAAGCAAAGTGAAAAAATAAGATTCACAACTTTTGAATCACTTACATGTTATGTGTGGAGAAATATATGCATCTATAGCAAATCATGAATACATTGAAATTGCATATAACAATTATTTGGCTTCCTTAGCTTTCCTATTTTCATTTACTTGAAAAGTTGTACAATTCCACTGCTAATCGTGGCTTTGCTACAACCATCAATGGCTCATCAAGAAACATAACACTATTAGATTCAACACAATTACTTCTTGATTTATTAGAAGCTGCACTCCAACTGAATCCGTGAAGCAACCTAGCTAATAGCAATATAGTCATTGTGGAGCCAAGCATCACACCCGGACAACCGCGCCTTCCTGTACTAAAAGATATGAACTTCAAATCTGGCTCTATCAAAGTTATATTAGACCCATCAGTCTTGAGATGACGTTCTGGTTTAAATTTGTAAGGTTCACTCCATACTTTAGGGTTTCTCCCAAGACCACTTCTTCCAAGCAATATATGACTACCCTTTGGTATCAAATAATTTCCAACCATTGTATCATTCATAGCGACATGGGGAACATTGAAAGCTGTTATAGGATGAAGGCGAAAAGCTTCTCTTGCACAAGCTTTTACATAGTTGAGATTTGGAATATCCGATTCTTGAACTAGTCTTTGTTTACCAACAATGTTATCCAATTCCTCGGTGGCTCTTTGTAGTAACTCTGGTTGATTTATCATTTCAGCTATTGTCCATTCAACTGCGTTTGATGGATTGTCTACCATTGCCATCATCAATTCCTGCATACAAGTTTAATGAGCATATAATATGAGTTTAATTTAAATTAAATCTACTAAGCAAACACAAATATATAAATGGTGAAATTAATTAAATATTTGTGTAAAACTATTGTATACTCTTGTCTTGCATGTAAATTAATTTATTTGAATATTTCATTTTTTTGAAAAGTTAATCACCTATCACTGTTTTTTTTTTAACATGGTTGATGTCCAAAAGTTTATAGATTGCATTACGTTAGTGTATTTTTACATTTAATTACTCTAATAATATAGATTTAGCAACCCCAAATAAATTTATTTGTGAAAAATGTGTAGAAATATAAAAGAAAAAAATTATCACTTGATAGATAAATTTATTCTTCTTGTTTTAAGACGTTCACTTTTTAAGGTAATTACACAACAAACTTTGTCAATAATAAAAATTGTTAAAACAAGGTTAATAATATGATATTTTATATTTTTCCCTGTATTTGGTCCCCTCGTAAAATTTCGGTTAGCTTCGCCGCTGGCTGTCCGTATGATTTTAATTTTTTAACGTACGCCTGTGATTATAAATAATTATTTTATTAATATGTAATCCTAACTTTTTGATCTCTATTTAACGGCCCAAATATAACACAACAGGAAATTGCGTGCTTTTTGCATAGCAGTCCATCTGTGTTTGATTACATTCCATTTATTCTTTTAATTTGGTTAGGAAAAAAAAAGTATGATGAGAAAGATAAAAGCAAGTGAGTAAATTGTCTTACAATAACTTGTGCCTTGATTTCTTTTGTTGTCAATAATGGATTATTTTTGACATCTTTGAGGGAGATCAAAACATCTAGCAAGTCCTCTTCAACATTCTTTAATCCATCATTCCACTGTTTGATTCTCTCTTCAATGATGGAATCATGATACTTGTTCATTATACTCATTGCATATTTTACCTTGCCCTTATGGCCATCTAAGTCAAATAGCCTCAGCCATGGAATATAATCAGATGTAGAGAAAGCAAAAACATAGTTTAGCAATATCAAAACAGCATCAACATGTTCAACTTCCTCAACACCTGGCCCTCCATCCTTCATACCTTTTCCAAAGTACCTTCTATTAAAAAACAATTTCCTATACACATTACCACAATAATGTTGTGTAGCAATCCTAACATTCACAAGGCCACCATTGTTGCATTTGTTGTACACATAAAACATAAGGTTATCTGCTTCTTCGTTCCGTTTGTCTTGAAGCCATTGATGTCTTCGTGGAGAGAACAAATCTTTAGCAATAATTTTCTTCATCTTTTTCCATTGTTCACCATAGGGTGCAAAAGCTGTGGTCAAGTAGCCATTGGAGATAATATCACTGGCCACACTTATCGGTCTTGATGCAAAATCAGCATCATGTTTTCTCAAGAATTCGCGGGCAATGGCTGGACAAGTAATCGGGATAACATTGACATTTCCTAGGCGGATACATGCTATTTCGGTGTTTAATTCTTCCATAATTTTATGTATCCACCTAGTTGTAGGTTTGTTTGTGAGCATTTCAGGGAGATTGCCAACTATAGGCCATGGTTTGGGACCTGGTGGAAGTTTAAGTTTGTTAGGGTTCTTGTATCTTATGGTTTTGATTATCATAGAACCAAAAAATATGACAAGGAAAAGAGGCCAAAAGGACTGAGGGAGTAACCAAAGAAAACAAGTAGTGTCACTCATAGTTTAGTTGGATTTTCAAGCAAAAACTTATGCAAGGATCAAAAGAATAATACCTTTAAGTTGTTGGGCTTGGTCACTTAACAAATTGGGGGTCCTATTTATATTTTAGAAAATAATAAGTAACAAACATGTAGTCATATTTAGCACACTTTACTCATTTATTGCAAAACTCACAAGGAAGAGACGTGTACCAAATGTTCTGTTTATCTTGAGGCACCATGTAATGTAATATGTAGAGTTTGGGATACGGACCGACCTTTTCTATTTAATCCACCATGCATAAATCTTCACTTTAAACATCGGTTTAGTATGTCAGAAAAAATGAAAATGAGATATAATAGGTTTTAATTTAATTTGTGTTAGTCTACGGGTTGAATCAAACGGTTAATCAACAGGCTATTATAAAATATATTTTTAAAAAAATAATACAACCAAAATAACTTTATGTTATAACATATAAATTGTAAGTAACAAATAAAAAAAATACTTTTTCTATATAAAAATAGTTCTTGACATTTTTATCAGTTTACCTATTTTCTCAATTCAAGTAATACGACCAAAATCAAACTCAACTCTATTTTATGGTCATTCATCCTCCACACACCTCTCAATCTCATATCTATAAAATAAACACAAATAATATTTAGTGTCATGTTAACTTGTGTCCTAAAGGCACATGATAAGTTATCTAAAAATAAAAATGTAGCATTTAATAACACAAAAAAATTAATGCTTAGATAAATAAATGGTATACATGTTTTAATAGATGTTTTCCATATTTATTTTTTTATCATGTGCCTTAAGGGTACAAGTTAACATTCTCCTAATACTTAATAAGAAAAATTAATTAGTATTTGATTTGGATATGGTCATATGGACCAAATTACACATTATAAGTGATAAAAAGTTACTTTAAAAAAAAAAGTGAAAAAAAGTTAATAAATTGTTTTTTCTTTTTAAAAGTGTAATAAATTGTATATAAAAAATTCTTGTAAAAAAATCATATATATATAGAGAGAGAGAAAGAGAGAGAGAAAAGTCACGGGCCAATCTGCGGATTTAATCTACATAACATAACTCACAATTTAACGGTTCAACTCACAAGAATAAAAATTTAAACGGACAAAGTAAAAAGTTTTAAATCTACACATATATAGCAAACATTGTGCTAATTCACATATAATAGCTTATATCTTTGTTTTGTTTTTTTTTTGTTACATATCTTTGTTTTGTTGTTTATTTAGGTTGTCGGATCAATTCTTCACTCATAATTTTTTTGTCTTTTTTCCCTCTTCACTAATACTTGAATTTTATAGAAAAAGTGTTGCATATGAAATTTGAACCTTTGTGTTTACTGTAAAATAATCAAATATTTCACTCAACCAACAATAAATTATGCTCATTAAATTAACAATATAAATTATAATTTATAACTATTTTGCGGTTGATTTTTTTTTATGTGTGCACATGTGTACGTTGTTTTTATGTGCCGTTTCACTTTTTATGTTATCTCACATTTTCTTCTTCTTTCTTTTAAATTTATGTCGCCTTGCTTTGTTTTGTTTGACATTCTTGGCAAAATTACACGTTTGGTTCTTTATTTTATTTTTTTGTAACATTTTAGTCATTTATTTTTTATTTGTAACATTTTGGTCCTTTATCTTATATATTTGTAACATTTTGGTCATTTATCTTTTATTTGTAACACTTTAGTCCTTTTATCATTTATAACATTCACATATAAATTATTTTTCTCATATTCTTTTTTTATTAAAAGAAATGCTGAATTTTATTTGTTAAGATATATTTTTATTAAAATTAAATAAAACTCATAATTTTGATGAAAGTGTTCATCATCTTCATCAATTCTTTAATATTTTCATTTTCTTAAAAGGGTCAAAGTGTTACAAATAAAAGATAAATTACCAGAGTGTTATAAAAAGATAAGATAAATGATCAAAATGTTACAAATGAAAGATAAAAAATTAAAATGTTACAAAAAATAAGATAAATGATCAAACGTGTAATTTTACTGACATTCTTTATTATTATTTTTCTTCATTTGTTGATGATTTCATCTTCGCTCAAAGCGTATTTGGATCATTTTAAGTTATTTTAAGTCATATAGTTTGATATTTTTTATGATCAACTATGATTTTATTACAACTTAGAAATTTGGTATGCAATATAATTTACATTTTTTTTATTTATAAATTATTATTTTACGTGTGTTTGGTTGTGAAGAGAAATAGAGAAGAGAGAAAAAAAATAAGAAAGAGTTTGAGAAGAGAAAAAAAGATGAGAAATATAATAGATTTGATGTATTGTTTGGTATAAGAGAAAGAGATAAGAAATAGAAGAGATAGAAGTGTGTTGTCTCTAAGCCTTTGTTTGGTAGGAGAGAAAATAAGAAGAGAGAAATAGAAACACGGAAAACGATGCATATATTTGGACTAATATTTGTCTAAATACATATATCGTTTTCCGTGTTTTTATTTCTCTCCTCTTATTTTCTCTCCTATTTGTTTGGTTGAAGAGAAAGTGAGAAGATAGAAGTGAGATTATTTTTGAAATGACAAAAATATCACTAACTAAAAAAAACATAAAATACAACTAAGAGATAAAAAATAAGGGTAGTTGTGGAAAGTGCAAAACAAAATAAACACTCCCTGCAATTTCTTAGCTGGAATGGGAAGATTGGAAAAAGTAAGTGGGCCCCACAAAATGTAGTCTCTCTTTGCAGTCTCTCTCTTGTTCCAAACAGGGTGAATTGCATGTTTCTTGCACATTTCTGTCGTCGCTGTCTCTCTCTTCACAAAATCATGCATACCAAACAGATGCTAATATGGACTTATTTAAAAATGGACTTTAATTTTGTGAGTAAATTTTAATAAGGGTTAAATATGTATTTAGTCCTTACATTTTATTTTATAGTTAAGAATAATTTCTATATTTTTTTTATGATTTAAAAAATCTTACGATTTTTTTTGTAATCAAAATTAGTCCTCGCTGTTAATTTTTTTTAACAGTACGCTGACGTGACACAATTAGCCAATAACATGGTGACATGTGTCTTTTTCCATCAGGTTTATTGTGCAAATTTTCACACAAAATCTTTCTTTTTACATTTGTTCCTCCAACACAACTCACGTCTTCATCACCACAAACACAACCAAAACCACAATATCAACTCAAACTGAAGTTCTGGTAAAAGACATGTGTCATCATGTTATTGGCTAATTGCGCCTTATCAGCGTTTTATTAAAAAAAATAATGGCGTGGACCAATTTTGATTTTGGAAAAAATTGTAGAGTTTTTTTAAACTATAAAAAAAATGTAGGAACTAATATTGACTATAAGACAAAATGTAGAAACTAAAAACATATTTAACTCTTTTAATAAAATATTAGATTTATACATGAAGTTTTCTACAAGCAGTTGGTTATTTATTCTCTATTTTTTATTAATAAAAATATTTTATATAGAGTCTTTTCTCATTTTTTCAAGTATAAATATTTTCTATAATATTTACAATTCATTGGTTTAAAATGCACAAATGATTTCCTCTAATGTTTTTCTAATGGAGAGATTATCCATGCGAAACCCAATCCCACAGTGGTATAGAAAAAAAAAGAATGAGAAACAGGAAAAATATAAGATGTTATTAAAATTGACACGTTTGATCAAGAAAATGAAATTGACACGTTTTTTTCAGTTTACACAATAATATATTTGGGACAAAATTGTTCTCGTTTTAATTTAATTCTAAGTAATGATTTGATCCTTTATTCATTTTTAGGTCGTTTTTAACATTTTTTATTTTTCATTCATGCTTGTATATAGTTTTGCAAACTACAAAATATATGATCTTTCATTTATGATTAAAGTATTTTATATAGAGAAGAAAATCATTAATTTAAAACTTATATCTGAACATAGAAAAAAGATTAAAGTATTTTATATAAAAAAAATAAAAGAATAAAACATTATCTAAAATTAGGTTGATAGACTATGAATGCAATGTTTCGTGAGCTTAACTCAGTTGATATGACATTATATTATATATGTAGAAAGTTAAAGTTCAATTCTCGATCATTCCACTTATCTACTTTGAAAATGAAATTTCTTACCACTACACTATTTGAAAAAAATAGAAGAGTAATTGCTAATATGTGGCTGTCTTAAATCAAATTGAAATAAATCGATAGCCTTGCAAAATTGTGGTCACAAGTACTTTGAAATTTTTGTTAAACCCCACAATGATAAGAAAAATTGTGGTCACAACAAGTCCTTTGAAATATTTGTTAAACCCCACCATGACATGAAGTACTCTCCTACCGAATAATTTATTTTTTTTAGCGTAAATCGGGTATCCTCTGCGCGCAACTATAGAGACTAATCTCTCGAGTCTTGTGGGACCCAAATGGATGGTAAACTCTCCCTAAGAGTTTTAACACTGCTGCATGCCCAAGCCAGGGATCGAACCCTTTTTTAGTAATCCACCAAATTAGTCATTGACTTTGTAAGACACTCTCAAATAGGTCCCTGACTTTATGTATATTTCAAAAAGGTCTCTGACTTTGTTAAACTGTCAAGTTGGTCCTTATGTTTTAATCAATTACTATCAATTAAGTCCTTATATTTTACAATTTATTATTAATTTGGTCCTTAAGTTTATCCACTTATTCTCAATTTAGTCCCTAATTTATTTTTTGAATGACTAATATGAATAAAATTTATCAGAGTTAAGAACCTTTTTGAAATATTCATAAAGTCAGGAACCTTTTTGAGAGTATCTTACAAAGTCATGTAGGGACTGTTTTGGTGGTTTACTCATATTTTTTTTATCCTTCGAATATGATCAACTTTTATTGCCTCAACAAAAAAAAGAATCGACTTTTACTTTTAAATTAGTTTTCCTGAATTTTGATATTCTAAGTTTTCTATTCTTAAATTTTATTTTCATTTTTTATAAAAGTTTACGTAGCATGCTTTTTTTTATGACATGGCATTTATAAAATTTTAAAATATCATTAGTTTTATTATATAACTGTTTAATATTTAATCTTTATTAGTTTATCTATAACTTACAATGTGAAATTTCTGGCACGCTGTATAAGATGTGGGATACAATGCTATAGCTTCTTAACACGCTAAACACAATGCTAGATACAATGCTATAGCTTCTTAACACGTATATCTCAAGATAAATAAAACAAATATCTGAAAGCAAGTAAAAGAACACGGGATATTTGTTAACCCAGTTCAGCGCTTAAACAAGCCCTAGTCTGGGGGATACCAATCCAGGAAGGAATTTCACTATAATAGACCTAGTTCTAAGTTACCAGCAAACGCCCCATTCACAACTTACAACCTAGGCACTACCAATGAAGCTTTAACCTAGGAACTCCTAAGTCTGAGATCCCATCTCACTCCCTTACAACCTTACAGACAGCAAGGATTTCAGAACACAAAATACAAAAGGTTTTGGAGACACACTCCTAAAACTACACACTCGTACCTAAAGGCTTAGAGTGCAAAAACACACACAATCCTAACTCCGTACTTCAAAGCTTAGGAGAGGATCACAGAAAGTACAACTCAAAAGAACACGTCCTAAGCTTGTATCAAAGAGACACAAGAAAGGCTCACAATAAACAATACACACGCAAAAACCTAGAAAATTAGACAACACAATAACGGCGTGAACAACTAGTGAATTAGGTTTTGCATAACCTTTAAGTACTTCAGCAAAGTCCTTGATCCTGAAATAATTATGAGCTTGATTTGTTTGACTCAAGGCTTGACCACATTAATTAAAAAGGATTCTTTCCAAAAATAAACTTCAAAGAGATTCTTCATAGAAATATTCTGGTCAAGGATTTGAAGTAATAAATGATGATCCTCAATATAAGCAAGACACACAGGCGCCATGCAAGATTCATGACAGAGAAGATCGAATCATGCCATAATTAAAACGCGCGTCCTTAAATTACCAAAAGCTGGATACGATGTTGTAGCATCTTATACCACATCCTGCTCACCAAAAATGCAGCCAATATAGAAGACTCAACAAACTACCCCTTTGGCAAATTTTTGGCTAAAACAAATAATGACCATACAGATACTTAAATAGATACTTCAACTAAATTTCTTTTTCTCAACACAAGCACACAAGTATAAAGATTTGTAGAGACTATTCTTCAAAACAGATTCCATACTACATCTTCATGGAGACCAGTAAACAAGAATATAAATGTATCTTTTAAGATGATCAGAGAGGCATGCAACAGCGGAACACATAAAACAACTTAGCCTTAGATGGTCAGGAAAATAAACATTGACAGGATGTTGTAGGTAATGCTACAACATTTCACAACACATCTCCCCCTGCACATATGCATAGGATGTTGGAGCATCATATCCAACATCTCCCCCTGCAGAACACAAATCAGCTCCCCCTGAACACTTGCATATCTCAGCACATGCATCCACCACCATCCAAAGCACACATACCAGAACAGACACCGTTCACAATCACAACACGTATCAGAAACACATACCAGAAACAAGAGCAGGTAACCAAACCAACAAATTAATCATAATATTTACTCCCCCTTTTGGCCACAAATTTGACAAAGATGCATATAAGAACAAGGAACCAAAGCAGTGTAGCAGCAGAGTAGACCACATAGTACTTACTAATATTACAGACCATATGCACTGAAGAGTGCTCAAATATCCAGGGCAAGACCCAGAATCAGAATAGTAGCAACAAATCGGATGTCAGCCAAGGCAAGGCCACAGATGCTGAGACATCTGGCACAACATTCGACTCATGTAGAGTTTCCTTGAGCGAACCAATAACAGTATCAACAACCTTGGTAGGTGACATATTGGCACATTCAACAGCAACATTCAAACTAGGTTGTCCTAGAGTTTCATCAGATTTAGGCTTTACTAGTGGCATGGTTTCAGTACCAAAAGGGACATAAATCGAGGCAGAGGGAGACTCACTTACAGGCATAAATGTTCCTTTCTTCACAGTAGAAGTTTTATTCTTCTTTGTGGTAATCACTGGAACAGTAGTAATGGGAGTTGCCTTGGCGATTAAGGTAGAGGTGCCATCTTTGGGTTTCCATTCCTTCTTCACATTTATCACTTCAGGTGCAGGCTTTGCTTGCTGATACTGATTGGGATACCCATGCAACTTGAAACAGAAAGGCCTTATATGTCCCTTCTTACCACAATGGTGACACACCCATCTACGATACACTCTCTGAATCTTAGGCCTTTGATGACCACAAGAATTAGATTCAAGAGCAAACTTGGGAACTGGGTATGTTTTAGAATGCTGAGCAGGATGCTTCAACATCGTCTGTCCAGTGCAAGGGTCAAAAACATCTTCAGCAGATTTGAATTTTGTCTCAAGATTCTGTTGATATTGATTTAGATTTGAGTAGTTATAACCAACTGACTTGGCCTTCCCACTTGGTAGATTCTCCAGGATCTCCTCAAGTATGTTTGTCCCTGAGTTTAACTGACTTACACGTTTCTTCAAGTCATTCATTTGAGCATTGACTAGAGCAACTTCTTCTTGGGCTTCTGAGGTCTTCTCAACTTGAGCTTTCACTTCAGCCTGAAGAAGATTGATGGTCTTTTTCTGCTTCTCAAGGATTTTACACATTTCCTCAAACCTAGTGAGTAGTTCTTTGTAGGTGGCAGCTAGCTCATCAAAAGTTATATCTTCATCACAAGAATCTTCATCAGATTCATATCTACTAGTGAATGCTGCAATATGCTCAACAGTTTCATCATCAGGTTCACCTTTTCTCCGAACATTACTGTTTTTAGTGATGTTGAATGACATGTTCTCAACACTTGGTCTTGGTTTCCTATCCATCTTTTGCAGCACCTTATTAAATTGCTTCCCAAGATCTATAATAGCATTAGAAATTCCTTTATTCGTCTCCATGTCACATTGAATCTCATTATCATCATCAGTGTTGGAGATACCCGTTATGCTTTTGTTCTTCATTTCAGATCTTTCATTTATAGATAATTCAAAGGTTTGAAGTGATCCAATAAGCTCGTCCACTTTCATGCTTGAGATATCTTGGGCTTCTTCAATGGCTGTAACTTTCATGTCAAATTTCCTAGGTAGAGACCTGAGAATTTTTCTAACAAGCTTTTCTTCAGGGATCTTTTCACCAAGTGAATCAAATGAGTTGCCAAAATCAATCACGTTCATATGAAAATCATGTACACTTTCCTCTTCCTTCATTCTGAGGTTCTCAAACTTAGTGGTTAGAAGTTGGAGCCTTGACATCTTTACCTTGGGTGTCCCTTCATGAGTGGTCTTGAGAATTTCCCAAGCATCTTTTGCCACAGTGCATTGCTTGATCAACCTGAATATGTATTTGTCCACTCCACTAAATAAAACATTCAAGGCTTTGTTGTTTGCAAGAGCCAACTCATCTTCCTTCTTAGACCAGATTTCTTCTGGCTTTAAATTGGTTGTGCCCCTCATTACAGGATGTTCCCAACCTTTGATAACTGCTTTCCAAGTTTGGCTATCCATAGATTTTAGAAAAGTCATCATACGCGACTTCCAGTAATCATAGTTGGTGCCATCCAAAAGCGGTGGTCTGCCAACAGATCCTCCTTCCGTGTCCATAGTACCAGAAAATAACTTCCCTGGAGCTCACCCAAATATGTTAGGGTGCCCGCTCTGATGCCAATTGAAATTTCTGGCACGCTGTATAAGATGTGGGATACAATGCTATAGCTTCTTAACACGCTAAGCACAATGCTAGATACAATGCTATAGCTTCTTAACACGTATATCTCAAGATAAATAAAACAAATATCTGAAAGCAAGTAAAAGAACACGGGATATTTGTTAACCCAGTTCGGCGCTTAAACAAGCCCTAGTCTGGGGGATACCAATCCAGGAAGGAATTTCACTATAATAGACCTAGTTCTAAGTTACCAGCAAACGCCCCGTTCACAACTTACAACCTAGGCACTACCAATGAAGCTTCAACCTAGGAACTCCTAAGTCTGAGATCCCATCTCACTCCCTTACAACCATACAGACAGCAAGGATTTCAGAACACAAAATACAAAAGGTTTTGGAGACACACTCCTAAAACTACACACTCGTACCTAAAGGCTTAGAGTGCAAAAACACACACAATCCTAACTCCGTACTTCAAAGCTTAGGAGAGGATCACAGAAAGTACAACTCAAAAGAATACGTCCTAAGCTTGTATCAAAGAGACACAAGAAAGGCTCACAATAAACAATACACACGCAAAAACCTAGAAAATTAGACAACACAATAACGGCGTGAACAACTAGTGAATTAGGTTTTGCATAACCTTTAAGTACTTCAGCAAAGTCCTTGATCCTGAAATAATTATGAGCTTGATTTGTTTGACTCAAGGCTTGACCACATTAATTAAAAAGGATTCTTTCCAAAAATAAACTTCAAAGAGATTCTTCATAGAAATATTCTGGTCAAGGATTTGAAGTAATAAATGATGATCCTCAATATAAGCAAGACACACAGGCGCCATGCAAGATTCATGAAAGAGAAGATCGGATCATGCCATAATTAAAACGCGCGTCCTTAAATTACCAAAAGCCGGATACGATGTTGTAGCATCTTATACCACATCCTGCTCACCAAAAATGCAGCCAATATAGAAGACTCAACACAATGAAATATTAAATTGTGAAATAAAAAATTAAATGTTTTTTATTTTTGATTTGCAATGAAGTTGAAGATCGAATCTATAACATCAAGTATACTATCCAAATTTTTATCACTAGACTAAAATCTAGCGGCTTTAAACAATTCAATTATCGAGTAATTATATTTTAAAATCTTAATGAAGTTGAAAATCAAACCTATGATATCAAGTATACTACCCAAATTTTCATCACTAGATCAAACCTAGCGGTTTTAAACAATTCAATTATTAAAGTAATGCTATTTTAAAATCTTAATAGTACTATGTCATAAAAAAATATCATTTGAAACATGTTACATGAACTTCTTAAAAAAAGTAGGACTAACATTGAAAACAAATATTAATTGGGTATAAACGCAATATCATATGCCGGTTTGATTTGTAAAAAGTATGTATTAAACACAATAACACATGATAAACTTATGTAGTATTGATAAAAAAAAAATATTTTGTAAAATATTTGATAAAAAAAAAATTGTCATGTAATTTTGTGAGTGTTAAAAACTTCATATTTTGCTTAGTCCTTCATCAAACACAATATTGACGTTGTCTTAATATTTATTCCCTTATTGTTTACCAAATGAAACATGTACACCATATAAAAGTGATCGTGACAAATCAAATTAAAAGAAATCAAAGAGCTCTAGCTTACAAATTTCCCTCCCAATTTTTTATTTTTATTTTTTTCATAGATAAATAATTTTTATCACCCGTGCTTACACACGGGTCGCAGCATTGATGCGATTTTTTATTGTAGGTCAAATATTGTATTAGAATGAAGTTAGTTTCGTTACGGATTGAGAGATATAATGGTTTATTGAGGGGTGGAAAGTGTTACCTGTTTTCAATTATATACTATTATGATGTTTGCTGCCATTAAAAAAAAATCTATGATATGTTTGCTGAAGGTCCACTTAATTTCAAATATTGAATCACGTAACTTGGATCATTCTTCAATTCCCAATATATTTTAACATATATCATATGATTCTTTTTTAAATATTTATATATTAATCAAAATATATGTACTCGAGTAATGGTGCTTTTTTGTTTGAAATGTTAGTGTTTTCAAGTTGAAATACCACCATAATTAAAATTATAATTAGTCAATGTATATTTTTAATCGTGGGGTGGAAAGTACTCTCTCTCTCTCTCTCTCTCTCTCTCTCTCTCTCTCTCTCTCTCTCTCTCTCTCTCTCTCTCTCTCTCTCTCTCTCTCTCTCTCTCTCTCTCTCTCTCTCTCTCTCTCTCTCTCTCTCTCTCTCTCTCTCTCTCTCTCTCTCTCTCTCTCTCTCTCTCTCTCTCTCTCTCTCTCTCTCTCTCTCTCTCTCTCTCTCTCTCTCTCTCTCTCTCTCTCTCTCTCTCTCTCTCTCTCTCTCTCTCTCTCTCTCTCTCTCTCTCTCTCTCTCTCTCTCTCTCCTCGATGCCGATTTCATCTCGCTGAGCTCTTGCGGGATTTGCCGCTCGCTTTTCGACGTCGAGTAGTTCGCCATGTTTTACTCACTGTATGATATCTTTTCTTATTTCACTGTTTTGTGGTGCCCTAATTTTATTCCAATTTCACTCTTCTAATTTTTTTCTTATTTTGATCTAATTTCACTTCTTCTGTTAGGTAAATTGAAATTTGTATACATGTCTCATGTTTTGGCTTCAATATGCAGTAGTGAGTTTCAAATTTGGTTGAAAATTTGAATATATATATCATGATTTGGAATTTGATTGAATTTGTCACTCTATAGTATCAATTGAGATTTATGACCAGAAGAAGCTGGAACAAAATAGAGGGAAAAATCAACTCACTTTTACATTTAACTCACTTTTAGTATATAAATGATGCTTAAGAATCATCCTTCTGATTGTTGCTATATTGAAACAAAGCAAATTTTGATTAATTCACATTAATTGACACTAATTAGTATATTAATTTTAGTTACACTATATAAAGATTTGTTGTTATTGTTACTAACTAGATTTTTGTGTGTATGTATGTACTAACACAGTGACATGTTTATTGTTTAGATTGTGATGAGCATATATAGCAAATAAGTGGACCAAATATATGGTGTGAGATATATGATTAAAGTGTGCTAAATATGACTAGATGTTTGTTACTTATTTTCTAAAATATAAAAAAATTAATGAGTAATTGCAAAAATCCTAAGTAATTCTCATTGTTTTTTCAAACTTATCGTATTAATCCTTAAAAAAATTTCAATATAACACAATAAGAACTATTGGACAAATTGACAATTATGTTAAAAGGTACTCATGTTCACACATTGTACTATTATATATTTTCATATATATTTTAAAAACTAAATAAGATAGAAATTGAAGAAAGTCGTACATCTTATTTATTATAAATAGGACCCCCAACTTGTTAAGTGACCAAGCCCAACCACTTAAAGGTATTATTCTTTTGAACCTTGCATTATTGTTTTTCTTTGAAAATCAAAGTAAACTATGAGTGACACTACTTATTTTCATTGGTTACTCCCTCAGTCCTTTTGGCCTCTTTTCCTTGTTATATTTTTTGGTTCTATGATAATCAAAACCATAAGATACCACAACCCTAACAAACTTAAACTTCCACCAGGTCCCAAACCATGGCCTATAGTTGGCAATCTCCCTGAAATGCTCGCGAACAAACCTACAACTAGGTGGATACATAAAATTATGGAAGAATTGAACACCGAAATAGCATGTATCCGCCTAGGAAATGTCAATGTTATCCCGGTTACTTGCCCAGCCATTGCCCGCGAATTCTTGAGAAAACATGATGCTGATTTTGCATCAAGACCGATAAGTGTGGTCAGTGATATTATCTCCAATGGTTACTTGACCACAGCGTTTGCACCCTATGGCGAACAATGGAAAAAGATGAAGAAAATTTTTGTTAAAGATTTGTTCTCTCCACAAAGACATCAATGGCTTCAAGACAAACGCGACGAAGAAGCAGATAATCTTATGTTTTATGTGTACAACAAATGCAACAATGGTGGCCTTGTGAATGTTAGGATTGCTACACAACATTATTGTGGCAATGTGTATAGGAATATCGTTTTTAATCGAAGGTACTTTGGAAAAGGTATGAAGGATGGAGGGCCTGGTGTTGAGGAAGTTGAACATGTTAATGCTGTTTTCATATTGCTTAAGTATATTTATGCTTTCTCTATATCTGATTATATCCCATGCTTGAGACTATTTGACTTAGATGGCCATAAGGGAAAGATAAAAAATGCATTGAGGATAATGAACAAGTATCATGATTCTATCATTGAGGAGAGAATTAAAGTTTGGAAGGATGGATCAAAGAATGTTGAAGAGGACTTGCTAGATGTTTTGATCTCCCTCAAAGATGCCAACAATAATCCATTATTGACAAATAAGGAAATCAAGGCACAAGTTATTGTAAGACAATTTACTCATAAACTATTTACTCATTTGCTTTTTTTCTTTCTCATACCTTTAATATCTTTATATACATAAGTAAAAATAAATAAAAAATCCTGGCCAAATTAGAAGAATAAAATTTAAGGTTAATAGAATGTAATCGGACCCGGATTGACAATTGTGCAAAAACACATAGTTTATTCCTGTGTTATATTTGAGCCGTTAAATATAGACCGAACGGTTAAAATTACATATTAATAAAATAAATATTTATAATCACAGCTGTTAAAAGTAAATTGGACGGCTAATATGAAAATTGCGTTAACAGACTTACCGTGTTAAATCCTTAGCAAATGTAATCATTAAACTTTTGAACATCAACCATGTTAAAAAGTGCTAGGTGATTAAGGTACTTTTCAAAAAAATGAAATATTTAAATAAATTAATTTACATGTAAAGACGAGAGTACAGAATAGTTTTACGCAAATATTTAATTAATTTCTCCATTTAAATATTTGTCTCTGCTTAGTAGATTTAAATTAAACTCATATTATGCAGGAATTGATGATGGAAATGATAGACAATCCATCAAACGCAGTTGAATGGACATTAGTTGAAATGATAAATCAACCAGAGTTACTACAAAGAGCCACCGAGGAATTGGATAACATTGTTGGTAAACAAAGACTAGTTCAAGAATCAGATATTCCTAAACTCAACTTCTTGAAGGCTTGTGCAAGAGAAGCTTTCCGCCTTCATCCCGTAATAGCATTTAATGTTCCTCATGTCGCTATGAATGATACAATGGTTGGAAATTATTTAATACCAAAGGGTAGTCATATATTGCTTGGAAGAAGTGGTCTTGGGAGAAACCCAAAAGTATGGAGTGAACCTTACAAATTCAAATCAGAACGTCATCTCAAGAATGATGGGTCTAATATAGCTTTGACAGAGCCAGATTTAAAGTTCATATCTTTCAGTACCGGAAGGCGCGGTTGTCCGGGTGTGATGCTTGGCTCCACAATGACTATATTGCTATTAGCTAGGTTGCTCCATGGATTCACTTGGAGTGCACCTTCTAATATATCAAGAATTAATTGTGTTGAATCTAATAGTATTATGTTTCTTGATGAGCCACTTACGGTTGTAGCAAAGCCACGATTAGCTGTGGAATTGTACAACTTTTCAAGAAAATGAAAATAGGAAAGATAAGGAAGCCAAATAATTAAGAAACCACTATTAAAATCTTATGGAGATGCATATGTACGTAGTTTATGTATTGGCATGTATTTTTTTTTTTTTTTAATAATGTGTATTGGCATGTAGGAGTATTCTCTAGTTAGTATTTGGTGACCACATGGTGTATTCAAGGTGTTGTACGTATAATAATATATTGTGTACTATGATGTTTGATGTTAATAAAATTTCTAATTATCCAAGAAAACAAAAATGTTGATTTTTTGTTTTTTATCAACAAATGAGTGGTATGGGCCTTGAAAAATGAGATCCACTTATACTATTTCTATTTCGATTATTTTTTTTGCGCTGATCTAAGCTTATCAAGCGTCCTATGAACTTTCAATTCTAGCCCCTTCAAGGGTTATATAGTAAATATGTAAAATAGCAAAAATTTGTGAAAAAAATTAGTTCGTTACCTAAATAACGAATCTTAAAAAAAATCAATTTATAAAATTGTAAGTTGTGTGTGCACACACGCGTGTGTGGAATACTAGTATGTCATAATCATTCCAATGGGTAAGAAAAAAATTTCTATTCTTGATTGTGATCGGGAGATTGAGTGGTTGAAATTGTGGAAATTGTGGAATACGTATGAAAAACGTGGTACTTCTGAGATGGTTTGAACATATGGTACACTCCACTTATTCATCTTAATCAAAAGTGAATTTTTTTTTTTTTTTTGGTCAAACAGCCTAGTTGGCTAGAAATTCCTCCTTAAATAGATAAGTGGGATGACCGGAGTTCGAACCCCAACCCCCTGCATATATAATGCAATGTCCAACTAATTGAGCTAAGCTCGCGGGACATCAAAAGTGAAATTCTAGCAACTAATATTTAAACTATTCGGTCTTTAAATTTTTTTAATTATCTCCAACTTTAAATTAAATATTAAATAGTTAAATATTCAAACTAATGGTTTTCAAGGTCTTAATAATAGTATATTTCAAAGATGAAAAGTAAAAAGTCTTTTAACAATATGATACATGAACTTTTGAAAGAAAAAAAAACAGAGACTAAAATTGAAAAATGAAAATTTAAAGAAAGCAAAGCTATAAGAAAATTTTTAGAGGGACCAAAATTAAAATTTGGTATATTTTGAGGGACTAAAAATAAATTTAACACTAATTTTATTTAATAAAATTTAGATTTTTTAACATGATGAAATATGAATTTTTTAAACAGAAAAAATTTAAGTAACAAAAATCATGATTTATAAATTAAATTTCGAACTCTTTTTTTCTTCATGAACTTTTTAGGATGTTCTAAACATATACCTATGAAAAAGTTATTCAAAAATACAAGTTGTTTTAACTATAGGGGCCAAAAATTGAGTGCAAGATAATTTGCAAAGGACTAAAAATTTAAATAAAAACTAAACTTAAAAGATCACTGTTTTATAGAGACTGAAAATATATTTAACTCTTAATTTTATCCTTCAAGCAGTATACAGTATACTCATTTTTGTAGTTATTTTAAACTTTTTATTATTATTTTTTACTATACATTTATTTTAGACTTACATATGGAAATAGTTCATATGTAATTAAGGGTCAGGGTTACTTTTAATTTATTTTTTGTCAAGAGGGTCACTTTTATTTTTAGTCCTTATAAAATGATTTCTAATTTTATTTCTTCGGTAGAGTGGTGTTGGTTCTTATAATAAAATGTAACTTTTCAAACTTGGGCTTAAATTTGTATAGAAAAAAGGGATAAATATTTAGAAATTTCTTTTTGTATCCCCTGAGGTTCCTAAAGCACCCCTAAAATTACCTGAGTACCTCTGTTTGCCATCTAGGCAGCCAGTGTCGGACCTGTGTAAGGCTTGGTGTGGCTATAGCCACACCAGCCCAGCCCAATTTCTTTTAAAAAATAATAATAATCATAATTTTATAAATAATTTTAAATTATTCAATATACATATTCGTACAAACATTAATGTAAATATTAGTTTAGAGTTTATATTATTGATAATTATAAGTCTCTCGATACATATTAGCTTAAATATTAGTGCAAATATTGATTTATAATTTATTATTGATGATTTTAAGTGTTTGGTTATACGTAGTGTATTATTTTAAGTTACATACTTTAATTTTATACGGTAATAACGTTGACTTTTTTTGTCAAAAAATAATGAATAACTAAGTGAAATTGTAATATTGAGTAAAATTAATTAACGATTGAAAATGACGTCAAATAATAGGTTTAATTTTTTCAAGTAAGATGATATGGGTAAAATTAGAATACAAATTAATAAGTTATAAACTAATTCAATTAGTTTAATCAAAATAAATTATAAGTTTGTATAATTTTATATTCTATATATTTTGGTCCAAGGTAGAATCTTGATAAGTATCAAACAATAATAATATGCATGATTTAAAAAATAATCAATAAGTTATAGCCATTTTTTTTCCAAATAGAAAAATTTGTTTTTGAATATATTTTGTTAGTTTGCTGATATATATTTTTTAAAATATAAATGATATAATGGTTCCTCATGTCTCTATGAATGATACAATGGTTGGAAATTATTTAATACCAAAGGGTAGCCATATATTGCTTGGAAGAAGTGGTCTTGGGAGAAACCCAACAATATGGAGTGAATCTTACCAATTCAAACTAGAACGTCATCTCAAAAATGATGGGTCTAATATAGGCCAGATTTAAAGTTCATAAAGGCGCGGTTTGTCCGGGTGTGATGCTTGGAACCACCACAATGACTGTATTGCTATTAGCTAGGTTGCTCCATGGATTCAGTTGGAGTGTGTTGGGAAAATCCGGCCTAGAGAAAATATAAGAACACAATCAACAACACAAGAATATAACGTGGAAATTCTAAAACCGAAGAAAAAAGCACGGCCTCTCCAGGCCGATGTTGAATATTCTTACCACTGCCTCTTCAGACTGACCTTTTGTAATCCTGATTGCATCAACACATTCTTGCACCAATTTTCTATAGCCTAAACTTCGTAGCGGAACTTCCTCCTCCCTTAATCAAACCAAGAGGCTCTGATACCAATTGTTGGGAAAATCGGCATAGAGAAAATATAAGAACACAATCAACAACACAAGAATATAACGTGGAAACTCCAAAATCGGAGAAAAAAATCACGGCCGTTGTCTAAACCGACAACCAGAGAATAAACACTATATGAAAATTGTTACAACATATAGACTTCAATCTCAACTACCCCATGACCCCAGTACACCCACACTCTCCAAAGTAAATATTTGAACTACGTCTCAAATACTCTAAAACAATAGCATAAGAGAAAAAGAAACAAACACAAATATAAACTTAAAATGTTTGGTGTGTTGAAACAAGAAATTTGAATTCTCTATATATAGCATTGAACTCCTCCACCATTCACTTATCTAAGCAATATGAGATTTCTCAAATATAATTTATTTGACCTTTTTTCATTCATTAGCAATATAAAACTTACATTGCAATCAATCTCAACATAGTGCACCTTCTAATATATCAAGAATTAATTGTGTTGAATCTAATAGTATTATGTTTCTTGATGAGCCACTTACGGTTGTAGCAAAGCCACTATTAGCTGTGGAATTGTACAACTTTTCAAGAAAATGAAAATAGGAAAGATAAGGAAGCCAAATAATTAAGAAGCCACGATTAAAATCTTATGGAGATGCATATGTACGTAGTTTATGATGTGTATTTGTTTATGATAAGGAAGCCAAATAATTAAGAAGCCACTTACGGCATGTATTTTTTTTTTTTAATAATGTGTATTGACATGTATATCTAGTTAGGATTTGGTGACCACATGGTGTATTCATGGTGTTGTACGTGTAATAATATACTGTGTACTATGTTTGATGTTAATAAAATTTCCAATTATCCAAGAAAACAAAAATGTTGATTTTTTGTTTTTTATCAACAAATGAGTTGTATGGGCCTTGAAAAATGAGATCCACTTATACTTTTTCCATTTAGAGGTTTTTTTTTTTCGCGTTGTCTGAGTTTATTATTCAAGCATTTTATGAACTTTCAATTTTAGCCCCTTCCGGGGTTATATAGTAAATATGTAAAATAGCAAAAATTTGTGATAAAAATTAGTTAGTTACCTAAATAACAAGTCTTAAAAAAATCAGTTTATAAAATTATAATTTTTATGTGCACTCGCGCGTGTGTGCAATATTATGTCATAATCATTCCAATGAGTAAGAAAAAAATTTCTATTTTTGATTGTGATTGAAAGATTGAGTGGTTGACATTGCGGAAATTGTGGAACACGTATGAAAAACGTGGTACTATTGAGATGGTTTGAACATATGGTACACTCCACTTATTCATCTTAGTCAAAAGTAAAATTATTATTTTTTTATCAAATGGCCTAGTGGCTAGAAATTCCACATAAAGTAGATAAGTGAGATGATTAAGGTTCGAACCCCGACCCCAGCCTGCATATATAATGCAATGTCCAACTAGTTGAGCTAAGCTCGCGGGACATCAAAAGTGAAATTCTAGCAACTAATATTTTAACTATTCGGTCTTTAAATTAAATATTAAATAGTTAAATAATCAAACTAATAGTTTTCAGGGTCTTAATAATGGTATATTTCAAAGAAGAAAAGGAAAAAAGTCTTTTAACAATATGATACATGAACTTTTGAAAGAAAAAAAAACAGAGACTAAAATTGAAAAGCTATAAGAAAATTTTAAGAAAGCAAAGCTATAAGAAAATTTTTAGAGGGACTAAAATTAAAATTTGGTATATTTAGAGGGACTAAAAATAAATTTAACACTAATTTTATTTAATAAAATTTAGATTTTTTAACATGATGAAATATGAATTTTTTAACGGAAAAAGTTAAGTAACAAAATTCATGATTTATAAATCAAATTTTGAACTCTTTTTTTTCCTGCATGAACTTTTTATGATGTTATAAATATATACCTACGAAAAAGTTATTCAAAAATACAAGTTTTTTAACTATAGGGGCCAAAAATTGAGTGCAAGATAATTTGCAAGGGACAAAAAATTTAATAAAAATTTAAATAACAACTAAACTTAAAAAATCACTGTTTTATAGGGACCAAAAATATATTAACTCTTAATTTTACCCTTGAAGCGGCATACAGTATACTCATTTTTGTAGTTATTTTAAACTTTTTATTATTATTTTCGACTATACATTTATTTTAAACTTAAATATGGAAAAAGTTCATATGTAATTAAGGGCCAGGCTTACTTTTAATTTATTTTTTGTCAAGAGGATCACTTTTATAGAATTCTTGATGAATTCTGGTTGGCTAGTGCATTGTCACAGCCACACATGTGGCTAATTACATTTGACCACGAGTCATCCACTTTTGACTGTATGGGGAACTGGTTTTTTGACTGCCGATTAGTTTGCTACTTAGGCAGCGAACGTTTCGTCCAAATATTTCGCAATGCAGGAAGCGAACGGTGTTTTCCCAATTTTGTCAATTTTACACATTTGCTGACCAGGTAGCGAGGAGGGTAAAAGAGAAAACTCGGGGGGTGAAAAAGAGTGCTGAGGTGTGAAAAGTAAATTTCAAATATTTATATTAGAAAAAAAACTTTTATGCATGGTCAAAAAGTTAATTAAAGGGGGATAAATGAAACTTGGGGAGGAGGAAGAGATTTTTCGAAGAAAAGTCATTAGATTATTATGTTGTCGTTTAGAGAAGATGAAGAAATTTGTACTAACAGATTAGCCTTTTCATGGAAGATTATAATAACTATAAAGATGCTCAAAGTCGGATCGAGTAGTTGTAGCCAAAAATAAACTCCTTGGTTCATATTTATTGTTGAGAGCTAATGAAAGAGGCGTGAAAATGCACAACTTGCACGGTGACTAGTAAATTTGTCGAACAAAAATCAAAGGTCATTTGTTAAAACGAAGAAAGATATTAAACATTTCTTATGCGAAAGCAAGCAAATGGATATGTTTTCATGTCGGTTTGATGCTTCTAAACTCGATATTCTAATTGTCGACAGTGACTCTTTTGATGCCCTAAGTTCAATCTTTGAAAATATTGCATGGCTTCGTATTTTTGATTTATCATATCAACCTTTACCTGCATTGCAAAAATATCAAATTAGAATTTATACTTTCATTCTTCTCTGCTCAAAACTTTTCTGAACCAAAATCTATCAAATTTCATTATGTCAACTTGAAATACAAATTTAATTGGCCAATACCAATTTGTCAAACTTGGTTCCTTAACGGAGAAGCATTTTGATGAATTGCCAAATTTCATCGATATTTTTCAAGAATGTCATCATCGTACCATGCCTTTGTCCGTGAAAAGGTCATCTTCCAAAGATGGTTCCAAAGCACAAATACAATTTGACCCTATCAAATGTGATTGCTTATGGATGACCAACCTTGCAACACACAGAATCATAATATTTGAAGGGCTAGCAGTTAGCTGCTACTCCTCCCAAATACACAAGTTGTTTTTCTAAGGAAAAAAAATAACATAAGATACAGTTATGATACACACATATCTTTATTACATAGTGAATACACTTCAAGGGAAATCATAAGCTCCTACAGCATACTGCTTGAAGTTTGTATCGTTGTTCATGAAGTTCGCGAGTGCTGAAGTGTATGATGATCCCTTAATTTCTTTATACTCGTTCCACCAACGAATATAGCTGCTTTGTGCCAGAAAAATATCTGGGGAGACTGCATAATCCTTGAGCAACTGATAAACATACTTCTCAAATTCAAACAACTTTTTTAGTGTCTCTTCTTTCTCTTTGACAGCCTTCAACTCTCTGCATAAAAGGAGAGCCTCTTCAACATGTGCCCAAAAGCAAGAATCTATAGTCAAAATAGCTTCCACATTCTTTTTGCGTGTACTGTTTATATCACTCGTCGCATTTTTTGAATCTTCCATCAACCAATCCTCCAACTGTTTGAAGTGTTTGGACCTTTTTTCATTAACAGAGTCTTTACCACCATCTCTATAGTAATCAGCAATAGTTAGAGGTTCAACCATTCTCCTGTAAGTAGTCCCACCATATAGCCAACGGTTACGAAAAGCTGCACCTTCTTTCTGAGGCTTCATCTCAACTTCTTCAACCATCTTTTCCCAGTAAACAGTGAGCAATTTTTGGAAATGAACAACATCATGGTCAAATGGTGTGTTCATGTTTTTGTAGCTGTCATAGTACCCTATTTGTAAATTCTTAGTTTTCTTTATGTACCATTCAAGTTGGGCCATATATACCTTCATGTCATTCAATTTCTTGGATGGATTAAATAATGTCTTCTTCTGCAGGATGAAACTTTTTTCTAGTTCTTTTAACTTTGTTTCCAGAGTATTCATATCAATGTTCTCCTGTTGCTGCTGGCAAGTCAAGTTTAGAAATGAGATCATAAAAAATTGGAGTTTAAAGGTTAATGGTAATTACACACAAGGGGATCGAATCTTAATCCGTCCACTAACAAGTTTAGATGATATTCACCTACCTGTATATGTGGTGTCAATCCTAGCGCCTGCAACTGCAAACTAATACCAGTTGCGAGTGAATCTGGATCCGTCGTGTTTTCAGCATGAGTGGAAAAATCTAAGCATGCTGCTTTAAGATAGAGGCTTTTTACTATATTTCCATAATCAACAGATTCAAGTTCTTGATTTTTATCATGGACTGAGGCCAATGCCACCAGAATTTTCAAGATAGAATCGGGGTTCTCGAAAGAAGTTGCATCGGACGAACACATGATAAATGTTCCAAAAGGCATGTAAGTACTGGTTTGATTTGTAACGAAGAGCCTCGGAAGTGGGTCTTTGTGCGACACAACATGTATGAAGCAAGAATTCCAAATAGAACTACGTGATATGGTTTGTTGCAGTCTCCTGTCACCAACAAGGGGTGAACCAAAGGTGATGCAGAGTGGACGATTCTTTCCTGAACCAATGTTATGTAATAGCGATACAACAAAGAGAGAAGCAATAGATCCTCCGAGACCATGTCCGGTAACAATCAACGGAGTCCGTGGATTGGAACTGTTGATCTGCAATAAGATTGTTACATAAGGGATTGTAGGCGAAAACGAAATATTGCCTATAAAGAGAAACCTAGGTACATGGGACGATATGAATACAGTACAGTACAGGGATAAAATAATGCAAAATATTTGTAAAGAGGTGTGCGGAAAATATGAACACATCAATTCAGAAATATGCAAACCAAAGCAATGATGTAGAGACCAATTTTTTCCAGTTGATAAACCACTAATCACTAGCTGTTAGCGACTCAAATTTTAATGACCAAAATAGCAATCATATGTTTTTCACAGGTGACATTTTTGTAAAACACCGCTTAATCACTGATTAACAAATCATGTCAACAAAATGGCAAGAACTAATCAATGTTACTCTACTCCCATACTATCAATCCAAGTTGTCATTTTCCTTCAAAGTCATTGTTTATGCTAGAAGGAACTACATTTACTAAATTACTCTACTCCCATACTATCCTTCCAAATTGTCATTTTCCTTCCAAAACTATGTTATGGACCAAATTGATAGTGAGTTATTAAAATATAGAGACTTAATTAATTGACAGATTAATAAATTCAGAGACCTATTTAAGAATGTCTTACAAAGTCACGGACCAAATTGGTGGTTTACTCAAAGGGGAACTTGACAAATATAAACATCAATCTCGACATTTTCGGTCAAATAGTTAGGTTTATCTAATTCAGGTCAAAATTCAATTACAATAAGAAATCACAAAATAATAAAAATGGACAAGGATCTTAGATATACCTCAGATTTCAACTTATGAAGCTCCTGATAATTTTGACGAAAGAGTGAAACAGCAGTTTTATTAAAAGAGAAAATTGGAAATTTTCTGGAACACAGAAACTCAAAGTCAATGAAATTATCATCTTTAAGTTCAGAAGAAGAAACAAAATCATCTGGAATACTAGAAGAATCATCTAAAGTAACCTTAAACGCTAGAATAGTAAAATCTGAACCAGGTTTTTTATCAAGTTTCCAAGAAAGACCAACACCATTAACATATGAAACAATATATTCATTATTATCAGATTGTGATGAGAGAGTATTCCATGATTTACAAAGGATACTAGAATTTGTTACCAATGATGCAAGTTGTATTCCACTGCAAAATCTGCAAAGAAAAAGTGTATAATAAGAAATATTATTGATAAGTTAGTTAGTTAGTTTAATTTTTGAGATAAAAAACTAAAATAGAAAGAAAGGAAGAATGACATACAGTTTAGATTGTGCCATGGTGAAGTTTTCAGGAAATGAAATTGTGATGAT
The DNA here is from genome assembly GCA_954870985.1 of Trifolium fragiferum. NCBI lineage: Eukaryota > Viridiplantae > Streptophyta > Magnoliopsida > Fabales > Fabaceae > Trifolium > Trifolium fragiferum. The sequence goes on along the minus strand of OX940794.1, from coordinate 5,984,864 downwards.
AAACAGTTAGGAAAATGGCTGTGTCATTGCAAAAAGGCCAAGACTTGAACTTCAAGAAGTCAAGTCAATACACTCTCTATATAAAAATGTTTGTTTGTTTGGTAGTGAGTGGTGACTTAGGGACCAGGATTCCTTGTTATGGGAGTTTCACACAGTTTTGCACTGTAACCAATCTTAGCCATTAAATTTATATTGGACGGTCTTGAATAAATACACAGTTAAATGATTTTGTCCTTTGATTTAGATCGGATGGTCCACAGCTGTAACTGTGTGAAATCCATTTCCGTGACTTAGGGGGTGTATTGAATTGAAATTTTAAAGGAGTAATGCAGTAACTTTTTATTAAAATTTCTCAACTGAATTTTTGTCCTTTCGAAGTTGTTTCGTTAAAAAATAAGCTACGAAACCGCTAAACTCATAATCATCTTCATAATCATGAATGTGGATGAAGATGACGAACCAGATAAAGAAATTGTAAGGGAAGAAACAATGAGGCAAACTTAAAAGGATTAATACGAAAAATTGGCCAAACTTTGAGGAGCACGGAGTAATTTTGCCTAAAATATTCATCAATTAAGGGAAGAGATAAATATAATACATTGATTAAATATGCTTCTTTCATTCTTAAAAATGACAAAGAAATAAATATGCAAAGATTCATTTCCACGACAAAAAATACTATGAAATATGAAGATAAAGAAAACAAAATTACATTATTTTGGCAAGAAAGAACTATCTTTGACAACCCTTTTGAAAAATGAAGTAAAATATATACTATATAAGTACAAGTGAGGAAAAAAGTATAAAAATTTCAGCTCAAACAAGGAATGGAAAAAAATTGTTTAAGACAGATTGTTTTGACTTTCATTTGATTGACTGTATACTTCATCTCTTCTTTCTTTGTTCAAGATAATGGATGCAATGCATCTTTCATCAGACAAGTGTCTCTTATCTTCACCATTAGATTGAGTGACCAAAGAAGAATGCTGCTGACCTTCCTGCACTTCAGTATTAATGATTCTTAGACCACCATTTTGGTCCATATTCATACGTTCTGATAGTTGATGACGAAGTTTTGCGATATTATCCAATTGTGAGTCTTCGCGGTTTGGAGCACTATTCAGATCTATCTTTCCAGCACTGGACTCGCCAACCTCGGTTTGACTTCTATTTAAACCACCCTCTTTTTCCAAAGGATTTGCATCATCTCTTGATGCTCCGCCATTGGTATCTAAATTGTCGTCTCTTTTGCCAATTTGATCTTTCTTGGCAGCGGCATCTGCTTCACGCTCCGACTGGCGTTTCTTCTTGCGTAGCATAAGAGTTTTGAACCGACGCTTCACGGTCGTGCACACGTTGCAAGTACATGTTGGCTTGTGTCTTCCTTTTCCACTCGGTGGCTGAATGCACACAATACAAGAGCAGCCCGGGCGGTGTCTAGGATGTTTAGTGGTGGCTCCAGCTGACGAATCAGTAGGATCAATGAGGTTTTCTCCTAAGACAGCTAAACTGGCGAGAGCATCTAAGCCAGAAGGCTCGTGTTCTTGGATCAACTTGCTGTTTTCTACAATCCGTCGCTTCTTAAAATCTACGAAACACCAAATGCAGCCAGAATGTTACACAGATTGTCATTTAGTTTATACACAAATTAAAATTTACAAGCCAAGAAACTTCCATGTTAAATTACACAGACCAACATGCTTTTGGAATCTAAGAAAAGACATTGACACAATGCAACACGTGCAGATAATATTATGATTGCGTAACTTGCATTTGCATGGATGCATCGTGCAGTATAAATATTCAATCAATTTTGCAGTTAAAAAGCAACATTAACTTTGACCAAATCTACAACATTTTTTGAAGCAGAAAATCAGTATTTTCGGTAATTATTAGCATTACGCTGGGAGTGGGGATCGAACCCTATACCTACTTATCACTCCACTCCTGAATCTCAAACATGACATGCAAATTAAGCTTATCTAAAATACAGACAGCAGAATCATACCTTTGTTGGTTTTCACAAGATTTTCTAATTCCCTTGAGCTCAACTCCTCTGGTGCAGAACATGAAGATCTGACAATAATGTCCACAAAAAAATTGTAAAATATTTTACTACGAACTCATGAAGAAGTGATCTAAATTCCAAATAAAGTAGTAATGATAATAATGAAGTACCTGCTTGTATCCCAATCATTTTCAGAACATGTCCACTTGGGAGGAAGAAGAGCATCAACCGGCAACTTTCTCCATTTAGAACAATCGTCACATTGAGCCCATTGTTCCTTCATCCTGAATGAAATAGTTAACATATTCAGATCACAAGTTTAAAATGTACTCACCACGTCATTATGATAAGTCCAAATGTATTCATGAAGCATAAATAGGATCAAATGAATGTTTGAAAGAGCTTATTTCAACTTACATACGACATAATCGTGTGTCTGAAAGTTTAGAAAAACTCGTGAAAATGGCTTACTCAAACTGTTTTCATATTATTCTAGGAAGTTCCCTATTAACTATAATAGCTTACACAAACACATACATAAGCACTTATATGGTAAATGCTTATTTGATATTCTAGTGACAAGAAACATGGATCCATGAAAATATCAAACTGTCGTCAGCTGTTCAAAGAAATTTATAGGTAAGGCTGAACTGTTTGTATTTACAATTTAAGCATTTATCATATAAGTGCTCGCGTGTAAGCTATTTCTTTAAAAAAAAAACATAAAACAAAGTCAGACTATTTTCATACAAGCTATTAGTTGTTTTCATAAGCTATCATGTAGAGCATATGGAAATAAGCTGAAAACAACTTATGAATTTGTTATAAGCTATTTCCATAAACTCTCTCAAACAGTCTCACAATAAGCTCAAATAAGTCAATCCAAATATTGAAAAAGCTTGGACTCTTACCCAGATGAAGAGGCGCTGAATATTGTTCTCTTTCCAAAAACCGGGGGCTCCTAAATGAAAAGAAGCATGGTTGTGACATACATTAGGAAGGTAACATAAATTTGAACATTGTTCGTCCATATACATAGCTCATAATAGTTAATGCATGAAGAAAAAAAATATGGATTGATTCTACATTGTAACACTTACATCGTATTCTTCAAATACTTGGTCTTCAATTGTGACGATGCTTGGCTTGACACTAGGTGGTGGACGAAGCAAGTCCTGTGCTTCTTCCCATGTAAGTCTCAACTCCATAGAATCATCATTACCAATAAGCAATCTCTTACTTTTAAGGCCAATATTCCGAGTCCTCTTCTTCTCTAAAGCTGAAATTTTGTGGTCCAGTGAATTATTGTTTGTCATCTCGCAATTTTCAGCTTTAAGCAAACTAGCAGCTCCAGTACTCAAATGTGGAGATTCCGGATGTCCATTTAAGCGAAGTTCCCCGTTCCCTTTTGGTGAACGGAGAAAATCACCACAATTACTTCTCGATGGAAGAGTATCAGTTCCACCAGAAAAGGTGGCTCCCTTTGCAGAAACGCCATTAGAATGTGTAGATGTAGAAGCATCCTATTTAACAATAATGGTTAATCATATTCACCGACAAAAAAAAAAAAATGTATAATTCAAAGAAAATGCCTTAACAGTAAAATGGAAAATTTTGTGACCAACCTGTGTATCTGTGGAATTTGATGACTTTCTGAAACCTATAACAAGTTTTCCCCCAGGATCTATCCGACTAAATGTAACTGCAAATGAGATCATTTAAAAGAATTATTGGTTCAAATTTATAAGAAAATTTAGCCTCTCGAGTAAGAACATACGAGGTTTGACTCTACATAGTAATCCAGAAATTGTAATAGAATATGTGTGTGCAAGTATAGTTCCCTGGATTGATGCATACCGGTATCACCAGCACGTAACTCCATGGCTTGTATGCAAGGGGTGACACCCTCCAATACATACATCCTGCTGTTGTTATTAGGCCAAAATCTGAACTGAAAAGTCCATTCATTCCCCTTTACATCTTGGACCCGCAAAGGAAGGCCTTCAGAATGTGAAATATGAGGAAAATAAGCCTGCAATTTGTATACAACTTTGTCAGATGTCTCATTAATATAATATAATATCAAATCAAATCTACAGAAAATAGTTCCAGACTCATGCAGAAAAAGATAAATATAAACAAACCTCAGCACAGGCTTTTGGGAGAACAAGACGACCAATTCGACCTGCATCACTGGCACTCAACACCTTCTCAAACAATGGAACTACAGTGGATTTCAAACTGGTAACATTACATCAAGGGAAACTTTCAACAAATCAACTTTATATTTTTATTACTATGATGTTAAAAAAAATTATAAAATAATGAGGGATCAAATCATTCCAGGAGTAACTCTGAGCAAAGTAAATAATCTACGGTTGGATTAGTGAAATGTAATGTTTATCATGAGTTATTAAAAGGAGTAACTTTGCTTAGAGTTACTCCTGGAGTAACTGGATCCATCCTCTAAAATGTTATGTGAATGTAAGGATACTCTCCAGACAAACGCTCCAGCTCCTGATCCGTAATCCTAGGCCAATATCTAGGAAGTAACTGATTCTTGCCCCTCCCATCACCAGGAGGCCGGGCAATACGTGGTTGAGAAGTTGTCCCTTTTTCAGTTTCTACATTCATGGTAAGGCCAGTCTTCAACAGTTTGGGCAGAATAGGGCGAGATCTCGGCCCTTGATGAAAAGGAGGAGACACTTTTCCTTCAAGTATATTTTCTCCAGCAGAAGGAGGGAAAGAGTTGTTCCCTGACGGGTTTCCCAAACACATATTCAAAGACGGCTTTGCATTTGATTCGTGCATGTTTTTCATCTCCCAAGTTGGTCTATTATTTTCTAACGTAGAAAAAGTTAATGATTGAACAGACGGTTTAATCACATTTGAAAAACTAGTATCCCCTTCCCTGAATGAAGGCTTAACTTCTTGATTGTTTTTTCCGTTAGGTGTAAGAATGTTGTCTCTCGGAGCATGATTCATATGGATGGATTCACTAGCTTCAACGACTCTGCATAATTGCATAAGCTTTCCTTCATCAACATTACTCGCAAACAGTCTGCCGTCAAAATGAGCAGAATTCATATCCCTTGCATTATTTTGGGTCAATGAAACGGGCCATTTAGGAGTTTCAGTATTACGAATCTGCAGAAAAACATCAAATAAAAGAAACCTATGAAACTGTGTCATAGAATCAAACAGCATAATACACATTGCTTCAAAACTATTGCTGATTACATATGTCGATAACTGCACTAATATAATATCAAGACAAAGAGACACTAAAAAGAACCAACAAGAACACAGCAACAATTTGTTGAACATAACTAGAAAACAAAGAATTCTTGGAAACAATAACATATCACTAAAATAGTCGCAAAAGGCTAATCCTAGAGACCAATATTGTATTCAACAGTGTGATTAAAATTTAGTCATTTATACATGAAGGAGACTTAACAACAAACAAGACAGAACAAAACTATTTGCATTTAACAAAATTTGCCATCGGTTACAAATGTGAAACAAAATTTAGACATGACAGTATCCAGATTAAACTTACCATATTATGTTGGGAAGTATTTACACAGCTAACACAACCTATACCACCGAAGTCAAGATACTCGAACAGAGATCTAGATACTACGCATCCACAGTGGATAAGCTGCAAAACCAAGTCAAACAGAGTTCAACAAGTGAGGAAAGAAAGAGAAGGTCAAAAAAGAATTCAAATAAAAGAAATAAATCATCACTTTACCTTGTTGCAAAAGTTACACTCCCGCCAACCAGTTTGTTGACGGTGGAATTTATTACAGAAAACTGAAGTCTCAAAAGCAGATCTAGATTACATGGAGAGAAAATAAAGAATTAATAAACGAATTATTACTAATCAAAATACAAAGTTAGATTATTAAAATTAAAAATATAACACATGTGGAAGATATGAGCAGAGGAAGAAATATTATAGAGAAAACTATGTGTAAGTCCCATTTGAATTAGTGCAAAATATTTTAGGAAAAATATTCTTGCGAATTTGCAAATACGATGAGGACATTACATAGTAGTGTCGAGCTCATCAACAATCACTAGTAAATTGGTGTTAGTTTTAATTTATCCTAAATCTAATGACACCATAATATCCTATCTACAAGAAAAAATGTCGAAGGGCATTGAAACATTTACAAACAAACACACACCCCATTTAATTCAGTCAACTGGATTGTTATAAACATCGGTATTATCAGCGCATTACATATCAAAACCACATCTAGATCTTTTGCTGTAAATATAACTATGCAACTAAGCATTTAATACAATTAACATTAGGTATAAAAGGAAATATATTTGCCACATTGGCATCTAAAATTACCATATTACTGCACTTACAATGAGTCAATGATGTCACACTTCCATTCCTCCACAAATCTAAATATGACAGAAAGAAGCCGAAAAATTAGTCAATATATGTATGCAATAAAAATGAAATACATTAATTAGAAAAATTTCCCAAATTAGATACATTAATCCTCATCATCAAACAAGAATAATTTGAATATTTCCCATTTCTTACACTGGCCTCCACAATACATAATCACAAACGTAGATACTTATCATATTATAGTATAAATATTGTTCTTAGAATCATCCACTTATAAAATGTCATTATTAACTTTTTATCAAAAAAAAAAGTCATTATTAACAAAAATGTACTACTACATATATATGGAAATAATGTTAGTCACCAAAATTGTGAGTTGTTTGGTTATAATTAGAGCACAAAAACAGAAAACCAGAAAATCTAGGAAAAGTAAACAAGGATATAGTTAAACATTACATATCCAATTAGATTATCAAAAACCCAAAAAATTAATATTCAAAAACAAAATCAATTAACACACGAATCAAAATTCAAAACCATTATCCCCAAAACTAAAACTACCCTCTTACTCTCTTAGAATCTAATCACCCCAAAATCGATTAATAGATGAAATTGAAAGAAAAATAAGTGAAATTATTTACCCGCACTTGAAGCAAAGTTGAGCAAATCCACCAGATCGTAGAGGCCAACCTTTCTTCCATTCATGAACACACGAACCATTCACGATACCAATGTCAGAACCCATGAATCAAAATTCCAAATTTCAACTGCTAAATAAACAAAAACCAAAGTCAAAATCAAATCAAAATCGCTTTGACCCATAATTCATAAAGTCATTAATATCTCACATCCATGCATAAAGTTTCAAAATTTACATCAAAAAACCAAAGGGGCAAAAAAAAAAATCAAATCCAAAAAAAATAAAAACAACGACGAAGACAACCTTTGACTTAACCTTAACCACCCCAAAAGAAAACCTAGGAATGGGTCATTCACATGAACTAAAAAGAACAGAAATTTATGTTTTTTTTGTTGAAATCTCTGCATCAAAAAAACATCATCTGTAAATTACATAAGCAATGAGGTGAAGAAGAAATGGAGATTGACCTGTGTTTTTAGAGAGAGAAAACGTGTTGAGGGGTATGGGATTTGAAGGAGAGTAGTGTCTGTAGAGAGAGAAAGAGGAGAGAGAGTGTGTGAGTGCATGCAAAGCAACAGATGCATAAAATGCATGCACGACACTCACATATACACCCCACCGCTTTAACCTTAATTAACTCACTTTGTTGCATAACATAACATAAATGTAACAAGTTGTAACCAAGGGCTCAGTTGCTAAGAAACTTTTTTCAAGGATTTACTTAATGATATCGGGTTAAATTTTCAGAGGAAACAATGTTTGGTCAGTACGCATGCATATATGCACAAGTTAGATTAATCGCTCATTTATTGTGGGTCGGAAATCAGTACAAAAGCAGAGAAAAAAAATGTAACAAGTTGTTTGTTTTGGTCTCAACTTATAATTACTTCTCAATTCTAATTCTAATTATAAGATAGCTTATATTAGGAGATAAGTAAATAGAGTCGTTTACACTAAAAGCATTTTTATTTCAGTTTAGCTTCAAGGTTTATTGGTATTATCCATCTAATTACAAATCTTTTATTATATTGAATGAAATGCAATTAGTTTATTTTGTTTGAAAAAATTGTTTGTTTAATTATTATTTTTTCTTTTTTGATTTAAAATAGTGTTTTTTACTGTAGTTTGAGGATAGTGTGAATGATAATGTTTATTGTTTTGGGTTGTGTGTGAGAGTTGTTTATGAATGCGACATTGGAGGAGTGATTGTAGTTGTCTCATCCATGAGTTCATTGGGATTATTAGGTGAAACATGTGTTCGTGCTTGCATTGCACATGTTACATGTAGGTGAGGTGGCATTTTTAAACTATAAAAAGAAATAAAGTGGGTTTATGAATAATATTTTTATTTTAAGAATTTACCAAGTGAATGAATTATCAATTATCATGCATTGTTATCTTATCTTATCGGTATTATATTATGAGAACAATTTTGTCGGTATATTATATTACGAGAACAATTGTTGGTGTAAAAATTTTTACATCGGAGAATATTAGTTAGATGTTGAGTTAGGTTAGGTATATATAATCAAAGTCATATATCATTGTGTCCTACTCAGTAAGAAATTTTTTACACTGTCATAAAAAAAATAGAAATTTTTTACATTGAAAATATATTAATCAAGTTAAATTAATTATTAATGGAACAGTATAACTAATAAATACTCCTATTATTAAAAATATGAATTAAATTTTTTTATCATTTTAGTAGTTTGATTTAAGGATATTAATATGAAATCATAGAAGAAGTGATTGAACTCGAATAATAAACTATTAAAGTTGAATTGAAATTTGTGAAGGTATATTGAAAATGTTAGCAAATTTACAATTTAATATAAAGTATAAAACTAATATAATAATATAAATATTTTTTATATAAACTTAAAGATCAATCTAATAAACTTTAAAAAAAATTGTGATTCGTTAGTTTGATATTTTAAACTAAATATACTTCTAAAAAAACTAAATATTCTATATATATTTTGAAAAAGTCTCCTAGTATTGATGTGCAATGGAACAAAAAAAAATTGTGAAACACGTTAACCTTTTTTAATTTATTTTTACCTATAATTTAGATTTAGACTAGGGAGAAAATGTCTAAAAAAGAAGCTTGTGCTGTTTTGTCAAATGACAAAACCATGTATCATTTTTTTTGTTACAAAAACCATGTATCATATTATTACTCGAGCTTATATGGTTGAGTAATTTTTTGTCCGAGTTTTCTTTATAAATACAATTTTTTAATTTTTATTTTGAAAAAGTGACATATTTTTCAAATTAAGACTTAAGTTAATTTTTTAACAATTTTTTAATTATTATAATTTATACACAATAAAGCACCGTATTTTTTTATAAAAAAAAAAGTTTTAAATAATTAACAAGTGATTTCTAGAGCACAAAAAACTAGTGAACAGTTTTTTATCTACTCTTAAATTTTCTTTGAAAAAAAATAAAAATTGTTTTAATTTACTTTTAAGGGAAAAAATAGGATGAAAATCGGGACCATATACATGTTCTACTATTTTTGTCAAAAAGAAAGAAATGTTCTCCTATAGTCCTATTACAAGTGGTAATTACTAAAGGCTGATTATTACAATATACCGTAATTGGTAACAGTCTTGGATAGGGGTGGACAAGATTCGCCGACCCGACCCCGAATCCGATAAAACCGATTTAAAAAAGTGATTGTTGGGTGGTTGCGGGTCGGGTCACGGGTTAATCAGATGAAAAAAATTGGGTTTTAATGGATTAAAACGGTCGGGCTCGAATTTTATTTTTGGACCCATAGGAATCCATTACCGACCGCCCATAATAATACGAGTATCACTATTATATTATTTTCTATCCCATGACAATGACATGGATGATGTAGAAACTGTACTAAAAGAGGGCTGAACAAATCGTGAACCATTAAATGGTGTGTTGAGGCTTTTCTAAGCCAGCTTAATTACATGGAAGAATCATGAATGATCCATGAATTTAGGATTTTTTAAGTAAATTAGTCTTATATGTTTTGACAAGTATATATGTCTAATTTGGTTATTTCATTACATATAAAGATGAAAAATTTTGATGGATCGAAATCTAGAAATGGGTCAATAGTGGTCCTAAACCGAATTAACCCAACCACTTTGTCCGATCAAACCGCTAAACCGAAATCCGAACAAACCGAAATCTAACTTGGGTGAAATTGGATCTTACTTTTTCATCCGTGGATTTGTTCGGTTTTGATTTTTTGGGCCCGAACCCACCCATAACCGACCGTTGTCCACCCCTAGTCTTGGATGGCTGTCCAAGCTTATAAAGATCAAAATTTTCGAAGATAACTTTGTTGTAAATGAATTTCAAATGGAATTAGAATCATTTAGATTGACGTAATTTTTGAGATTATACGAAACAACTTATACAAATAAAATATTTTTATATATTATAGTATTATAAGTTTTTAAAGATAGTTTATAAAAAAAACAGTTTATAAAAACACTTTTTTTTGTTAAACTTTTTTTTTTTTTGGTGTACGGAAAAAAAAAACTTATAATTAACATAAAAAATATATTTATTTGCATAATCTATTTTCATAAGTTTAAAAATAAGTCAATTCCAAACGAACTAGATTTTCGGTAAAGGGCATTTAGTCTTTAAGATCATAAATTTTTTGGTAAGAAAATATAATTAGTAAATTATATATCATCTATATTTTCAACAATTATTGTCCTTAAAAAATACGTAGCCAAAAAATTGTGGGTTATACTCAAAATTAATTGTAAATCAAATATTAAAAAATTGTGTGGCGCAAAATTATTGGATAGTGAGTAAAATACCAATAAAACTCTTGGATACTAGAGTATCCACTTTAAAAAAATAAAAACTCATATAAGTTTAAGACATTGTTTGGTCTAACTTATTTATATATTAATATTAAAGGCTGCCATTGAGCAACTTAAATGAAAATAATGACTAGTGGGTGAAAATGTTGTTTTTCTGCTGCAAAAAGAGATATATTACTAGTGGTGTTTGGTGTATATACATGTAATGCCAAGTTGCAGCTGTTGGGTGTTAAAGGTTTCAGTTTGTTAATTGCAATATTGTTTGATTTGGTGAATGATGGCAATGTTTTTGCTGTCTTAATGTCATTCTGCAAAAGGCAGAGTTACTGATGCATGTTTGTCATACCCAAAGTACTACTTGTATCTTATGTTATGCTCTTAAAAAGAAAGAAAAAAATCATACAAATGATATTTTATGATTGGTTAACCGTGTAAAAAGTTCTATACCGAAAGTGCATCAAAATTAATCTTTTCAAAAAATGGTGCATATATGTAAACTTTTTACACTTATGTTCAATAAAAGTTCAATATTTCGCAACTATTTATAAATCGCGGTTATAAAATGTACTTGATTGGCAATATCATGAGTTCTCATCGTACTAGGTATCCATTAAACTAAATATTTTTCGATGCACAAGTTTAACCCTAATCAATATGGCACATACTTGTATGGATGTACTAATTTGAAACATATCTGAGAAAGTCAGAAAACTGTTTAACAATGAATCGCAGGAGAAATAGTTTATTGTTACTTTTTTCTCTAAATCTGATGAGAAATTCTATTGCTACCGGTTCGAAGGAAGGCGTTATTCCTTCTGGATGTTGTTGTACAGGCTCCGTTCAATACCTTCTGAACACGCAAATGAAAGACGTAGCTTTCAAACATCACCTGACCCGACGACAAGTAAATTTGATCATTAATATGTTTTCCATTTTCCCTGTTTCTTCCTTCAGGTGGACTAGTTTTCATTTCTGTATAAAGAAAGAAGAATAGCAGACACATTTTTTAAAACAATCAAAGAGCAAAATATAGAAGAAATTAGATTGATAGACCAATGAATTACATACCTCCATTTGTAATCTTACATTTAAGGGAAGTTTCTTTTTCAGCATTACAATTGTTCCTGGTGAAAATTTCAGTTTCCTTAGCATATATATCATATAATATGTATTATGAAAGTATTGACACCAGCATTTATGCCAGATAAAAATGTATGGGAATTAAAAGTAGTCATACTTTCTGTTATCTTCTTGGCTTTCACGTTTGTCAGGTATCTTCAGTGACGAGGATATCTCCTCAACATGAACAGGAGAATCAGCTGTTTCGTGACACTCTGTTGTCGTAGGATTTGTTTCCTCTGTGCCTTCACTTTCTTGCGCGAGATTATCGGAAATTGGACCATCTTCCATTTTCTTTTCTGAGGATAATTCATTACCCCCCATGAAAATATCTTGCTCAAAAAAATTGTGTCCGTCTTTTTCCAATTTCATTTGCCTATCCCCTTTGCTCACACTTCCCTGTACTGACATATCAGTAGATGAAGTCTCGCAATGAAAAGCACCATTGTCTTGAGGCCCTTCTTTGAAATGAAATTCTGGAGATAAACTTGGGCTGGTTGGCCAGGATGGAAAACTCGGGATTGGAGTTGAATAATCAAAAGCAAACTTTTCCGAGGTAAAATTGCAAGGAGGTGAATCTTCCATATTTTCAGCATTTTTAAATCCACCAAAGGAAGGCCTAGACTTGTAATCAGGGTTAGTAAAGACGCTAAAAGGATCTTCAGCTCTAGTCTTGCGGCCGAAGACTGAAAAATCTGCCTCTAAATCTTGACAGAATGAAGTGGTAACAGAGCTTCGATCAACAGAAGCATATCTTTCCTCAAACTGCCAACTGTTTTGTGCACCGATCTCTTCCTGGAGAATAGAGTTTGAGTAATGAGAAGGTTTTCGCTTTGATGGATTAGGAAGACTTCTGTTCTTCTCTTCGTTAGTACTGAGCTTATGCCTGGGGCTTGCAAAAACCTTTCTGTGTTTTCTTCTGTTCTCTCCTGTCACTAATCCTGATGGTGAATGCACGACGTACTCACCCCTCGCTGACATAAAATAGACATTCCAACTAAGATTGGCAGTAGTACCAATGCATTATGATAGAAAAATTTATCATATAAATGATTCTTGAGAGCGTGCATTTGTGACTGTGTGTGTGTGTGAAGAGAGAGAGAGAGAGAGAGAGAGAGAGAGAGAGAGAGAGAGAGAGAGAGAGAGAGAGAGAGAGAGAGAGAGAACAATATAATACCAGTAGTGGCTGAGCTTGACTCTTCGCTGATATTTCATACATAAATAATAGTCAGACACAAGTAACAGTATAAACAAACAGATGAAATCACATTGAAACCTAGGATTATTTTGATTTTACCTCAACAAGCTCGAACTGTCTCTTACATCTTCTGGGATTATATTTTGCACATTGAAGTTCCCATATGATCTAAAACATTTAAGACAACAACAAAAAAACATAAGAAAATGCTCATCCCACAATAGAGCACACATCTAAGAATAATGTTCGTACCTTGTCCTATTAGCACCATAGAAGTTAAAGTCATCCTCTAATGGGTCTGCGGAAAATGAAGGCAGTGGCTCTAAAGATAAGCAAAAACAGCATAACAGTAAACAGCAGCATAGAATGGTAAATAAATCGTTACTTATGCCAACATGTTATGGTCTCACAAACAAATGAAGGCACACAAGTTACATGTTCATTACATGACATCAGTTCTAGGAATGAGTGAATCACAATGACTATCAATCCAGCAGGTGAAATTTTAACCTCTTACGAGAAGTTAAAAGTCACAACATTGATGTAGAAAATAACCATAGATACCGTCATAAATGTGAAAAATTCTAGCGCGATCTTAGCATAACCAACAATTGTGTAGGTGACATCATTCTTAATAACATAAGACAGAAGATTCGCATGTTAATGAAGTGTCAAATGATCAGGCATTCCTTTACAAATATTAGGTACATGACAAAACAAAAGAATGGAAACTTATGGTTGTGAACTAACTAGAATGGGTAGAAATTAAATAAGGTGTTGTTAGTGTCATTGGTGTTCCATATTTTTTAAAACAGTGAGACAAATTTAAAATGATGGTCTAAGGAAGCAAGCTGTACCACCCATGTTGACATCTTTCCTTGTTGTGGCTGAAGGCCTACAGAGCCATACACAACAGACATCTTTAAGACAAAAGTATTATTGCAAGAAACAAGGGAAGGTATGCGTGTGCTCAAATGCAGCAAATAAATACCATTGCGCCGGAAGGAGGTCTTCAAAACCATAACATTCCATGTTGCCGGACCCTCTTTTAAATAATTCGGGAGATTCATGGTCCATTTGAAAAGACTTCTCATATGACATACCATATCCTATCCCTTTGTCAAATTTCTCGTCAAGGAAGACAGAACATGCTGTACACGAAACACTAAAGGGTAAAAAAATAATTCAAATATCAATAAAAATAGTCATGTCATGAATTGGAAAAAGTGAATGTGTGACCATGAAACTAGGCCAAACCTGGTCTTTTAACAGATTAAGTATACTTAAAAGCTAGACATGTAGACCACTGTGCGGGCTTTAACTGAATCATTAATCCAGGAAATTAAACTGATACAAATTATATAGGAATGCTACTTTTCTGACGAGAGGCATTATGGCATTTTATATGTACTTGATAGAAATTGTAGAACAAAATTGTTACTGTGTCCCTAATAAGTTAGATGAAGTTAAATATGCAAAGCAGCATATGCATAAAGGTAATTGCTTTATGTTAATATATAACATAGTAAAATGGAAAATAGGATGCTTTAGATTACCATTCCATGTGTCTTCATTGTTTTCATTATTTTCAGTCCTGCGGAAGAACTCTTCATTAATGGAAGATCCATTTTTGTCAGCATGGTCATAAAAAAGCTTGTGGTCTTCAATAACTGCTGAACTTTGTTTCATTTTGTTAGATGGGAAACTTGAACTGATAGGTGAAACCCCAATATCTTGCATCATTGTATCCTATATGTAGTGAGTCACATTGCATAATTTTAATATTAAAAAGGTGGAAAAGACTAAAAGAACGAGATACAAGATTCAAGAAGTAGATGTCAGCATGCATGGGAATATCTTGAGTCTTGAGGGAATTACACTTTGTTCCATGAAATAAGATCTCACTCATTTTTTGAAATCCCCAACTCTTTTTGTTACTTAACTCTAATTTTCAATCCTCAGAGAGAATGTTTAAATTAAACCTTCTCAACTTCATTTTAAGCTGAAAACATTAACTTTGGGCAACTTCCTGGTGTATAACTCTTGCCGTTACAGAGTGCAGGAAATAATATTTTTCAACTTAAGCATATGTAAAATAAACAATAACTCTAGTGGGTAATTGATAAAATGTTATCTAAACCATACCAACATCAAAGTTATTATTTATTTTGAAAAAACTAACATATAGCTTCAAAAGATGCATGTAAAATTATTAAAGAAAAGTAAAATCTATGTATAAACAAATATTGCTTCACCACTTCAAGTTCAATGTCATCCAGCACATGGCTAAGGTTCTTTAACTTTGCTTTCCTTCCATCCTTCAGAAATGGAGATTTTCTGTATGGAATTCTGCAAAGCACCAATTCCAAAACATGTTAAAAATTATTCTATTTGTCCTGGTCAGCAGCAGCTTATGAAATTTCCATTAATACTACAGAGCTGCTTCTGTTGTGTTGTTTTTCGTGTCAGCCCCATAGAATTTCAATTTTATATTCAAGAACTTAAAAGTAGTTCTAGCATGAATGATTAAGAGTTAAGGCTAATTTCATGAACATAAAGGAATGATAGTCCAAGTCATTCACAACTCACAAGTACTATATGGCAAATTGTTTAAAAGAACACTAGATAGATACCTCATAGTCATAGCAATTACATGAAACTATAAGGTTAAATTTATGCACTTTTGAAACACAGAAAAGATGGATGCAAGTACAATCAAGATGCCTGGCGATAATCAGTGACTTGAATGCAACAAATCATAAGTGGCAAAACTAACTAATTGAATAACTGACAGCAAAGGCACATAGAGAACTAGAACAGCATTGAAACTGACCATTTAAGGTGGTGTTTGGTAGACAGTTCTAAGCAGGAAAACCAGGAAAAAATGAGTTCTGTATATGTGGAGAATTAAAATCTTTATAGAACTACACAACAAGTGAGATGAGTAGTGCGTTTTAGTTCCACCAAAAAGGTCGAAACAAATAGAACAGAATAAGACAGGCTGTTTTTCTTTACTGTTATAGGACAAAGGTTAATCTAGGATTTTATTACACACAAGAGACTACAAGTCCCAGAATTCTATTTTACTAGCATAATTAAAATTTAAAAAAAAAATATGTTTTTATTGGTGTGTGTGAATATACTTTGGTGATACTGTGATTTGAAGCAAATTTTTATATTTTGCACTAAAATTCATGTGATTAATAGTAGTTTCACTAATCACCAACTGGGAATGTTAAGAAATATTTACTGTTAACAGAATAACCTTACAGAAAGACGTAATGAACTGGTGATATATCTTTAAAATGATCAATTTGGTTACCTAGCCTGTTGGTGTGGTGAATGAACTGGTGTCTCTGTTCCAACTTTACCCAAACCTAGAAGGATATTGTTAATGTTATATTCAGATAAACATTGATATAAATAAAGTTCCCCTTTATACGAATGAGAAAGAAGATCATACAATTATCTAAGTAACAATACCTGTAAGAGAAGCTATACATTGAAAATATAAATTGTGAAACTGACGTTTAATTTCAGCGACAAAGGCCAACGTAGAATGTCTTAAGATAGGTATGATATTGAGCATCTGAATAAGAAACTTATATGACTTATAGTTTCATTTCTAAATTTGAACATCAAAAAATTAATAATCATCATCATCAAAACTTCACTGTAAGAGACAAAATTCAGTCAGCAACTTTGCTTTCTGCCAAATTTCAAAGGCAACTGCCCATACATGTTGCTGAGTAAGCAGTGAACCCAAAAATAATACAATATTAAATGGGAGGGGATACAATATGTTATAAGAGTAAAAAGAGTCACTTACCTTCAAGTGAAAAAGAAACATGATCTTCACAAGTCGGAGACTTTTCCACAGTGCGATTATGCTCATCATCACAAAGCAAATCAATGACAGATAGTTCCGAGTCTACGAACAAAGAGAAATCAATAAGTGAGTGGAAGAAGCTTGGAGGCCTCGACCAACATGTATGGGCTTACATTGACTATCAACATACACTTCTTGAATATCTATAATATGCTGCTTAGCTTACATTGATCAGTTGCAGTCTTCCAATGGCTTTGTTGTCCTTCAAAAGCAGTACTGTGGTCATCGGGAGCACTTCGCAAAAGTCTGTCAAGTGATTAAAATGTCACTATGAAGAATTGCATGAACAAATATGTGGTGGTTGGAGGTTAGCCTAAAAATAACCAAGCCAATTCATTTAGACAAATCCCCAAGTAATTTCTGTCGATGTCGCACTTACCCAAACCCAAAGAAGATAAGAAATGAGAGATAATAAGGGGGTGAGAGAACGAAAACAAACCAATTAAAGGTTTGGATTGGTTTCAAATTCTGCCATTTATTTAAATTAGTTACGTCCAGACTCCAGAGTTCTAAAACTTCCCGAGCAAAAGAAACCAAGACAACCAATGAAGTCTTAAAATTTCCAACCTCACTAATCCAACTCCCTCACGGTGCACACCCATAAACTGAAGGAAAAAAAGCATAGTGCAGTCATCAAAAGCAATCAAGCAACCAGTGGATACAAGTATATTTGGCATATGCTTCTATCTTATTTGAGTAGTGAGAACACCTTAAATCTGTTTGTTTGCCGTTGATGTCTTAAGTGGAGCAATAAGTTAGAAGAAACAAATAAAATAATGCTCACAAGAAAGCAATGCAATCATTCTCCAACCTCATAAAGAGCCCCTTTTATCTACTAAGTTGCTTTAAGATATAAATTTGAATGCTCAATAAAAACAACATATAAAAGTATTCACTCACTTCTTTGGTGATGTTTCAATCTGGCAGCTTAAAGGTACTCCTGCTTCTTCTGTATACATTCACCATATGCTACATGTTTCAGTTCCAAATTGCATTAAATGGAACCATTAAGACTTGACAGTTTACACAGTTGAGCAAATGTACTAGAGCTCATACTTTCTTCTTCAAATCTGCAAGCGTTTGCAGTAGTCTCATCTTTGGTAGGTATTCTTGGTTGATTTCTTGAGACACTGCCTGGCATCACAGAAAAGACTGTAAGTGCACCAGTTCATCCTCATGTTTTAATAATTGTCAAAATACATGAAAATAGAGTAGAACATATTTTGGCAACATTACAAATGACTTGACAGCGAGAAACCTTTTTTAAAACTTTGAAAAACTGATTTTTAGGTATTATGTATCGATACATATACATGTGTATCGATACAAATGTCCTGAAATTACTTCAGACTGATTTTGAGCAATTTGTATCGATACATATATCACTTGTATCGATACAAAAGTGGTCACTCAGAGGCAGAAGGTGATCTGTGTATCGAATCATGCTTGTATGTATCGATACACACCCCTGCTTCTCAGAAAACCAGATTGTGCTTGATGTATCGAATCATGCTTGCATGATTTGATACATATCAGTCAAGATTTCAATAAACTGATATATGTATCGATACACATACGTGTTTGTATCGATACATAGGTCAATATTTTCAAATTTACACGCTGGTCAAAGGGTTTGTATCGATACAAACCATCCTTTGTATCGATACATGTCTGTTAAATATTGCCTAAATTTGCTCAATCCTATTTTCTCTATAAATAGCAATATGGTGTGTCATTGTAAAGTAGAGAAAACTAGTGTGAAAGATCAGAAAACGCTTTGGATACAAATTGAGTGAGAATTTGCATCAAAGGTTTCATTCATCACAAATTCATCATCTTCATCAAGGATTGCAATCAAATTGGATTTTGAGTATGGGATCAATTCAATAAAGATTGAGTTCTTGTGTGATAACGTTCGATACGGTTCGCGGTGAATCAGAATCGTAGTCGGGTTGAATTGTGTGAAGAAGGTTCTAGTATTTCTCTCAAGTGATTCAAGATAGTGCGTGTCTTGAAGGATTCGACAACAAGAAACGAAGGACTCAGCTGGACGATCGGGTGCGGTTCGGCACAAGGTGGATTGTTGGAATCAGAGGGCGAAGTTTCGTTGTGTGTCGAGGTTATTCGCATTAGTTTACATTTTGTGTCGTTATAGGTGTATAAGATTCAATTGTAAACTGTGCACTCTTAGTTCATCAAGTTTTTGATCTATAAACTCTCAAATAACCCGTTTGGTTATTTGGGGGGAGACGTACTCGGACATACGCGTGGACGACGCGAAATCCGAGGAACTCCCTAATCACATCGTGTGTCTCTCTCTCTCTCTCTCTCTTTTATATTTCGTAATTTCGTTAATTTGTTAATCGATTGAATTTTTGGTGTTCGTATTGGTTCACAAAAAATTCAATTGATTCTTGCTTGATTGTGATTGATTTGAATATTGCTTGGTAACTTGTTTGGGATTGATTTTTAAATTGTTTAATTTGAATCGATTTTGAACTCGAACATTTTCGTGTCTTTTCAAAACCGTTCAAGGCTTATACTACCTTTCCTTTGGTCAATCGGTGCGTAGACTACCGATCCGGTGGCTCTTCCGCTCGCTTGATTAATTTGAAATAATTTTTTTTTAAAAACCGCATTGTTTTAAGTGTCACTTATTCAACCCCCCCTTCTAAGTGATAAGCCGAGTAGTCTAACAAAGACGTCTCCATCGTCCCTCCCTTTCACTATTGTACAACATTGGGAAATTGATAATTATAGTAAACTGAACATAAACAAGAAAAGAAATATAAGGCCATCAAAACAAAAGAAACAAGCTGCAGCATATACATTTAGCAACATAATTTGGATAGGAATCCTTGATCCTATTAATCCTTTTCCCCACCATATCATATGGCTATCATATAGGAAGTCTAACATAACCTGATTTTTCTGAGCCTAATGACTTATAAACCAAAATTGGCATCTACTCCCATTCTAATTAATTAGTAAAACGTGAAAATCAGGGATCATACAATGTAGGAATGTTTTATTTTCTCGAAAACCTCATAATAAGGAACCTTCTCTCTTTTGTAAGCAAACAGAACCGATCCTGAATAGGTTTGGCTGATATTTAATTCAGCAATCAGCTAAAAATAACCTTCCACTAGCTGGTGTCAGGCCATGCTTCATGTATATTTCAAACATGACCAGATTGGGATGTGGGAAACTACGTAACTAAACAATATATGTCACACAAAAATAGTAGTATGTTTAAACTGGCATGCAAAACTCACTTTCCAAGACTATAACAGCCGCAAAAAACTGCTATGCAGAAAGAACAATAGAGACTTACCATTCTGGTTGAAAGAGTTGCATTCCTGTGCATTTTTTGATAAGTTTAGCAAATTAAGAATGTCCAGGGACTGGTGTTCTTTGTGGATTTGTCCACCTATGCCTGAGCTTTCAGCCCAATTATTTGACCCCATCATCTGAACATTTTGTTGTTGTCGCTTCCTTTGTTCAAAGTATTGCTTCTGCCTGGTGGAAATAAGAATTTCATTACAATGCCAAAAAAACAACCAACAAACCTCAACAGAATCACTCCTCAAAGTCTCAACCAACCAGATTCCACATACAAGTATACTTAATATCTATGCTTTTTACCTCTTCTGTGTAGACATCCTCGACTGAAATTTCCCATCTCAGCACAAATTCCATCATGCACAAAATAGATACAATGATTAGATAGCAAAAGAAAAACAAACATCATGTCAGTTTCTCGGTTCAAACATGTTGCAATTCGGAAAGACATGATTAGCTAAATACCACTTCTACTAATAGTAAACCATGAAAATCACATTCCGAATTTGTTCCAATCGAAATGAAATAACCATATGTTTTCTACTTCAAAAAACCTCATAATTTTCACGACCGCGTAAAATAATCAGATTATGTTATCTTCTGGATCAATCAAAGCATTACATTTACATGTCATCATTTCAATACAAAAAATTCAGCAAGTACTATTATACATAGAACACTGTTAATCCTTCAATTAATATTCAGATTCTGTTTAGTTTTCCTCTCTAATTATGAAGTAAATCAGACTAAGATTGAAAGCATGTTAAATCAAGCACCAAAGATAATTCAAATTTTGCAAAAACGAACAAAAAAACTCACAGCAGTAACTTTCCTTCTCGATCCTCCCATCCATTGCAACATTGAGTCAAATGCGATCTAAAACCTAAAGTAGAAACGAATCACAATTGCAATGTAGAAACAGCTGAATTTGAAAATTCGATTGGAAAAAGTGTGATTCGAGGAACAAGTAAAAAGTAATGATGAAGCAATGTGAGAGATAGAATTTGCGATTATAGAGGAATTGAATCGAAGAAAATGAAGAAGAAACCTGAAATAGCGAATTGAGATTTGAATGTTGGAGCGTAGTGAAGAAGAGAAGATGAACGTTGAAAAGTGGAAATTGATAAGCTGAAGAAGCCGTTGCTTTGTGTAAATTTCAGCTAAAGTTGCACCGCGGGAAGAGGCTCAACCTTCCTATATGCTCTGTAGTTAAAAAAATAAAATAAAAATAAAAAACTACGTGTTTAAAATTATTTTGTATTTAGTCAAAAATAAATAAATTATTAAACTGTACTATTTATATGTATATGTATTGTTTTCACCGTATTTTTGTAAAAGTGTATAAATGTAAATATTAGTATCGTATAAGATCTTATTTGATTTGTTTCAACGAATATTTTCAAAATATTAAATTTCTATAATTTTTACTAATAGACAATTAAAGATATTCATAATCAAAATTAAGCATTGGCATACGTGCAATAGTCAATGAGTTTTTATATTTCGGGATGGAGGTAGTATCTTTATAAAGAGTTTGATGGAGTTCAATAAAAAACTACTCCCTCTGGCCTTATTTATAAGCACAAGTTGCTTTTTAGGTTCATTGAAGAAGTAATGTATCTAGTCTAGACTAGATACATTACTTTTCCAATGAACCTAAAAAGCAACTTTTGCTTATAAATAAGGCCGGATGGAGTATAAATTTGTCCTGTCATATCAGAAAGTGGGATGAAGAGAGATGACGTACGGCATGGGCGGTTCTTCTCATGGGCAAGTCCGGGCAATTACTCAAACTCTCGTCAAATTTTTGGTATTTTTAGGAGTTTATTTAGGGAAATTTAAAAAATTTAGGGGTTAATTTAAGGCAAAATTGAGATTTTTTGTTCAACACTGGTATTTTTATGGGTTAATTTAGAGAAAAATTGAGAATTTTTTGTTAGATTAAATTTTGCCCAGGCTCTAATTAGAATTTTTTGTTAGAATTTAGGGGTTAATTTAATGGCGCCTTTTTATCTGGCTTATTATGAGGATCATCATTTAATGTTTCAGATCCTTGTCAAGAATATTTTTATGAAGAATCTCTTTAAAGTGTATTTTTGGAAATAATCTATTTTAATCAATGTGGTCAATTGCTTGGGTCAAACAAATTCATGTGTTGTAATCTTTGTGATCTTCTCCTAAGCTTTGAAGTACGGAGTTAGGATTTTGTGTGTTTTAGCACTCTAAGCCTTTAGGTACGAGTGTGTAGTTTTTAGGAGTGTGTCTCCAAAACATTTGTGTTTGTGTTTCTGAAATCCTTGCTGTTTGTAAGGTTGTAAGGGAGTGAGATGGGATCTCAGACTTAGGAGTACCTAGGTTGAAGAGTCATTGGTAGTTGCCTAGGTTATGAGTTGTAAACGTGGTGTTTGCTGAGAACTTACAACTAGGACTATTATAGTGATATTCCTTCCTGGATTGGTATCCCCCAGACTAGGGCTTGTTTTAAGCGCCGAACTGGGTTAACAAATATCCCGTGCCTTTTACCTGCTTTCAGTTACTTGTTTATTTTTATATTGTGATATACGTGTTAAGGTGCTTAGAACACTGTATCGCACATCACGTTTAAGTGTTAAGGTGCTTAGAACATTGTATCGCACATCATGCTTAGCGTGCCAGGAATTTCAATTGGCATCAGAGCAGGCACCCTGCCTGTCTCTAGGGTGAGATACAGGACCTAAAATCTCTGGCATCATGGAAAAAGATGGAGGATACATGAATAGACCACCTTTGCTCAATGGATCAAACAACTATGATCACTGGAAATCTAAAATGACTGCTTTTCTAAGATCTATTGATAGCAAGGTATGGAAGGCTGTTTTGACTGGATGGGATCATCCCATTATTGCCAGCAAGGAAGGGACCTCAACAGGAGTGAAGAAACCAGAAGTTGAGTGGACTACAGAGGAGGAAGTTGTAGCTCTCTACAACAACAAAGCCATATATGCCCTGTTTAATGGGGTGGACACAAATGTTTTTAAGTTGATCAAAAACTGTGTGTCAGCCAAAGAAGCATGAGAGATCTTGAAAACTTGTTATGAAGGTACCACAAAGGTGAAGCAATCAAAGATTCAACATCTCACATCCAGGTTTGAAACACTGAAAATGAAGGATGATGAGAGCATTCAAGACTTTCATATGACACTCTTGGATATTGCTAACTCATTTGAAGCCTTGGGAGAGAAGGTGTCTGATGAGAAACTGTCAAGAAAACTTCTCAGATCTCTTCCCAAAAGATTTGACACGAAGGTAACAGCAATTGAGGAAGCACATGACATCTCCACTATGAAGATGGATGAGTTGGTTGGTTCTCTTCAAACCTTTGAAACTGTCTTAGATGAACGTGGTGACAAAAAGAACAAGAGCATTGCTTTTGTTTCAAATACTGATGAGGACAATGCTCAAGATGAGGATGAAGAAGAAGAAAGCATTGCAGATGTCATTGCCATGCTCGGAAGACAGTTCAACAAGGTGCTGAAAAGAGTTGATCGCAGGAATCGTCAGAGTGCTCCAAGCATCAGATTCGACATCAATAAACAGCAAAATGGTCTGAAGAAACCCAAGCCTGAAGAGAAGAATAATCAAAGCAAGGGTGTTCAATGTCATGAGTGTGAGGGATATGGACATATAAGATCAGAATGTGGAACCTATCAGAAAAGACAGAAAAAGGGTTTGAGTGTGTCTTGGTCAGATGAAGATTCTGAGGAAGAGCATGAGTCTGCTAAACATATGACTGCCTTGACTGGAGTTTGTATCACAGACAGTGACACTGATGAAGATGGTGATGTGGCTTATGATGAACTGGCTAGTACTTACAAAGAGCTACTCACTAGGTTTGAAGAAATGTGTAGGCTCCTTGAGAAGCAGAAAAAGACCATCAATCTTCTTCAGGCTGAAGTAAAAGCTCAAGCTGAGAAGACTTCAGAAGCTCAAGAAGAAGTTGCTTTTGTCAATGCTCAAATAGATGACTTGAAGAAACGTGTAAGTCAGCTAAACTCAGGGACAAACATTCTTGAAGAGATCTTGGAGAATTTACCAAGTGGGAAGGCCAAGTCAGTGGGTTATAACTACTCAAATTTAAATCAATATCAACAGAATCTTGAGACGAAGTTCAAATCTGCTGAAGATGTTTTTGATCCCTGCACTGGACAGACGATGTTGAAGCATCCTGCTCAGCATTCTAAAACATACCCAGTTCCCAAGTTTGCTCTTGAATCTAATCCTCGTGGTCATCAAAGGCCTAAGATTCAAAGAGTGTATCGTAGATGGGTTTGTCATCACTGTGGAAAAAGATGACACATTAGACCTTTCTGCTACAAACTTCATGGCTATCCTGCTCAACAACCTAAAGCTAATGAAGTGAAGGAAGATGTGAAGGAAGATGTACCTATCAAGAAGGAGTGGAAGCCCAAAACAGAAAGTGTTGGGTTAATTGCTCACACATCTCTGAGAGCCTCATCAAGGGAAGATTGATACTTTGACAGTGGATGTTCCAGACATATGACTGGTGAAGAAAAATATCTCATGAATATGAGACCCTACCAGACCAGCTTTGTGACTTTTGGAGATGGTGCTAAAGGGGAAATACTAGGAATTGGAGATCTTGTAAATCATGGATTGCCCAACTTGGAGAATGTGCTTTTGGTTAAAGGACTCACAGCAAATCTGATTAGTGTAAGCCAGCTATGTGACCAAGGCTTAAAAGTCAACTTTACCAAGTCTGAGTGCCTTGTCAATAATGAGGAAGACCAGCTGCTAATGAAAGGAACCAGGTCTAAAGATAATTGCTACTTGTGGATATCTCAGGAAGAAGCCCTTAATACCACTTGTCTCAGTTCAGCAGCAGATGAAGTGAAGCTGTGGCATCAAAGGCTATGTCATCTTCACTTGAAAGGGATGAAGAAAGCAATATCATCTGAAGCTATCAGGGGCTTACCTAAATTGAAGATTATTGAAGGTAACAAATGTGGTGAGTGTCATATTGGTAAGCAAGTTAGGATGTCGCATCCAATGCTGGAGCATCAGACAACTTCCAAAGTTCTTGAGTTACTCCATATGGACCTTATGGGTCTCATGCAGGTTGAAAGCTTAGGAGGGAAAAGGTGTGCTTTTGTGATGGTGGATGACTACTCAAGGTATACTTGGGTAAATTTTATTAGAGAAAAGTCAGATGCCTTTGAAGCTTTCAAGGAATTATGTCTTCAGATTCAGAGGGAAAAAGCAAGTAATGTGGTAAGAATTAGGACAGATCATGGAAAGGAATTTGAGAACTCCAGGTTCAATGAATTCTGTGCTACTAAAGGAATTAAGCATGAGTACTCATCTGCTATCACCCCACAGCAGAATGGAATAGTTGAAAGAAAAAATAGGACTATCCAAGAGTCAGCTAGAGTCATGCTTCATGCCAAAAATGTTCCCTATCACTTTTAGGCTGAAGCCATGGACATTGCCTGTTACATCCACAACAGAGTAACCCTAAGAAAATGTACCTCTTCTACTTTGTATGAGCTATGGAAAAATAGAAAGCCAACTGTTAAACATTTTCATGTGTTTGGAAGCAAATGCTACATCCTAGCTGACAGAGAGCCTAGAAGAAAACTTGATCCTAAAAGTCATGAAGGAATTTTTCTGGGATACTCTCCAAACAGTAGAGCCTATAGATTTTATAATTCTAAGACTCAAGTAATGATGGAATCTATAAATGTTGTTGTCCAAGATTCTCCCTGGGAAGATTATGTTGGTGAAGATCAAGGTATTCCTGTTGTTGACAATGCTGAACAAGATGTTGAAGCATCTGAACATCTGTGTGATAATCAATCTGATGAAGAAATAGCTGAAGAGGAAAGTGTGGCAAATGCTGAAGCACAAGCTCAAAAGAAAGGTCCCTCAGTACGTGTTCAGAAAAATCATCCCACAGATCTGATCATTGGTAATCCTGAACAGGGGATAACTACTAGGAGATCAAATGATGTGATTTCAAATTCTTGCTTTGTGTCACTATTTGAACCTAAGAATGTCAAAGAAGCTTTAACTGATGAAGCCTGGATAGAGGCTATGCAAGAAGAATTAAACCAGTTCAAGAGAAGTGAAGTGTGGGATTTGGTTCCAAGACCAAATGATGTGAATGTGATTGGAACAAAATGGGTTTATAAGAACAAGTCAGATGAGAATGGTGTTGTTACCAGAAATAAAGCAAGACTTGTAGCTCAGGGATATACTCAAGTTGAAGGCCTTGACTTTGAAGAAACATTTGCACCTGTTGCTAGACTAGAATCCATCAGACTTCTGTTGGGTGTAGCATGTATTCTTAAGTTCAAGCTTTACCAGATGGATGTAAAAAGTGCGTTTCTAAATGGATACCTACAGGAAGAGGTGTATGTTGAGCAACCAAAGGGGTTTGTTGACCCTGAACACCCTAGCCATGTTTACAAACTAAAAAAAGCTCTGTATGGGTTGAAGCAAGCACCCAGGGCATGGTATGAAAGGTTGACTCAGTTCTTGGAAGACCAAGGTTACAGGAAGGGAGCTTCAGACAAGACCTTATTTGTTAAACAAGAAGGAGGTAAGTTTATTATAGCCCAAATCTATGTTGATGACATAGTGTTTGGTGGGATGTCAGATACGATGGTCCAACATTTTGTCAAGCAAATGCAATCAGAGTTTGAAATGAGTCTTGTTGGAGAATTGACTTACTTTCTTGGACTTCAAATTAAACAAATGGATGATACCATTTTCATATCTCAAAGTAAGTATACAAGAAACATAGTCACGAAGTTTGGAATGGAAAGTGCCACCTCCAAAAGAACACCAGCACCCACTCATTTGAAACTTACTAAAGATGAAAAGGGAATAAGTGTTGATCAAAGTCTCTATAGAAGTATGATTGGGAGCTTGCTATACCTGACTGCAAGTAGGCCTGACATCACTTATGCTGTTGGAGTATGTGCCAGATATCAAGCTGATCCTAAGGTGAGCCACTTGACTCAAGTCAAGAGGATTCTGAAATATGTGAATGGAACTAGTGACTATGGAATAATGTACTCTCATTGTGAAGACTCTGTGCTCTATGGATATTGTGATGCTGATTGGGCTGGAAGTGCATATGATAGAAAAAGCACTTCATGAGGATGTTTCTTTCTATGAAATAATTTGATTTCTTGGTTTAGCAAGAAGCAAAACTGTGTGGCATTATCTACAGCTGAGGCTGAGTACATAGCTGCTGGGAGTAGCTGCTCACAACTTGTTTGGATGAAACAGATGCTGAAGGAGTACGATGTCAAACAAGATGCTCTAACATTGTACTGTGACATAATGAGCGCCATAAACATCTCAAAAAATCCAGTTCAACATAGCAAGACCAAACACATTGACATTCATCATCACTTCATAAGAGATCTTGTTGAGAACAAAATTGTGACTTTGGAGCATGTTGGTACAAAGGAGCAAGTGGCAGATATATTTACCAAAGCACTTGATGCTGTGCAGTTTGAGAAGTTAAGGGGCAAGTTGGGAATTTGCCTCCATGAAGAATTGTAGCACCGTTTAGGATAGTGGCGCGTGCAGCAGTTATTTTTAATTTATCCTATCAAGTGTTGCACGTTGATCAAGGTAATCATGGTTCCAATTTCTCCTTAAACACGCCATTATCAAGGGTTGGTTATTTTCTTTTCAAATCTTCTCACATTATTTCTTTCCTTATTTACTTTACATACTACTACAACCTCTCCACTTCTCTCTCAAATCTCTCCACCAAACCTACCAACCTTCACCACTATCAATCCTACTTTCTCAAAAACCTCGCAGTCACCATGTCTCAAACTTCTCCCCTCAACTCTCCTGCAACCGTCTCTCCCAACCACTCCTCACCGTCGCAAGACAACCCCTCCATTGAACCACCCTCTAACATCGTCACAGATGCTATTCGTCTAACCACCATTCACCCATCCTTTGCTTCTGCACTCAACCACAAACCTCACAAAACTTCATCATCATCCAAACCCAAATCCACATAGAAAACCAAAACGATTGTCACTAAGAAACCCAAAGCCAAGAAATCCAAATCCAGATACTCTTCTGATTTCGACATGCAAGCGTTTCTTCTTGCAAATCAGGGCTCAGATAGTGTGAATGTGGGATTCGATGCTGCAGCAACTTCTCATAATGTGCATATCGACGAAAATACTGTTGAAATCCCTAATTCTGAAAAGGGGGAAAGTGTTTTGGAAACTGAAAAGACAAAATCACATGTTCCTGACTCTCCTGAGGATGATGGACACGATGAAGATGCTCAGATTGTTGGAGATGTTCTCCAATCTTTGGCTAAGAGTATTCCTCAAGAGGATGCGACGTCGGATGCTTCAACATCCTTGGCGCAAGGAGAAGCTCTCACTGATGCTGGTAAAAATGTTACAACATCTGAGGTTGAACCAGAAAATGGTGACTCTAAAAAGACTGCTGAAGAGAATGTTAGTGAAGAAGAAGATGTTGTGGTTGTAAAATCTGTTGGTACATCTCAAGCAGGAAAAACTGGTGTTGGTAGGAGACTTAGAGAAAGAAAAGGCAAAGAAATTGAGGTGGAAATTGAAGCACCAAAGTATGTGAAGAAAAAGAAGAGTGCACCAACTAAGTCTCCCAAGAAAAAGTTTGTTGGTCCTAGTAGGAGCTCAAGCAAGGTTGAGATTCCCTCTCAACAGAAGAAGAAGACCTCCAAGAGGAAGACCATTAGTCTGAGTGACTCAAACTATGATGCTGCAGAAGATGTTCCAAACATCACTCCCTCACCTCATAAGAGGGCTCTCAAGAAGAAAAAGTCTGTTGCTGTTGTGTCTGATGAGGATGCTGAATACGATGCTCCAAGCATCACAACATCTAAGAAGAGAGTTGGTGGAAGATTCATACCACCCAATGTTCCTGATGTTCCCATTGATGGTGTCTCCTTCCATTTCATTGACAGTGTCAAAAAGTGGAAATATGTGTTTGCTAGAAGAATTGGGCTGGAACGAGAGTTATCTGATGAAACTTTGGCCTGGAAAGAGGTCATTGAGCTGTTGAATGAAGCTGGGCTGATGAAGATAGTTAGTGGCTTGGGCAATTGTTATGCCAAGCTGGTCAAGGAGTTTATTGTGAATATAGCTGAGGATTGTGACAACCCACTCAGCAATGAATATCAAAAAGTATATGTGAGAAACAAGTGTGTGGCGTTCTCTCCCATCATCATCAACAGGTATCTTGGTAGGCAAGAAGATGGGTACTCTGCAATTGATGTCACCAACAATGAAGTCTGCAAAACCATCACTGCCAATCAGGTCAAGGTGTGGCCTTCTAAAGGTAAAGTTCCCTTGTGCATGCTCTCTGTTAAGTATGCAGTTTTGAATAAGATAGGCACTGTGAACTGGGTTCCCACTCAGGGGCGGACCTACGTAAGGGCATACTGTGGCCAAGGCCACAGTGGTATTTTCATTTTTAATAGGTATATGTGTATATATATTTTTGTTAACTGTTTAGTATATATACATGTTACGGTTAAATTTTATCACTCAGTTTCATGTGCTCCAGTGGTGTTGTGCGTGTGTTGTTATTGAACTTTCCTGGGTTCGATTCCTGCAGCCCATATTTTTAATTGATTTTTTTTGCAAAAGAATGGCTATGTTGCCACTAACCTCCCTTATTTATTACTATTTAAGGCAGCAAATATACTTATCCCTCTATCTGATACCTTTTCTTGTGTGTGACTTAAATTAACTTCTCAACTTTCCCTTTTCTTCTCACTCACCCTCTCAAATACAATTGTTGCATAAGAACTTTCTTTCATTGAAATAATAAAATACGGGTAGAAGAGAGAGTAATTAAACAAGGATTAACTCTCTCTACTAAATAGAAAAAATATCCATTAATCTTATTTTATACTATTAACAACCATTGCACACCATTAATCAATATTATAGATTTATATATTTTTAAGGAACATCATTTATTTTAATTGAGCTCAGTAATATAAGAAATTATTTTAGATTTTCTTAAAATTCTACTTTATTATATATGAATTTAGACGTTATTGAACGATGCAATATTATTTGAATATTAATGGTCTATAAAAAATTTCTCCAATCAATGTTTTGATAATCAGAGGACTAAGTTTAACAAAATGAAAAAAATTTGGTGTTTATTTTCTTGAATTTCTCTTTTATTTTTAATATACTTTAGTTTATAATTTCTTTTTTTAATATATATATATATATATATATATATATATATATATATATATATATATATATTTTGTTCTCTAATTTATAAAGTTCTTTAATATTTGGCCACACCATTATTATATGGCTGGATCCGTCCCTGTTCCCACTACCCACACTTCTCATATAGCCACTGGTTTGGCAAGACTCATTTACTCTGTTGGGACTGGAACTGAAGCTGACTATGGAACTTACATTTTTGAGCAAACTATGGCTCATGGCAAGTCTTGGGCTGTCAAGATGCAAATAGCTTTTCCTAGCCTCATCTGTGGAATTATTCTTGATTAATACCCCAATATTTTGACTGCTGCTGATGAACCACTCAAGAGAGAGGCACCCCTTTCTCTCCATTTTAAGTTGTTTGAAGGAGCCCATGCTGCTGACATAGCAGGGCCAATTAAGAGCAAGTCTGCACCAAGGCAGGTACCACCTTCCAATCTGAATAGAAAAGACATGATTGCCTCTTTGGAAGCTACTGTTAGGGCTCTGGATGAGCAAAAGAAAGGGCTTGAATTGGTTATATCTGCCCTGAAACAAAAGGAAGCTGAGGAAGCAGGTGTGGGTGCTGAGGGTGAGACTGCAAATGATGCAGATATGATGGATGCTGGTAATGATGCTGCAGCATCTGACGCAGCTTTAAATGAAGATGCTGGTGGTGATACAGAAGAGCTGGAGGTGACTGGTTCCAGTGATTCTGATTAGAGGATATTCTATGTATAGGCTTGTTATTTTGGTTTCTTTAGTTTTCTGTTACTTTTGTTCCTGTTCTGATGTATGGGCATAGACTATGGTGACCCTTGTTTTGTATTAACTCTGATGCTCTTGGACCTCTTAACTCTGTACTGATATATCTGTCAAATTTGTGGCAAAAAGGGGGAGTATAATTTGGATGGTTATTTGGTGTGTTTTATTATGATCTCTGTCTCTACTGGTAGTCTGCCCTGATCTGGTTATGCTATATCTGTAGAGTAGGTTGCATGAAGTATATGTATGTGTGGACCTGTATAATCTGATACCTGATATGTGCATGAGTGTTTAGAGTAATGACATGTGATCTGCAGGGGGAGATGTTGGATATGATGCTCCAACATCCTATGCATATGTGCAGGGGGAGATGTGTTGTGAAATGTTGAAGCATTCTACTCAACATCCTATCAATGTTTATTTTCCTGACCATTTAAGGCTAAATAGTTTTGTGTGTTCCGCTGTTGCATGCCTCTCTGATAAACTTAAAAGATACATCTTTATTCTTGTCTACTTTTCTCCATGAGGGAGTAGTATGGAAACTGTTTTGAAGGATAGTCTCTACTGATCTTTATGCTTGTGTGCTTATGTTAAGAAAAAGAAATGTAGTTTAAATATCTGTATGGTCATAATTTGTTTTAGCCAAAAATTTGCCAAAGGGGGAGTTTGTTGAGTCTTTGGTGATTGGCTGCATTTTTGGTAAAATAAACTTTGTAGCAGGATGTGTGATAAGATGCCTCAACATCGTATCACGCCTTTGGATGTGTGCGCGCGCATGTTCTATTTATGGAATGTTTGTTTCTCTTTCATGAATCTTGCATGGCGCCTTTTTATTTGGCTTATTATGAGGATCATCATTTAATGCTTCAGATCCTTGTCAAGAATATTTTTATGAAGAATCTCTTTGAAGTGTATTTTTGGAAAGAATCTATTTTAATCAATGTTGTCAATTGCTTGGGTCAAACAAATCAAGCCCATGTTTAATTCTGGATCAAGGACTTCTGCCTGGAGTATTTAAAGATTGTGCTAAACCTAATTTGGTTGTTGTTCACACCGATATTGTTTTGTCTAGCATTCTAGGTTTTTGCGTGTGTATTGTTATTGTGAGTCTTTCTTGTGTCTCATTGATGCAAGCTTAGGACGTGTGTTCTTGTGTTGTAATCTTTGTGATCCTCTCCTAAGCTTTGAAGTACGGAGTTAGGATTTTGTGTGTTTTAGCACTCTAAGCCTTTAGGTACGAGTGTGTAGTTTTTAGGAGTGTGTCTCCAAAACATTTGTGTTTGTGTTTCTGAAATCCTTGTTGTTTGTAAGGTTGTAAGGGAGTGAGATGGGATCTCAAACTTAGGAGTTCCTAGGTTGAAGAGTCATTGGTAGTTGCCTAGGTTATGAGTTGTAAACGTGGTGTTTGCTGAAAACTTACAACTAGGACTATTATAGTGATATTCCTTCCTGGATTGGTATCCCCCAGACTAGGGCTTGTTTTAAGCGCCGAACTGGGTTAACAAATATCCCGTGCCTTTTACCTGCTTTCAGTTACTTGTTTATTTTTATATTGTGATATACGTGTTAAGGTGCTTAGAACATTGTATCGCACATCACGTTTAAGTGTTAAGGTGCTTAGAACATTTTATCGCACATCGTGCTTAGCGTGTCAGGAATTTCAATTCTTCAACCTCACAAAGAACCCTTTCTATCTCTTCAGTAGTTGCATTAAAATAGTACAAATATGAAGGCTAATTGACAATAACATAAAAATGTAAACAGACACTTCTTTGGTGATGTTTCAACCTGGCAGCATAAAGATGCTCATGGTTTAGTTATATTCATGTTGCAACATGTCTCAGTTGAGCACATGTCTTAATGGAACCAAATGCTGCATTTCTCAGTTTCAAATTGCATTTAAATGGAACCATTAAGACTTGACAGTTTACACAGTTGAGCAAATGACCTAGAGCTCATACATTCTTCTTCAAATCGGCAAGCATTTACAACAGTCTCATGTAGCCGTCAAAGAAAGACATATTCATCGTCCCTCCCGCTCAAACTATTGTATAATATTGGGAAATTGGTAATAAAAAAGACTTACTACTTAACCAAAATTGGCATTTTTTATATACTGCAATAATTACATACTATTCTAGTTAATTAGTAATGCATCAAAATCAGCAGAAAGAAATCAGGTGGATAATACTCTGCAAACGTACATGACCTATTTTCTTGAAAATCCCCTGATAAGAAACCTTCCGTATTCTGTAAGCAAACAGAGAAAATCGAAACCATCCAAGTGATTGTCCAGCAAGAAGGGTTTCACTCATATATTGAATACAACTATAAAAACCCTCCACTAGCTAGTGACAGTCCATGCTTCATTTATATCCAAACACAAACAAATTGAGCAACTGTTTAAACTAATTAACAAATAAATGTAACAAAAACAGTAGTATGTTCAAACTGACATGCAAATCTCACTTTTCAAGTCTAAAACAGCAGCAACAAAACTACTATGCATAAAGAATGCTATACACCTAGCCTTGAAGATTAGTCAATCTATGCCTAAGCTTGCAGTACATCTAAAACAGCAGCAACAAAACTACTATGCAGAAAGAGACTGCTATTCTTTGAAGATTAGTCCATCTATGCCTAAGCTTGTAGCAAGGAGAATTTCTAAGTTACTAATTATATATTCATTGCAAATTGGACGCCCTGTTATGTCGTCAGTAAGAAAAACAATCATCCAGGGAATAAATGATCAAACCATCTCTTCTTGATGCCACAACTACATAATCATTGCATGCCATTGTGTCCACACACAGATCATTGACATATGAGCTCATCAACTTTTACCATCCATATGAGCTCAACATATGAGATTATCTACTTTCACTATCCTTATTCCAAAAAAATGACCATAAAAAACTAAAATACTATCACAAATAGATTAACCGAATATTTAATCATGTAATAAACCAATGAATCTAAAAGAAAAATAAACAACTCTAAAAGAGACAGCACACAAAGAAACTTCCATAAATGCATATAAGCATTTACAATATAAGAATCATAGATGCAAGACAAAAACTACAGTGTCATGTCAAAGCTAATTAACCACATTCATTTCATCACAGTGGACATAGGATCATATTCATTGATGCCTAACACAGTTTAGAAAAGACCAAAACTAAAATGATGTCGTATATACACACAAAAAAAAGAAACTATGTCTCATAATGTTCGGTAGTTAAGAATAGACTTCATATGTCTATCACGCAATTCTTAATCATTGATGCCAGCACCAAGGTCTCCTGCACGTGTAGGCGGGTAATTATTTGCCAACAGTGAATCGACAAAACATTCCAACGGCTTCAAAATAACATCTGGTGCTATTTGCACATACACCTGAAAGTGACAGAAAATTAACCAATTAGTAATAAAATAATTGAACATAAGAAGTAAATTTGAAGGAGTAATCACTCACTGTTGAAGAAATTCCCCATAAATTACGATGCAGCTTTTTTGCTTCTTTTAGTGCTTCAATGGTTTTGTCTGTGACAATAACATCCTGCATTACTGCTTTGAAGTTTCCACCGGTCAGCCACTCAATCTACAGTTTAATAAAAAAAAATAAACATACAACAAAATATTAGAAATATAGTGTAAAATGAAATTTGTAATCAGATTGGCATGTGATGTTGACACGTCTAATTAGTTTAAATTGTTTTAATTAAAATATCATGAAACACAGTTACCTGTTTTCCTGTCTGAACAAGTAAACATCCCGCTGGAATTGTCACTTCGGCCTTTCTTCCATTGTTTAGCCAACAGTTCAAACTATGAAATCTACTCTGACCTTGGATGGTCAGGAAGTTAGAATTATAGTGATATGGTGCCAAAACAGTTCCTCTTTGGCCAAAAATACCAAATTAGCACCATTTGGAGCTAATACATGTGGACCTTAATAGACAAATAATTGCATTACAATCACTGAATCATAATACATTTTGGATTGATTAGATGGAATGAAACACTATGTAGGAGTTGCAAGAAAAAACATTGAGCAATAACCCTTTTCAAGAATATCAAAGACCAAAAAAGTATCGTACATTGTCCATCAAAGAGCTAAATGTCTCTTTAGAAATACCAAGTCTTATACCTATCATCTCAGCAACAACCTATATAACATAACATTATAATCTATTCCAAAAGAGGCTATGCGTATGTTTGAATACGCGTTGGAACAGACAAACGCGCGTTTAAAGGGGCTAAACGTGAGTTTTCATTTTCATAAGATATTTGGCTAGTTGAAGTGAAAATGATTCTAGCAGCCTAAAGTCGATTTCAGGTGAAGCCATGATTTGTAGCTTTCACGTTGAGAGGCAAATCGATTCTTCTGGATAACCGTTAAACATTTTCTTTATATTCCATTATTGCCCTTAATAATAGCTATCAATAATTTCTATTATTCTTTCATAAGAAAATTACACAAAAGTTTCAAGATTGCTCCACCTTCTTTCCCCTGCAATTTTTTTTCTGCGTGCTACAGTACCCATGTCTTAAGGTCAGGAATGATAAGAGAAATTGGCTTTGGAAAGAAACTTATACATGGGCTTTGAAGACCCATTGTATTTTATTTGAGACATTTTTTTTTATGGAATTTTTATTTAAGAGATGGTAATTTTTACAATTGATGAAAAAGTGTTGGTTTCATTTTTTTTTTATTTGGTTTCACATTTTAGTTGATAAGTAACTAGATTTTTTTTTTTTTGGTGTTAGTAACTAGATTTTATTTGGCAATTTAGGTTTTTTTTTAATGCAAACACGTTTTTTTAGATTTTGACGAAAGAATTATAGTTTATAATTAATCAAAAAATTGAGCTAAATAATGCAAAAAAAAAATTACTAATTTTTTTATTATAATAAATAGGCCCATTTTTTATTAAATTTAAATAATTATCTATGATATAAATGAAATATATAGTTTTAAATTAAAACCCATTTTGGTAGTTGCACATCCAAAAGCAATTTTGATTGAAGTTATCCAAACAATATGAATTGATGAGAATCATTTTAACTTTACTGTATCCAAACATAAAATAATTTAACTCAACTCACTTTTAACAAAAATCAATTATGTCAAACTCAATTCTACCAAAATCAGTTTTAGTCACCGTCAAACCAAACACACGCTATATGAGTTTGGTATATAATTAAAAACAAAGGAAAGAAACATTTTGCCGCCATCAAAATATTCATTCCTTTTACATCTGAACGGAAAGTGGCAAGGACACCATTATTTTGACAGAAAATATAGCTTAATTCAACATTTGGTCTCTTATATTTATTTAGGTTTTAATTTGGTTCCTTATGATTTAAAAGTTTCAATTTGGTTCCTTATATATATAGAAAATGTTAAACAGTGCACCGAGTGCATTAGTTAATCATATTAATATAAAAATATTTTCTTGTAACTTGTGCATTTAATGTAAAAAGATATTTTTTTAGCATTAACTTTATCTTTTTATTTCTTTTTTTAGAATGTTTAACTAGTGCACCGGGTGCACTGTTTAGCATGACTCATGTTTATTTTAGGTTTCAATTTGGTCATTTCCGTCAGTTTTGTCATTAATACCGTTTAATTTGGACATGTGTCCAAGTGTCAAGGTGTCCACGTAAATATTCTGTCTGACACATGTGATAAAACTGACTAAAAGGACCAAATTGAAACTTAAAATAAACATAAAGGACCAAATTGAAACTTTTAAAACATAAGGGACTAAATTAAAACTTAAAATAAACATAAGAGCCAAAATATTGAATTAAGCCGAAAATATATAAAATGTGGATGTGTGCATATATTAACATAAATTAATTATTAATAAATATATGGAGGGGTATGTATGTCATTATAAAACTATGGGTCTGTTTGTTTTGACTTATTTAAAAATAGATTTTATAATGTTAAATAATTTTGTGTAAAAATTTTTTGCAAAGAAACTTTTTATAAAAGCTTCAAATAAAAATTTGGTTTGAATAGTTATTTTTAAAATATTATTATAGGTATTTCATCATTTTATTGAAACTTTTTTTGATATCAAAATTTCAATAAATCACTTAATTTTGAAGCTATTTCAAACATATTTTCATAAAAATCATTTTTGAAATATAACTTTTTGAAAAATTGTGATTTTGACTAAGTTTTTGAAAAACGTTTTTGTCATATGATTTCAAAATTAGTGTTTCAATTTAGAAAAAAAAAACATAAAAATATTTGTAATATTTTGAAAAACGGTTTTATAAAATCTATTTTAAAAAATACAAAGAAAAAATTCATTTTTTAATAGAGGTTAAAATTCACAATCACTTTGCATTCTTTCTTTTTTTGGTCAACTTCGGATAATCACTTTGCATTCTATCATATATAATATTCATCCTCACATAACATGTATGAATTCAACGGTCATATTTAATACATGAAAATAAGAGAGACGTGTATTCTTTGTAAGATATATTGATGGTATCATGCATATAGTTGGCGGTTTTTTTAGGATTTAAATGCATGACATCTTCTAGTCATATTTAATTTATGAGAATGAGTCAAAATTAATTGTGTGTGATTTATCTAATATTCAAAACAATGTATTATTTTATTTTATTTATCTTTTCTTTATTCATACTGGTAAAACTTATATTTCTTAAATTTAAGTTAAACAATAAAATTTTCATATTAAGTTCAAAATAAAATTATGGACGAAGGGTAAGTTTGATCTTTAATTTGAACAATATTTGATACTCCCTTTGTTCCATATTAAGATGTCCGAGCTCAAAATTAAGCTCACCTTGTTTATTTACAAGTGATCTTTCTTAGTTATGAAATTTACTTTTTGCACCCCTAAGTTTCCTCAAGCACCCCCTGAATTTACCAAAATAGATTTCATCGCCGCCTAGGAAGCGAACATTTTTCCCTTCATAGACATTGAGTGTGTAAATTTTATGGTGTGTCCTTCCTAGTCAAGGTACAACCACCCCCCCCCCCCCCCCCCAAAAAAAAAAAAAAAACCCTTTTTCAAAATCCAAAAACTTGTAAACCTCATCAAAATTGAAGGTTTGTTGCTCATTGGTGGTCGAAATCCCCTAACAAATAAAGATGAAAGCTTTAGACAAGGGGGTAAGTCCACATTTTGGACGTTCCCAAATTAATTTCTCAGTGTTTTTTTTACTGACTGGTGTTGTTTATTGCCCATGGAGTGAACGATGTATAAGATGTTTGCTGCCCAGGGAGCAAACATGTTTGATGCTGCTGTTTTGGTGGATTTTTGTCTGAATCATTTGATTATATATTTATATAATTGTATTGAGTTACTGTAACGTTATTGTGCAGACATGAATTGATTATCTACTTTGGTTAAACGTGTTAGAGGGAGTAGCTCCTCTACTAGGATAGATCGGGATGCGGAGCGTCCTACTAAGACTCGTCATCACCAAGATGAGCCCGAGGTTGACGATGATGAACCGTTGGATCTTGAGCCATTACAATTCGAGATGTCGGATGAGGAGATGAACGGGGCTGAGCCTGAGGCGGAGGATGAAGGTGGAAGTGAGGGAGAAGATAATGAAGTTGAATTCCAAAATCCATTGGAGTGTCAGCCAAATCCAAACGTATTTTCAGGATTATCCAAAACCGGAATCGTTTTGTAAATCGGGTTCATCTCTAAAAGGAGAGAGCTTTTAACTTGAAAATCTTCTTGTCTACACTCATATGAAACTCACGCGATTTTTACTCTCATTCCATATGAGCTTGTACTTCGAAACTAAGATATTGTTTAGATGATTCAAATCTGTGATATTTGGCTTATTTATAATTGTGCATTTCTTGTTCGGCAAGAAATAAAATGTGGAAAGTTTACAAAAGATGGAGTCATTGCTCATGTTGGACTTGTGGGGTATCTTTGGTGTGTTAATTGTGTTTTTTATTTCCTTTTATTTTCTCTTTTCAACTTTTTGTCTTTTGAATATTATTGCAGAGTCATGGACACCTATATGCTGCTTCTTTCGTGGGTATGCTACTAGAACTACTAGAAACTAGAAATGTGAAAGGAATACATTGAATTGAGATGCAATTGGTATATTTTGATAGAAATCAAATTTGACCCGGGATATTGACATACTATAATTGTAGTAGTGTTGTTGACCGTCTAATAGTGTGCCCCTATAAAGTCTCACGGGACACAATACCAATTAGATATGTCAATACGTAAAAAAATTTAAAATTCTAAATTCGATACTGTCGCAATACGTTATTTAAAAATTAAATTTAAAATTAAATATATAAATACACAATATATAAAAATGACTAAAATCAATAATATTAATATTATTTTTTTGAACAGCTTTAAATTTTATTGATAATAATCCCCACTTATACACAAGGAGTGTTTAGTGAGGAAAGCAAACAAACCCACCCACAAAGCAGGGGCGGTTACAATAACATTAATAATATTAAAGGCAGAAAATATCTAGTTTTATATCAGAATTTTGAAAAAAACTCAAATGTTTAACAACTTGTTATATAGTAGGACACCATAGTTTTTCTTTTGAAAAGTAAAAAATTATATTAACAAAGGAAAACCACAAGAAGTGCTAAAGATACAAACAAGCATCGAGTATTGGGACGTATCAGACATGTACCAGATATTACTTTTTTATTTTAAAATGATTATTTAACCGATATTTTTTCCGATACGAGTATCGAGACG
Source organism: Trifolium fragiferum (assembly GCA_954870985.1). Taxonomy (NCBI): domain Eukaryota; kingdom Viridiplantae; phylum Streptophyta; class Magnoliopsida; order Fabales; family Fabaceae; genus Trifolium; species Trifolium fragiferum. The sequence goes on along the minus strand of OX940794.1, from coordinate 5,944,692 downwards.
TATCGAAAGAGTATCGGATATTATTTTTTTATTTAAAAATAATGATTTAACCGATACTTTACCGATACGAGTATCGGAACGTATCGGAAGAGTATCGGTATCGAGTATGTATCGGACCCGATACATCACCATTTTTTGAGTATCGGGGCTTTATAACCATGCCCCAAGGCTATGAAGATAAAATGTAATCCATTATAAACGAGGAAATATTTTTTTCTACCCCAACATTTATCTCTTTACCCCAACATATTTTATAATATTTCCATTATACCCTTATCTTACTCTAATATATTTTATTTTATCGTTTTATAATTTTTTCAATAAACTGTACACCCACTCCGAAACACTATTCCGATAATATAATTTTTTCTCCGGTATGTTAATTTTACCGGTACACTTTTTAAAAAGTGTACCGATTTGTGTTATATGCAAAATCAATTACATTATAATATCGGATCACTTTTCATAAGTGTACCGGTTTTGAAAAATTCAAAAATGGTAGAATTGATACCGGAACACTTGTGGACTGGTATGGCAAAAATTCAAAAGTATACCGGTAGTGAAAAAGTATACCGGTAAGTTCACTCAGTTCTGATACACTTCTTCCCAATGACAGAGCCATCTTCATTTCAAACAACTCTCCATTTTTTCTTCTCTCTAAATCTTTCTCTTCCAAAATTGATTCAATTGAACTTTCTAACAATTTGAAGCGAAGCCACCAGAAGTTCTGTACATTTCAAAAACCATCCCAACTTGTCCACCATGCTCAAAAGTATTAACTGCAGCAGCCAATGAACCAGCCAAGAGAGGAACAAAAGAAGCCAAAGAACTGCCATTACTAATAAATGTAGAACCAATAGCTGCAATTCCAGTGAGTAATGGCCCTGCAATTGTCATACTCTTGTTTACCTTCAAAGCTATGTTTCCAAGTCTTTCAAAATCCTCGGAATCTTTTCTCTTCATCACTTCAACAACTTCGCTTATTTCCATTTCTAATTCTTCACTCCATCCATTACTCATTTTTCCCATTTTGTTAGATGATTTGTTTTTCTTTTGAAACATATTTGAAGGCCACCAATTAACAGGTTCAAATTTTGCAGAAAATTTTTCAAGCATTACTCCTAAAAAAGGAAGTGGATAGATAAGCTTTGTCAAGTGCCAAAACCTTTTTCATTGAACTCTTCACATCTTCCTCACTAGGATTTCCTATTGTAATTATGGTCTTGATTTGTGACTGAAGATGTTTGAACAATCTTGTAGCATTTCTTTGTTCTTCAGTGAGTTGAGAAGGTTGGATTTTGTTCATGATAAATAACAAACCAGTTGCAGTAGAGAACAAAAGAGCAGAAGATAGTTTCAAAGCCAAAAGTGATGAATCAGAACAAGTAGTTGTAGTAGCAGCAGCCACACCAAACATGGTTGTAGCTTATGCAATTACAAAATACCTTATAGTAGTTGAAATTACAAAACAGCTTATGCAATTACACTACCGGTATACTTTTGCATTTTTGCCATACCAGTACACAAGTGTACCGGTATCAATTCTACCATTTTGAAATTTTTCAAAACCGGTACACTTGTGAAAAGTGATCCGGTATTATAATGTAATTGATTTTGCAGATAACACAAATCGATATATTTTTTAAAAAGTGTACCGGTAAAATTAGCATACCGGAGAAAAAATATATTACCAGAATAGTGTTTCGAGATGGGTGTACAGTTTACCGAAAAAATGATAAAACGATAAAATAAAAAATAATAAAATATATTAGAGTAAGATAAGGGTATAATGGGAATATTATAAAATATGTTGGGGTAAAGAGATAAATGTTGGGGTAGAAAAAAAAAATTTCTATAAACGATATCACCAATACTAGGGCAGTATTTCAAACGAAGTCGGAAAATTCTTTTTTCTACCCCAACATTTATCTCTTTACCCCAACATAATTTGGAATATTCTCATTTTACCCTTACTTTACTTTTTTATATTTTATTATTTATTATTTTTCCATTTTATCATTTTTTTTCTACCCCTACATTTATCTTTTTACCCCAACATGTTTAGAAAATTGTACCCCCTGAAACACTATTCCGGTAAGGTATTTTTTTCCGGTATGTTAATTTTACAAGTGTTTCGATTTGCAAATAAAATATGAAATTGTTGTCGTTTATGATATTTTTTTCAACCTTTTCGGGATATGTGCATGCACACCCATCAACGGCGGTAAGAAAATATTGTTTCGGTTTGTCATAATTTATAATAATACTTTGCGAAAGTAGTGTGTCGATTTTTCGCCAGCGATGTATCGCCGTGGTGTCGCCTCCTCTGTGATTTTTTACAAACCAGAACAATTTACAAAGTGTTCCGGTATAAAAAAATATATTTTGGGCACAAATAGAAAGTGTTGTGGTGTCGATAAAATATGTTTTCTAGGCACAAATACAAACCGGAACATTTTAAAAGTGTTCTCATATCAACAAAATATGTTTTAGGCATAAATACAAACCGTAACACTTTCTAAAATGTTCCGGTATCAATAAAACATGTTTTCTAGACACAAATACAAACCGGAACACTTTTAAAAGTGTTCCGGTATGTATAAAATATAGACAAAAATACAAACCGGAACACTTTGAAAACTGTTCCGGTATCAATAAAAGCATAATTACAAACCGGAACACTTTTAAAAGTGTTCCGGTAGGTATAAAATACAGACAGAAATACAAATCGGAACACTTTGAAAACTGTTCCGGTATCAATAAAAGCACAAATACATACCGGAACACTTTTAAAAGTGTTCCGATATCAACCAAATATAGACAAAATTACAAACCAGAACACTTTTACAAGTGTTCCGGTATCATTAAAATATAGGGAAAAATACAAACCGGAACACTTTTAAAAGTGTTCCGGTATCAATAAAATATGTTTTCTAGCACAAATATAAACCGGAACACTTTTAAAAAGTGTTCCGGTATCGATAAAAAAATTATGGAACACTTTTTACCAATTTTAACACTTTTAAAAAAAATATTGTAAAAAATTATATTTTAAACAAAGGATAAAATGGGAATATTATGAAAAATGTAGGGGTAAAGAGATAAATGTTGGGGTAGAAAAAACAATTTTCACGAAGTCTGCAATTGCTCAGTCACGCTAACTAGTCCAATGTGGTATTTGTGATTCTATTTATGACCAATTTTTTGTCATTAATTATCAATCTCCAATTAGGTCTCTATAGCGACCGATACAACGACCAATTTTTTAATTGTTAATTATTGGTCTCTAATTCGGTCTCTATAATTAAGTAGCGACCGAAATAGCAACCAATTTTTTTTGACTTTGACGCTCAAAAAGTCGGTCTTTAATTCGGTTGCTAAAGCGACCGAAATATTTCAGTCGCCAAATCGGTTGCTAAACGCAATTTTTCTAGTAGTGTCTCTACCTGGATCTGTTCTAGTATACTTGAGATCATCCTTTAATGTACATTAACATAAATATGAAATTTATATAATTGATTTAATAATAATTAAAAAATAACTTATGTAAAAAAATAATTAAAAATAACTACATTTATTATCAAAATACTCATAGAAAAATTGGCGAAGAATTTGATAGGATGAACCACAGTTCGATCCTTGCAATTGCAATTGGATGAGTGTTGAAACCACTTGATATAAGAATTGACCCTCAAATTAGACAGTCAAATAGGCCAGATAACGGAGATGAAAAAAAATACTCATAGAAAATGATCATTGTAAGAGTGTCACGTAGATGATTTTCCTTAAAAATAGTCAACAAAATATAATAGTATAGATAGATTTACTTTAGAGATCCTAATCCCTATTTTTTTTATAATGCAATACATTTATCCCTATTAGACGATCAACACTACTACAGTAATTGTATGTCAATATCCCGGGTCAAATTTGATTTCTATAAAAAAAACCAGACCAAAATGCATCTCAATTTATTCCTTTCGCATTTAATTTGTGGCAAATTTTTTTATAGAAACATTTCTAATAGTTTTATTAACGTGCCAAACTATGTGTATGTTTGATTTCATTTTTGTAGAGTTAAACTTGATTCTTCAAGTGTAGATTTTTAGTTTCAATATATTTAATTGCTCTAAAGTATAATTCATTTTATTTTTTAAATCAATTTTAATTTGTCCTCATGAACCTAGCTCAATTAGTAAAAGACATTGCACATTTGTGCAGAAACCAAGTGAATTTCTAGTCGTTGGGCTACCTAACCAAAAAACAAAAAGAATCGATTTTAACTTATAATTAAAATTTCAAAGTTAATTCTTAGACTCAAATTTATTTATTTTTGGCAAACTTAGATTCAAATTTGTTATTCAACTTTATTTTACATAAATATATCTAAGTATAAACCAATTGCCTTCAATTTAGAATCAATATATCAAATTCAAAAGAAAAAAGTTGAAAAGAGAAAAAGTCCAACATGAACAACGACTCATCTTTTGTACACTTTAATTTACACATTTTATTTCTTGCCAAACAAGAAATGCACAAAACTATAAATAAGCCAAACACCACAAAGATCTAAATCATCTAAACAATATCTTTGTTTCAAATTACAAAAAATCCAACTAGCAAGCTACTACACTTTGTGTTAACACATGGAAGAGAACAACGTTGTTTTGTTGGATTTCTGGCCAAGCTCATATGGAATGAGAGTCAAAATCGCGTTGGAGGTGAAGCGAGTTTCATATGAGTGTAGACAAGAAGATTTTCAAGCTAAAAGCTCACTCCTTTTAGAGATGAACCCAATTTACAAAACAATTCCGGTTTTGGTTCATAATGGAAAATCCATATGTGAATCACTCAACATTGTTGAGTACATTGATGAAGCTTGGAATCACAAACCTTCTCTTTTGCCCTCTGATCCTTACAAACGATCCCAAGCCAAATTTTGGGGAGATTACATTGACAAACATGTAAGTTACATAGCTATGTGTGTGTTATTACTAGTACAATCCATTTTTACATCTTTACCTAATGACTTAAGTTTTTTTATATATTTTTTTATAAGATAAATGTTAATAGTTAGTTTATTAGAAGATTAAAAAATTTGTTGGTAGTTGGAATCAAACTTTATACCTCATTCTAAAGAATCATTTGGTGTCTCAATTCATATCATTGAACTGAAAGAACTATTTATAAATATCGGTTAATATTTTAAAAGTAGCTCATTTATATATTAATTCAAATATCAATTTGTATGAAAACATGTTAATTTTGTATGTGTACATAGAAATCCTCAACATATAAAATTTTAAAAAGAATTGATTCATAGGGAATAATTGTTTAATTTAATGGATTAATTTTTTTTTTCAAACGGCAAACAATTTTATTAAAAGAGGAAAAGTACAAGAGGTACTCTACCCACACCGATAGAAGAAGTACAGGTAGTACTCTACCCATACAAAAAGTACACCGATTAAATACATTACAATTAATCGCCAAAATCTATTTGATGTAGGTATACAACATTGGAAAGAAGGTGTGGACAGGAAAGGGTGAAGAACAAGAAGAGGGTAAAAAGAAGTTTATAGAATGTTTGAAGACACTAGAACAAGAGCTTGGAGACAAGCCATATTTTGGTGGAGAGGACTTTGGATATGTTGATGTAGCTCTTATTCCCTTCACAAGTTGGTTTTACACGTATGAAACATATGGGAAAATAAGCATAGAGGAAGAGTGTCCTAAGCTTGTGGGTTGGGTGAAGAGGTGTATGGAAAAAGAGAGTGTGGCAAGGTCACTTCCTCACCCTCACAAAATCTATGGTTTTGCAATGCAATATAAACAGAGTCATGGACTTGATTAGAGATTGTTGTGGATTGGATGGAAACCGGAGTGGAAACTTTGTGTGGAGAATAATTAAGCACAAGAATGATTGAAGTAAAATAAGTTAATTATGCTGTCATGTAATAAGCCAATAAGGTTTGTCACCTATTTTGATTAAATTAAAAGATGAAGTAATGCATCTCCCTTAGGTTAAAAAAATGTATGGTTTTGTTGACGGTTTAAAAAAAATGTATGGTTTTGTGTACCTGGCGATAATATTAGTCTCACTTATGGTTTGTATTTTAAATTAAAAATAACTATTATAGTCGTCTTTGTATAGATTCCTTAATGATACTTTGGTTAAATAAAACTATCATTATAGTTGTTGGCTACCTTGCGATCAATATTATCATTATGTATATGTTTCGATAAATTTTCAAATTAATGTTTTCGTTTTCTGTATCAATCATAATATTTGTCCCTTGCCATGTATGATGTATGATTAAGAAAATGAATTATAATTGATTCAAAAAAAAAAAGGAATTATAATTATTGTATTATAATTGTTCTCGTATTTCTTTTAACTAATTGTTCGAATATTACTATTTTGAGTATCAAAATACTAATTTAATCTTAATTTAAATTAGTGGTCTAATAATAATAATTTCTTTAGATGATATTGGATAGAAAAAAATATATAAATTGAAAAAGATGAGCGTGAGTGCTAAAAAATTGACCTAGCAAGAGAGAGTGAATAAAAGTGACTTTTGAAATTCAAAATGAAAAAGAGATAGAAAAAATAGTTAAAATAATGGTAAGGTTGTTATCAATTTTCATGTGAAAGTTGGGCTTCATGAATCCTAATTTGGAGTCTCACATCGGAAGTTATGAATCCGGTGTGAGGATTTATATAGGACTCGACAATCATTCTGTTTGAACCATGATTTTGAGGTGAAGTTAGATTCAATCCATATCAATTGGTATTAGAGTAGGTTCGATTCTTGGGCATCGGGACCGGACTGTACGAGAGGAATGAACCCTAAAAGAAAGGGGGAGAATGAACGGTCGAAACTTGTTACCGATTTCCATGTGCAAGTTGGGCTTCATGAACCCAACTTGGTGTCCCATGTCGAAAGTCGTGAATGTGGTGTAAGAGTTTATATATGAATTGACAATCCTTCCCTTTAAACTATGATTTTGAGGTGAAGTTTGATTCAATCCGTATCAGAGGTCTACTCTACTCCATAATTTTGGAGTATTTAACCATCAACCAATGAGAAGTTGAGAACAAACCACCTAAGTATATTTACTTGTCGTACTTACAACTAACTTGTAACCAACTTTTATTTAAAGTACAAATGACTTGCTCTCATTGGTTGATGAGTAAATACCCCAAATTATGAAAACATGGTTTAGAAAAACCTAAAATAATATATAAAATGCTAATTTACTCTTAATTTTTTATTATTTTTTCACAATCTACTCTTCTTAATTTTAATGATGTGCAATTTTAAAAAGCGGATATTATTGATTTTGATATTTATTTTTTTATCAGGTAGTCTAATGGCAAGACTCACATTTAAATATGAAGAAACATGAAATATGGAGTTTGAGCTCCGGCCACTCCAATAATGTTTCTGGTAGCTACCATTTGAGATATACTTATAGGACTAATATATTGTTTTCATGAATATATAGTTTTAATTTTGTGAAAGCTCTACCTTTTCATAATTTGGAGATATTTATACATCAATCAATTAGAATAAGCTACATAAGTATATTTGCATGTGATATATCCACATATAAATAAAAATTGGTTACAAATTAGTTATAAATAGGACATGTAAATCTAATTATATGGTTTGTGATCATTGGTTGGTGAGTAAATAATACTCCTAAATTATGAGAGTAGTTTAGGAAAAAAAATTATTAATCAATATATAGTTGATAACATCAACTTGTGAGAAGTGCAACTAAGGATAATAAATTTGTAAGTAAAAAAATGACAAATTTGGTCTTATTTTTATATTAAAATTTGGACTCTTTAAAGAAAGCATTGTTAAGTCACCAATATACTCCACAGTCCACACGTTATTGTAGAACCAATTGCATATTAAAAACTAAATTATTGACTTAGGGTGCGTTTAATTTGTTAAATTATAAAGGATATGACAGAACAAGAAAATTTGTTCGGTGTTTGATCCAAATTCTAGCATTGAAACAGCACAAAAATTTGTGCGCAGTCCTGGACAACTCGTCCCAAATTTGTTACCCACTGAAGTGGAGTACAAATAGTTGTCCGCTGGACAATAGAGCAAAAGACAATATAGCCCTTATAATTGTCACTTTTTCAATACCAACAACATAGCTGCGTGAAAAATTTTATAGCCTTGCTTTTGGTTAATTGCTTGTTTTGCCATGCCTTTTTTATTTTATTTTATTATTATAATTTACCACGTATTTTTTTCTTAAAAATTAAAGTTTTTCATGTTGTTGGTTGCACAACACAACCTAATATATATCTGGATTCAATATATAATCATAATATTGTTGGCTATAACACACTAACATTGTAATTCTATTTATGCATTTCAATGACATATTTTTAACTCGTAATATCATAATAGATTTTTATAATATATAAAAATAATAAAAAAAAGATTTTTGATAAATAACAAAAAAAATTAAAAGTTTGAAAATTTTGATAAAATTAGTTTATGTGAAACATTACACAATACGAAGGATATTATAGTAATTTTTACATATTTTTGTCTTGTGCTGTGCACCGACTAACAAACACTGTACAAAACAAGAAATTGTGTTGTAACTCACCTACTTGTCCAGTCCTATTCTGTTTGTCCTGTCCTTTATAGCGAATCAAACACACCCTTAGATAAACTAAAACAAAAGTGTTAAGAGTGACAAACATTGTTTAATTACTATTATTACATCTAACTACCATAATTAAATCATATGATCAACAACTTTCTCTTGTCCTCTGCCTTTTCTCTGCCGGCCCTAAATTTTGTTATTTTTCACTTTGAATTTTCTTCTTCCTTTAATATTAGGTTATTTTTGGCCTAAATCACCTCTCTGCATTTTTTTTTCTTTTTATTTTTTAATTTAAAATAAGTGATTTTCACATAGATTGAGTTTTTTAGTGATTTCTTTTGTATTTATAATTTTATCGTTTAAGTGCAGCGTTGTGTTATTCATCGTACCGGTGGTTAAAAAAAATTGCTCTTGCACGACAAAATTTTATAGAAAATAAAAATGACAAATTAAATCAGACAAGGCACTAAAAAAGTATTAAACAATGACCAGAGGGAAACTCAAAGCATGTGTTCACACAAAGTATGGTTGAACTAACTTTATGCTTATAAGTCATGAAGGACTAATAGCTTTCTTTCTCATCAATCATCTCACTCACAAAATTAGCTAATTGAAATCAAAGATACAACAGAATGTGTGATCCATGTGCCAGTATACTTTCATGTGCTCGTGAAAACTTGCTTCCACTAGCCCGCAAACATTTGTTTCCACTAGCCCTTGATCATTTGCTTGCAATACTAAATGAAGCAGTCAACATGATTAGGGGTGTCCCAAATGACGAAATTGCAGAAATGAAAAATGAACTGGAAAGCATTGAAGAATTCATCCATCAGGCAGATAAAAAGGCTGATGATGAAGGACATCCAAGTGATGATGGAACCAGAAAAAAGATCAAGCAGCTGATAGAAGTGTCTTTTCGCATACAAGATGTCATTGATGAATACATCATCTGTGAGGAGCAGCAACTTCCAGATCCTGGATGTGCTGCTGGTGCTTCTGACTATGTCAAAACGAAGTTTCTCCGTCTCCAAATAGCCCATGATATTCATATCATTAAATCCCAAATTAATGAAATGAAGGATCATGAAGGGTCAACCAGTTCTGCTACAAACATGAATGATGCGACATCATTGCAGAACCTTCGAGAGGATCCTTTTTACTTAGATGAAGCTGATGTTGTAGGCTTTGAAAAGCCAAGAGGCATATTGATTGATTCGATGGTAAAGGGAAGAAAAGAGCTCACAGCCGTCTCCATGGTAGCAATGGAGGGCAAGGAAAAACCACTCTTACTAAAAAAGTTTTTGATAGCAAAGAAGTCATGGGACACTTTGAATATCGTGTATGGATCACGGTGTCACAATCATATGATATGGAAGAGTTGCTGAGAGACATGTTAAAGAAGCTTTGCGAACAAGAAAACTTCAATCCTGAAAGAATTCGCGAAATGAAAATTCAAGAAATGAATCGACAGTCATTAGTTGAAAAAGTGAGAAACTACTTGCAGCAAAAAAGGTACGTTGTCGTGTTTGACGATGTATGGAACTTAAATTTTTGGGATGATATTAAACATGCCATGATTGATAACAAAAAGGGTTGTAGGATATTAATCACAACAAGGAATATGAATGTTGCCAATGCTTGTAGAACATCTTCTTTTGATGAATTTCATGAACTAAAAGGTTTAAATGATGAACAATCTTTGGAATTGTTCAATAAGAAGGCATTTCATGACTTGAACGGACGTTGTCCAGAAAATCTTGTTGGTATATCTTCTAAAATTGTTGAAAAATGTGATGGATTACCACTAGCAATTGTAGTCGTTGATGGTCTTTTATCATGCAAAAATAGATCATATCCAGACTGGTACAAATTTAGTGAAAATATGAATTTAGAGTTAAATAAAGATTCCAACATAAACAAATTGTTAGCTATCAAGTCATGTTTCTTGTATTTTGGATTATATCCTGAAGACTGTATAGTTTCTTCGGAGAGATTGACTCGACAATGGATGCTGAAGGGTTCGTGAAAGAAGATAGAGGAAGGACACTAGAAGAGGTTGCAGAAGGATATTTAACAATGTTGATCCGTAGAAGTTTGGTGCAAGTAGTTTCAATCAATAGTGATGGAAGAGCAAAACGTTGTCGTGTTCATGATCTAGTGCATGCAATGATCCTTAAAAAATGTGAGGATTTAAGTTTTTGCAAGAATATTAGTGAGGACAAACAATCAACTTTGACTGGAATGGCTCGGCGCCAATCAATAGCGGCCGATACTGAAATTTTAATGGAAAGTATTGAAAATTCACAGGTTCGATCATTGCTTGTTTATAAACCTAAATCATTATCTGAAACCTTTGTAAGGAGAATCCCTACAAAATACAGGCAATTGAAGGTGCTTGATATAGACCATGATCGATTGCTTCAAGTTCCTGAAGACTTGCAATGTTTGAGCCACTTGAAGTATTGTAGATTTGGAAATTCAATGTATGAAAGCTATTTTCCACCTCCAAAATCCATTGGCATGCTGAGGAACTTAGAGACCTTGGATTTAGGATATACAAAATTCATGTCTGCTATGCCAAAGGAGATTTGCATGCTTAGAAAGCTACGCCATTTTATAGGCGGCCAAATGAATTTAATTCTATTGAAGGATGGTATTGGAGGTATGACATCGTTACAAACGCTGCGTAATGTTTATTTCGAGGATGTTAGAGATGAAAATGATACTAGTAGAGTAGTCGAGCTAATCCAAGAGCTGGGAAAGCTAAAACAACTAAGAGAATTGGTCTTGCTCAATGTTAGGGATGAATATATGAGTGCCATATCTTCCTCAATCAATGAGATGCGACAATTGGAGAAGCTATCTATTAGGACGACCGGATATCATAAAGTCACTGATTTCGATTTGAATTCACCCCCACCTATGCTTAGCATAGTCGAACTTCATTGTCGGATTTTAGAGTTTCCAAAGTGGATTTCAAAACTTCAAAATCTTACTAAGCTGACAATGGTACTTATGTATTCCATGCAAGTGGATGATGTATTGAAATTACTCAAAAGTATGCCAAGTTTGTTGTCCCTCGATATCTCCAACATTATCATTGCTTATGAGCGAATTGTATTTGAAAGTTTACATTTTCAAGATGGATGGTTTAAAAATTTGAACGAGCTACATATTAAATTTTTCCATCGCTTGAGGTACATACTTATTGACGAAGGTGCGTTAGCTTCACTAAAAGAGCTCCCCAAACTAAAGTCGTTACCAACCAGCATTCAACACTTATCCAAGCTTGAAGTTCTAAGTTTTTCAAGTATGAGCGAGGAATTTAAGGAAAGTATTGCTTTAGAAGAGGGAAAAGAGCATTCACTCTTCAAGCATGTGCTCTTGAAAGAAAGAAAATTTTAAATTATTAAGGAGCCAGAAATATCGAGAAGGACAAAAAAAATGTATGCTTTTGTTTCTGTACAATTGTTTTTTTGGCAAACTAAAATATATTTTTCTGTGCAACTAATCCCCTATAAATATCCTTACCAAAAAAATCCCCTATAAATAAATATTTTAGTAATATTTACAATTAATTGATTTATCTATATCCAAACATTCCTATAATCCTTGATAAATCAACCTATCATATATTCTAACATCACATACCTACTCTTTATTTTGTTTCCGCACTAAAATGAATTTCTAAAAGAAAATCATGAACATGTTGAAAATTAAAATAAAAAAAAAAGTGGTGGAAGTATCACTTTATTATATATTGGGCCATATTTTTTTTAAGTTCCAAACGGAACAAGCCCAAAATGAACTTATGACCCTGTCAATCGCCCTAAGAAGCGGTAAAACCCTAATCAACCCTTTTATAAATACCACACTGTCCCTGCAACACAACTCAACTCAAAAACCTAATAGATTTATTCATTCCTAACAGCCGCATATCTTCTAACATCATAACTTATCAATTATTCTTGGTTGTATATTATTCATGTTTATCTTATTATGATTATTCTTATAATTTAGTTTTTTGAAATTATTGTTGATGAATCCGTGCACAATAAGCCGATGGCCTGGATTTACGTATGAAGGAATCATGGTGATGTGCACGGAAATTGATTTCTTAGGTCCGCATGTCTGCTCTCTTTGATCTCTCACTTGATTCGAGGGCCTGGTAACGACCTACATTTTTTTTTTTTTTTTTTATATGTTTATTCATTGGCCTGTGATGTATGAATATTTGTCCGTACCATCTGAGATTCTTCTCTGATCGATAAACCAATTCTTGAATCTGAGGCTTTTGAGAATAACATCTGATGCTTTATTAATGAAAAGGCAACAATTTAGAGTCTCTGTTTTGCTTATTCCATAGCGATTTCAGTGCTGTACGTTGCCAATAGAAATTGGAACTGATAATTTATTGCATTTGTCTGTTTTAGACTTGTGCGTTTTAGATGTTCCTATAATTTATAATAGAGAAAATTGTAGTGGACTGGGATGAATAATGCTTTATTTCTGACACCTCTTGTATGAGATGAATCTATTGATTCATCTTTGAGCACATTAAGCAACTCTCTGAGTCCTTATTATTGTTTCTGTTTATGTGATTACTATTGTTCCGTGCACAATAAGCCGATGCTCTGGATTTTGGAATGAAGGCAGCATGGTTATGTGCACGGAAATTGAATTTTTGGGTCCGCATGTCTGTGCTCTTTGATACTTTCCTTCATTTTAGGGCCTGGTAACGACCTACAGTTATAATTGATTATATGCTTATTTGGTTTTAATAGTTATAATTTGGTTTTAATCCTTGTAAAAAAAATTAATTGGTCTTTTCAATATTATTTTGTTGTTTGGTATGTTGTTTTAGTTTCTTGTAATATGATTTAACCTTATAATAATTATATTGATGGATAAAAATGAAATGTTTTTACATATTGTAAAGATCAATAGAAATCAATCAAATGTCATTAATGAGAAACTGATACATTCAACTGAATTTCTGAGTTATTGTAAACAATCTAGTTATTTATTAGATAACCATCTAAACTTTAAGATAAATTTTATTAGGAGTTTATGACATTAGTTGACTTCATTAAGAATTATATAGTCAAGAGATTTTTTTAAAAATGATATACAACCAATGCCAAAAACCAACGCATTTGATATGACAAATAATTTTTACCAATAATCAATGTCGCTTTCTTTAACCATGTTTAAATCAATAAGAAAAGTGATATGAATTTACAGGCCGATGCTACGGTGGACCACCTCCTCAAGTGGTCCACCATGGACAAGTGGCTAATACTATTATAATGAATACGAATTTTACAAAATTCACCGTTGGATTGAAAATTCATATCATATAGATCATTCATAAAAAAATGTAGAAAAATTAAAAATTATTTGATATGTTATTGATATCCATAAAGATTAACAGTTTATTAAATAGCGTAAATCTTAACGAGTTCCAATAACATATCAAATGATTTTCAATTTTTTTAATTTTTTTTATGGATGATCTATATGATATAAACTTTCTATCCAACGGTGGATTTTGTAAAATTCGCATTCGTTATAGTATTAGTCCACCATGGACCACTTAAATAAGCGGTCCATATTAGAATTACCCTGAATTTACAACATGGACGTAGATTAAGCATGTATAATTACTAATTAGTCCTATATATTTGAATAGTTTAAAATTTTAATATTCCCTGTTTGTAGTCCTGAAACACAAATAAAACATATGGCTAACATTGTTGATCCGCAGATGCTGCCTCTGTCAAAAGCCCAATGTTGGATTGCATTAACTAGTTTACATTTCAACCGCCAACTTGACGTAAGAAATCTGCAATTTCATTTTGAGAATTGCATCATGATAATTGGCTAGAAGTTGACTTTTTTCAGTGTTATTGTCATATGAATTGTGAATCTAATAAAACTATGCTGCTAAGTAAAGCCTTTATGTGGAAAACTAAAAAGAGACCTATAGTACGTACATAACATGTTTCTAAACACTAGAAAAGCATTTTAAGTCAATTCCTCATAAGCAACAAAATGTAAATTGCATTTGCATATTCTACTCCAAATTCCTCGTAAGCAACAAAAATATCACTGAGATTAAAACACAGTTTTAAGAGAATTAATTAAGCAATGACACATGTTAGTAAGTGTGCACTTAACATGTTGGTAAATGCTCTATATAAAAAACCAGTTGGTAGATGATACTTAGTTGTGCTGTACTGGAATTGCTTTGAGGAATTTGCTGTAGAATATGCATGTTTCCCATGATAAATCAAGAAGTGATGTTCTGATTGTGGCACAAGTATTGTCTGTTCGTTGGTGTATTAAGCAACAATACTTCAAACATAGCTTATTAAAAAAAACAAAAACAGTACCTCAAACATAGTACGTTTTAGCTTTTCTCAATCCAATAGGGGTAATCAATGATTATTTGCTCCTATAATATTCGCGGTCTTGGGAGTAGGGTGAAGAGGAGGCGTATCAAGGAGATGATTAGTCAGTATAATATTGACTTTAGGGCGATTCAAGAAACTAAGTTGGAAGTGGTATCGGAGGAAGTGGTTTTTAGCTTATGGGGAGGAGCCGATTGTGAGTGGGCTTTTCAACCGTCCATCGGTAATAGTGGAGGCATTCTCTCAATTTGGCGTAAGGTAAATTCATCTCTTATTTTCTCTTTTATAGGAGATGGGTTTGTAGGTGTGTGTCTTCAATGGGGTGTGCGGAAGTTGTGTTGTTTGGTGGTTAATATTTATTCTAAATGTGAGTTAGCCGCTAAACGTCGTTTATGGGAGGACATTGCTATGTCTAAAAGGGGTTTTGGAGGTGGGTTGTGGTGTGTTGTTGGTGACTTTAATGCGGTGAGAAGTAGTGATGAGCGTCGTGGAGTTGGATCCATTGTCCAATCGTCCGCTTTGTTGGAGAGGAGGGAATTTGATGCCTTCTTGACCGGTTTGAATGTTGAGTATTTGAATCCGGTGGGGGGTTTCTTTACGTGGTTCCATTCTAATGGTGTTGCTATGAGTAGGTTGGATAGAGTTTTAGTTTCCGGGGAGTGGTCCTTGGAGTGGGGAGATCAAATCCTTAGGGTCCTTCCGAGGGATGTGTCCGATCATTGTCCTTTGTTGTTGAAAAGTTGCAATATTGTGTCGGGCCCTAAGCCGTTTCGATTTTGTAATCATTGGCTTTTGCACTATGATTTCAAGAAGTTGGTGGAGGACTATTGGCAGTCTAAAAATCTTTCCGGTTGGATGGCTTTTGTCTTAAAAGAAAAACTTAAAGACTTAAAGGTTGTGATTAAGGAGTGGAATCGGGTTGAATTTGGTAAGATTGAGGAGAGGATAAAGAACTTAATTCTTAAAATTAGGAGACTTGATGTTAAAGGAGAAGAAGGGGTGTTGTCTTCCAATGAGGTGGAATTGAGGAAGAATTTATTCGGTGATCTTTGGCGTTTCCTTAAGAGTAAGGAAGTCCTTATTTTCCAAAAGTCCCTGGTGAGGTGGTTAAAGGAAGGGGATGCCAATACTAAGTACTTTCATGGTTGTGTGAAGAGTCGTGTGAAGAGGAATGCTATAGTGTGCTTGAAGGTAGGTAGTACGTGGCTTGATTCTTCATCCGAAATTATTGAGGAAGTGGTTAATTACTTCAAAAATCACTTTTCTTCTAATTTTTGGGTGAGGTCGAAGTTGAATGGGGTGTCTTTGCCATCTATCTCCGATGGGGATAAATGTATGTTGGAAGAAGTGTTCACCATTGAAGAGATTGAGGGGGTTGTGAAATCATGTGATGGGAATAAAAGTC
Organism: Trifolium fragiferum; assembly: GCA_954870985.1. Classification (NCBI taxonomy): domain Eukaryota; kingdom Viridiplantae; phylum Streptophyta; class Magnoliopsida; order Fabales; family Fabaceae; genus Trifolium; species Trifolium fragiferum. The sequence continues at coordinate 5,928,228 of OX940794.1, read as the reverse complement.
CCGGCCTAGACGGTTATAATTTTGCCTTTATCAAATCCTTTTGGAGCTTGTTAAAAGGCGAGATTAGTATTATGTTTGATCAATTCTATGGGAATGCGACCCTTCCGAATAGTCTTTTGTCCTATTTTGTTACCCTTATTCCAAAGGTAGAAAGCCCTTTGAAAGTTGGCGACTTCCGTCCTATTTCTTTGTTGGGGTGTCTCTACAAGTTGATTGCTAAGGTCTTAGCCGGAAGATTAGCAAAGGTGATGAGCTCGGTGGTGGCATCTACTCAAGCGGCGTTTATAAAAGGTAGAAGTCTTGTAGATGGGGTGGTTGTAGTGAATGAAGTGGTGGATCTAGCAAAGAAATCCGGGAGAGATTGTTAGATCCTTAAAGTGGATTTTGAGAAAGCGTACGATTCCGTTGATTGGGGTTTTTTGGAGTATATGTTAAGAAGATTTGATTTTGGTAGTAATTGGATTGGTTGGATCTGTGCTTGTACTTTTGCGGGTAACCTTTCGGTGCTTGTGAATGGTAGTCCTACGTCGGAGATTAATATCCAAAGTGGTCTCAAGCAAGGAGACCCATTAGCGTCTTTCCTCTTTCTCTTGGTGGCGGAAGGCTTTGCGGGTTTGATGAGGAGTGCGGTGGCGAGAAATCTCTTTAAGGGGTTTGTTGTTGGATCGGAGGGGCTCCAAATCTCTCACCTTCAATATGCGGACGATACGCTTTGTATAGGAGAAGCTTCGATGGAGAATCTTTGGACTCTAAAAGCTATTCTTCGTGGTTTTGAATTAGCTTCGGGTCTTAAGGTTAATTTTTGGAAGAGTAGTTTGATTGGGGTGAATGTGCCGAATGGTTTTATGGAGGAAGCGTGTAACTTCTTAATTGCAAAAGGGGAGTTATTCCCTTCTCTTATTTAGGCCTCCCGGTGGGGGCAAATCCGAGACGTGGTGCTTGGGAACCGGTTGTTGAGAGGTTGAGGAAGAGACTCCGGTCATGGGGAAATAGATATATTAGTTTAGGAGGTAGAATTGTTTTGATCAATTCGGTGCTTAACTCTATCCCGATTTTCTATCTCTCTTACTTGAAAATGCCGGAGTTGGTGGTGAAGAAGATTATTCGGATTCAAAGGGAATTTCTATGGGGGGTATTAAAGGTGGTAAGAAAATTAGTTGGGTGCGGTGGAATGAGGTGTGCTTACCAAGAAGTCAAGGGGGTTTAGGTGTGAGGGATGTTCGGAATGTCAACTCAAGTCTTTTGATCAAGTGGAGATGGAAACTTCTCCAAAAAGATGAAGCGTTGTGGAAGGATGTGTTAGTGGTGAAATATGGGACGGCCGTCCGTAATAATATTCATTGGATTGGTCACTCTTTCCCATCTCGGGCGTCGTGTTGGTGGAAGGATCTTTGTGGGGTGGATGTTGTGGAGGGGGATAGTTGGTTTGCCCCTAATGTGTCTAGAAGGGTGGGGAAAGGTGATTCGACGAGGTTTTGGAAGGATTGTTGGGTGGGTAATAGGCCGTTGTGTGACTTGTTTCCTCAGCTCTTCTCAATCTCTTTGTCCAAAGAGGCTTGTATCAATGAGGTGTGGAGGGGTAATTGGGAGCTAGTATGGAGGAGGCGTTTGTTTGTTTGGGAGGAAGGCTTACTTGGTGATTTGATGGCGACCTTGCCTTCAATTTCTCTATCCTCCTTGGAAGATTATTGGTATTGGGATCCGGGTGAGGGAGGGATTTTTTCGGTCAAATCCGTGTACCTCCTCCTTGGTGGTAGGGCTGTTACAGTTGGTATGTTCACCGAACCTCAGTTAAAGGTGTTTGATAGGATTTGGAAGAGCCCCGCTCCGTCCAAAGTTTTGGCGCTCTCTTGGAAAATTCTTCGGGATCGGATTCCGACGCGTGTCAACCTTGCAAGTCGTGGGATTCAAATGGTTGGAGGATCCTTGGATTGTGTTCATTGTCTTGGCATTGAGGAGGACTCCCGTCATCTTTTCCTTCATTGCGATTTTGCGGCTCAAGTTTGAAGGCTATTTGTAGATGGTTGGATGTTATGATTATTATTCCTTCAAATCTGTTTGGAATGTTTGATTACTTTACAAGGGCAGCTCCTAGTAGAAGGTTGGGGAAAGGTTTATCCCTGATTTGGCACACTACCCTTTGGTGCTTGTGGAGGTCGAGGAATGAGATTATGTTTGCAAACGGGTCTAGTGATGTTGGTAAGGTTGTTGACGAGATTAAGCTTTTATCATGGCGGTGGGGTTTAAGTAGAGGGAAAATCCCAATTTGTTTGTTATATAAGTGGTGTTGGGATCCCGGCATTTGTCTTCGTTGGTGATGATGTTTGGCTTTAGGTGGGGTGTTTTCTGTCCCTTCCTGTGTTGGGTTCTGTTTCAGGCGCCCTTGCTTTTCTGGATGTTGGCCGCGCCTTGTTTTTTGCCTGGGTGGGTTTTTCTGCTTGGTTGTTAGCAGTTTTTCTGCTGGTGTTGGCGTTTTGGTGCGTTGTAGGCTTGGGTCTGCAGTGTTGTTTTCTTGTTCTGCTGCCTTGTAATTAATAGTACTTCTTGTACTCTGTTATTATATAAATAAAATTTGCCTTATTAAAAAAAAATATTGTTTCTACAATTCTCAACTCATTTACCCAAAACCATGATATATTGCTTCATTCTACATATTGATGCTAGTTTTGCCTGTAACTGCAATGGGTTCTCACAAGTCCTTCAATCTCGGTGTTTGGTCTTCGGCAATTTCGACGGTGGAATAATAGATAGCCATTGAGAAAACACTCAGTTCATTGTTGTTGATGATTGCTTCTTCTTTGGTGTTGTATCTTAGTGTTGGCAGACTTAGAAAATAACAATAGAGTTGGTTGAAATTGTACCTCGCTCGAGCTATGCAAATTGAAAAAACTACTCCTAAAGCAATCACCACACTATAAATCTATAATCATTTCAATACTTATCAAATTTTGACATCAGTAGTCACTGCTTTCTATCAAAACACATTGAATTTTTCAAATTTGCAAAATATACAAATTGGATTGGATGTATGATAAGATTTTCCGCAAATCAAATTTGGTCTCGTAAAATGTTATTTTGAGGGGCAAACCTTAAAATTATCATCATAAATGCTTAGACTTAAATATGCTAAATACTTCAAACTTCAAAGCATTTTTTAGCATCAAATAAGTTGAGTTCCATCTTGTGGGAATATCAAAAGACAAATCAGTTGAAGTATCAACACCGCCAATGAGTTCAACTTCAATGCATTCCTTAAAAAATTTCATTCCACCCTCTGAATCTTCCAACGCATCTCCAACAGCTTTCAGATCCTTCTGCACAATGAAATTTAAAACATGTGCCGAACAATGCACATGTCATGATTATGTCATCTTGTATTGAATATAATGTTATGAATGAAATAAGTTAATTTCGTTTATGTCCAAAACTAATAATAGTTGTACACATGTATGTGCAATCAATACATTTTTGGAAATATTTATATTTATGAATATATTTTCTTATATAAGTTAATTTTTTTTTTTGGAAATTAATGTATTTAAATGTGCAACTTAAAATATTAATCAATCGGGATAATTAAAATACTTGTAAAGAGTTAACTCATGCCATAAAATATACGAGTATTTAGAAAATGTTAAACAATGATCCAGGATGATGGTTAAGAAAACAAAAATAGTAATATTATCTTAAGAATAGTACATTTAATGCCTTAAATTATTTTTAAAGAAAGACCTACTTAAAACTTTTACTTTTAATTACATTTTTGTTTCCTTAACTATTGTTTTGAGACGCTATTTAACATGACCCGTATTTTTTCATATGCAAAGTCAATGAATTGAAGTAGATACTACAAAGTGACTTTGGGCACTATAAAAGTTAATTACTAATGTTTGAGTAAACAACTTAATTAAATGTAACATCCCGGATTTTTCCAAGATATTATTCAAAAGTATTACTTAATAATCAGAAAATAAGCGGCTGGTTTTTTCTTTCAAAAATAGAATATTGGAATAATAACTAAATTGAAATCCAAAGTAACATAACTTAATTGAATTGGAATAAACAAATAGTTTGAAAATCCTAGTGAAAGAAAATTCATATCCGCATTTCTAAACAAGTTCCATTGTTAAAAGTAAATTGAAATAAAAATAGTATGCCGTAACGGCTTATTCATGAAATAAAATGCTAAGTTTGCAAAAACCCAAATTGCCCTCGTGTCTATGCGCTTCAAGCATCACATTCAATCATAGCTTCTTTCTTGAGTACCTAAAATGTTAATTGAAAGGGTCAATTTCCTTATCCATATTGAATCATACTCACCATAAAAATACACCATAAAACAATAACAAAACACTTCACCTTATCGAAAAATATAATTATTAGTTTTCTTAGAAAATAGCTTTGGTGATTAGAGTACAAATATAGGAAGTATGTATTCAAAAGCAATACAACACAGTGACACAATTCAACACACGTCTCAAGCTAAATAGCAAGCCAAATAAAAGAGAAAGCAACACTCATTATTTTGCTACTTATCATTAGTCCTTATTTATTTATTTATTCATCCACTTACATTTTTTTATATGAAATGCAATGCGGCTGAGACAACTCTATATGAGACACAAATGATCCGGATAATAAATCTCATACCAATGAGAAAACCAGCCATACAGGCTCAAGCCACAAAGGCTAAAATAAAACCAGCCACAAAGGCTAAACATTAATCAAGCCACAAAGGCTAAAAATATACCAACCACAAAGGCTACTTAAAACTTACCACAAGGGCACTGGACATAATCTTTTATACACATCCTATATGATGCATGTCTCCTTAATAAAAGACAAAGTAAATATAAATAATTTTAGAAAAATGTTAATTAATGCCTAAAGGCATTTATTAAAAAAAAAAAAGTGGTAAATTTTCTTAAAATTTGTGTATTGAATTTTCCTCAAAGACGAATTATTTAGGAGAACTTAAGTTCTATTCATGGTGGAAAAAATTATTGGTTAGACTTTACTTACCTTGTGATCAAAGAGTTAAAACAAAAAATAAATCTATTTTGTAAAATATTGAGCCCCCTTCCCCTGGGGATCCGGTGGAAGAGGATTAAAACAAAAATGAAAAAAAAAATCAAAATATAAAAATGTTATTTTTTTTCTTCTTAATGAATGTTATAAAAACATATCATGCAGTGGCGGAGTCTGAGTAAAATATTTATTCAGTTTGTAGGCTAATGATATGGTGGACCATTTTCATAAATGGTCTATCATGGGTAGGTGCTTAAAATTATTAAACTTTAACGATTGTCGATAATATTCTTTAAAAATAAAAAATCACAAGTCTTCTCCTTACAGCTAAAAAAATGATATTATTGGCATAATTTCAATACGAGTTATTTTTCATCTATTATTTTAATAAAAATCGGTATCAATTAAGTCATTATTTCAATCGTAAAAATTAATTGCAATGATTATATATTAATTTATACTTTAAAACAACAATTATGTCGTTTGTAAAATTTTAAATATTTTTTTAGTATTGGACCACTTCTTCTATTAGTGTTCCATTTTAAAATTTTCTCGATTATTATTTATTTACAAAATTCTAAAATGTTTTAGAAAAAACCACCCAATACACTTTTAAAAAACTGACGGGACCCACAATTTTTTTAAAGAAAAACTCAAATACCAACCCTAATTATCCACCATCTCCTTTTCTCCATTTGCCTCTTTCTATCACTATAATTATTACGGTCGCCGCAAGCATCAAGGTCAGACATGAGAATTGTGAAGTTTTTGAACCCATAAAGAACGGCTCTACCACATCCATCTCTTAGATTTATGACTCTCTCTCTCTCTCTCTCTCTCTCTCTCTCTCTCACTCTCTCTCTTCCTCCTACGCACTGCATCTCCCTCCTTCATCAATTTTTTAAAAAACTCTCAAAATCATAACATGTGTCTAGTCAAAACAAGCTTTTCTATCTTCGATCTGGGTCGTTTTCACCGCATCTACCCTGGAACCATACCAGGGAGCCAAAGCACGTGCCCAAAGTCGCCGGGCGGTAATTCCACCACTGATACCTTACCTTGTACATATCATTTATCATCATTGCATACAAGAATCTTAGTAAAAATAGCTGAATTTCTCTACCCCTTAACCTTGCTTCCCTCCAATTTTAACTCCAAAGTAATCCTTATGTATACATGTCCATGGCCTTTTTATCATGTATCCATTTACCATGTATATATCATATGTATGTATTATTAAATATTTTAATTGAAAAACTTATAAAAATAAACTAAAACAAACTTATAAAATTTGGCATAAACTATTTTTCACAATGTTTATGTTAATAAATATCTTTGTAAATTTGACTCAATTGATAAGTATGTCACATTTTATATGCAAAATTAAAATTCGAACATCGAACATTTTACTTATTTATATTAATAATAAAATTTCTAGCCACCGAATATTTTTTTTTTAAAAAAGCTCATGCTAATAATTAAATTCAAATATCACATTGATCTATTAAATTATTTCATTTAGCTTATAAAATATGGATAAAAAAATATTAATGCGAGGCTTGTATCGAATTAATTTTAATTTTGAGCATTGATTCATCTTCATTGTTATCACGTCACCTATCAACATCACATTATCATTTTTTTGAAGACACTCAACCTCTTCATCACTCAGTCACTACCTTTCATTCATTTTCCGTTACTACTATTTCCACAAAACACCTCAATACAGAGTATTCAAACTAAAACGATGTCGTATGTTCCTCCACACTTGAGAAACGCCAGCTCAACCACCACCACCACCACCGCCGCCACTAAACCTTCATCAACCGGAACCCTAGACAACAACAACCACCACTACCATCACCATAACAACAATCTCGCATTCTCAAACTCACACTCCAATACTCCTTCTCTCTTCAATGCCTCTCGCCGTACCTCCGCCGCTCCTCCGCAGTCGCGGATTACCGCTGTTCCTGATACTGTTTTCCCTAACTGGCAACCTTCTGAACGTGTTTCTCGCATGAACCCTGACCTGGTTACACTCCATTCTTCATTTTCCCCTTTTCTATTCATTTTACTTTTACTTTTTCAATTTCTATTATTCTTTATTGCTTATTGTTTCTTTAAGCTCTGAACTGTTTTCATTTTGAAGTTTTTGTTTAGAGGAATGTGTTTCTGTTTGATAATTTTCAATTCTTGTATTTAGGGTTTTTCGTTCTTGCTTATTATATTTATTTCAGCTGATTTTAATTTCATTTGTTTCCTTGTTTTTACGCTTGATGCATTTTTATTATGATACAGTATTTTGTTAATAGAGTAAAGTTGTATTTGAATTGAATTGAATCGAGGCGGCGATTAAGATATTCACTAGGCTATGATTAGGGGAATTGGTATTTAGTTCAGGAATTTGCTGGTGTAATGCGTGCAACTGTGAATAGCAGAGAAGTGGTGTTTTTTTTTAACTACCTTGAGGTTGAAGGTTTTTTGTGTGTTGGATTTGGAACTGTAGGATAATATTGTATTATTGCGGAGTTTGCTACTTTGGCAGGAGGTTTTGTAACTGTAGGGTAGATGTGATTTTCGGTTGCAGTGGAAATGGACTGTGATTCCGTTCACATGGGTAGAGTCGCAACAGTAGAGTAAAGTTGTTTAATGAACTACAACACACTATGCCAAGGGAAAATCCTACCACTGTTTATGTAGGGATTCTAGTCAAAGACAAAAAAAAAAAAAGATTATAGAAGTTACCATTTCTCTTTGGATGAATAGTGAAACTTATTAAATTGTGATGAAGTTGGTTCCCACATCGTGGTTTATCAAAATGACTGTTATCAATTTTTTTTCAACATCATGAATTATGATAATTTATTTCGCTTGTTCTTTCTTTACACTTGGTTCGAAAAATCTCTCTATATCTACTGGGGGAAACTCTTGCTCTTTTGTTTTTGCCCAACTCAATAGTCTCTCTTTTGGTTTGGGGTACCTTTAGAGTTCTCATTATTTGTATTGCTGTCCTGTTATTTCAGTGAGTTCATATTCTCTCTCGTTATATAGCCACATTAAAAAATATTGGTTGCTGAACTATAGTGCTTGTTACATCCAGATTGAAGAGGTCCGCTTACGGCTTAATCTCGATGTTACTGTTTCGTCCGACTCTCCTGCTGCTCCTGGACCTATAGAATCGTTTAATGATATGGTATTTTATTTTCCCAATTATTTGATCATATTTATATTTCTTCTAAGTAATGTTGAGCTAGAGCTAGTGTAACAGAGAAAACTTGATCTCCTGTTGCAAATGTGTATAAAATTTGTGAATTTCTTTGTATCAGTGTTTGGATCCAAGTATCATGAAGGATATTGCTTATCATGAATACACCAGGCCAACTTCTATCCAGGCACAGGCCATGCCTATTGCTCTCAGTGGAAGGGATCTTTTAGGTTGTGCTGAAACTGGTAGTGGGAAGACTGCAGCTTTCACGATTCCTATGATACAGGTCTGAACATTTTATAAATGAAGGATTGATTGGGGCATTTTGATGATATCTTTAATTACCGTGTCGTGAATAACAATCAATTGTAAATGATCATCATTTTTTATGTGATTTAATTATTTTTTTTCCTTTCTATGTTTAGCATTGCTTGGCCCAATCTCCAATTCGGCGTGGAGATGGTCCCCTGGCATTAGTTTTGGCTCCTACTAGAGAACTTGCTCAACAAATAGAAAAAGAGGTGATATATGTAATTTTATGTCAATGAATTTTAAGTTATACGATGCAGAATTTTCTTGTTCATTTCTCCAGTTCTAGGTAATATTTTTCTTGGTAAGCTATGAATATTTTTAGGACCATCTTCAAACGTTATTCCTATACTCCTACTAGTGCTTGGGGCTTCTTTTTTTTTTTTTTTTTTTTTTCATTTTTCTTGTCATATTTGGATTATTTTATCAGTGAAAGGAAATGATTAATTATTGTCCCCTGACCCTTCCTTGGAAATTTTTATTTTGTGGATAGAAATCTTCAAAGCTTTTTGATTTCATATTTTTTTATGCTGAGCTTATCTGTTCTCTATCACTTGCCTATTTGGAATTTAAATTCCTAGTTCTTACCAAAATAATTTGACATTTGTATAATATTCTTGCTATATTACTTTGAATTATCTGTTTAATTTTGTGACTTGGTATATTTTCTTATTGAGCCTGAAATTATGATTCTCACCAATGCATTTTGCTCTATCTATTTATTTTCCCTTTCTCTGAATCACCCTTTTTGTTGTCATTCTTTTAAGTATCTTTGTGTTGTTTTTACGTTTGGCAGGTCCAAGCTTTTAGCAGATCTCTTGAGTCATTAAAAACTGCCATAGTTGTGGGTGGAACTAACATTGAAAAGCAGGTAATTAAATGTAGCACAATATTATCCCCTTCTTGTGACAGTTTGTTCAAAAAACAACAATGGATATTCTTTGACGTAATGGTATTACAGAACTGTGTTAAATATGGTCAAAGAGCATCCGGGAAACAAGTCCTTTTGTGTTAGATATGTTTAAGCTATTGTAAATCGTTGATGTCATTTTTTGGTTGCCTTGGACATGGGATAAACCTATGTTTTTAATTTCACACAGCTAGTTCTCCCGATAGGCTGATACATGTGTTATGTCATTATATGTTAAGCCTAGTTTGGAAACAGATGCTGAGCTCTGTACAATATTATTTTAACAACATAAAGTTTTGGACACAAGGATTTTGTGTATGCTTTCTTTCTGGTAAGTGGTAATACGATTTTGTGTATGATTTCTTTCTGGTCTCTATGGCAGAGGTCTGAACTAAGAGCAGGAGTTGAAATAGCAGTTGCCACCCCTGGAAGATTCATTGACCACTTACAACAAGGCAACACTTCCCTCTCAAGAATTTCTTATGTAGTTCTAGACGAGGCAGATAGAATGCTTGATATGGGTTTTGAACCACAGATAAGGGAGGTTAGTGTTGTAGTTATTCTCCAGTGTGGGGTTTTCCTTTATTTTGAAAACGATTATATTCCTAATATACGATAAATAATGCAACTTTTTCATTGTAGTGTTTATGTTTTCCTTTGCAATGTTTCCAAATTCAACTGTTTCCATGTCACCTTTTTCAACTTCAGTTCAACTATTGACATCATTGGAATTAGAAATCAAACCAATGATGGTCTAACAAGATGATGGTTATGACTAATGAGTATCTTACTTTAAGAATTTTTCTAATGAATATCTCTGAAGTAAGGAAACTTGGTTACCATTTCCAAAGCAAAATACGGCAATAAAAATTCCACCTCTTGTCTAGATAGAATTTTCATTTTCACTTGTCTGTATTATGTACCCCTTATGAAAATTTGTGCCTTATTATTGCACGTATCATCTCATGTAGAAGGGGAGATAACATTTGATTTTTCTGCAATATTCGTGTGTTAAATATATATTTTTTTTTATGTCATCCTCAGATAATGAGAAGTCTTCCAGAGAAGCATCAAACACTGCTGTTTAGTGCAACTATGCCTGTGGAGATCGAAGCATTGGCAAATGTCAGTTTTCATTTTTTCTTGGCTGAGGTTTTCAAAGTTGTTATTTTACCCTTTGAGCCATGTTAAAATAATGTGGGTGGTGGTATTCTAATATTATGAAGTGGCTTTTTGTGAGTATACAAAATAATTCTAGCATTCATAATTTGCTTTCCACAAATTAGTTGTCTTCTTTGCTCCTATTTCATAAAATATAGTAGCATGCTAGCATCTAATTGAACGTTTCTTTTTAGATATGTTTTTTGCCAATAATTTTCTTCTTTGATAACAGGATATCCCAAAAATATCCTTTTCAAATTCTTTTTCATCAATATTTTTCTTTGTAATTGGTTGTTGAAAGATTCTATGTAAGTTCATTGGTCGTCTGTTTAATTTTCAGGAGTACTTAACTAACCCCGTGCAAGTTAAGGTGGGAAAAGTGAGCAGTCCAACAACTAATGTTTCACAAACTCTTGTAAAGGTTTCTGAAAGTGAGAAGGTATGTATAGTAACCTAACAAAAATGAAATATTTTTTGTTATGAGCTGGATTAAGTGTTGTCAATTAGTTTCAGTTTCCTTGAATATTTGCAGTTATCATCAGTTCTGAAAGATTAGTTTTAAATTTCTCCGGGGTTCTTCTTTTCATTCCCCTTGTTTCTGGAACAAGTGATATTCTGCTTAATGCGGTTACATTTGCACGCAAGTTTTTAATTACTTGACATGAGACAACATATGCGCATAAAAGTAATTATGTGGAGAGAAAGCAACATGGGATGAGAAAAGTTAGAGATAATAATGATGGAGAAAAATGAGAATAATGATGAGAGCAGTGTTGTCAATTGCAGATTGCAGAAAATAGCAGTGTTGAAGTTTCGCTATGCGTAGTGCTATAGCGCCACGATAACCGCTATTTAACAAAATTTTATTATAAATAGCGTATCACAGAAAAATAGCAGTTTGTTCAACTTCCACTACGGTATAGTGCCACTATAGCTGCTATTTAACATCGCAGGATAAGCGAAAGTGGATAATGTTTAGTCTGTTTACATTTTTTACACCTTGTTGATCAAAATATTTGTAATTCTTCTCTTAATTTGTATTATGTTTCGCTATCTGTTGGTTTCTGTTCTAAAATCTTATTACGTTCTTGTAGATTGATCGGCTCCTAGATTTGCTTGTAGAGGAGGCATCACAAGCTGAAAAGTGTGGTCATCCATTTCCGTTGACAATTGTGTTTGTTGAGAGAAAGGTAAGCATGCAAAAAGTCAAAAGTGGGTAATTTAATATGTGGTCTGATAGAAACAAAGAGCGAAGTTTGGGTCAGCTGATACAAAATATGGGAAACAGGGCCAGGTTCGAAAGGTCTACCAAAGGAAACGTAACAACAACAGACAAAAGTTCTGAGCTGGCGAGTGAGAGAGGGAATGACACATCATTAGGTAGTTATAAGGAATAAGGGAGAGTATAGGTTCACCATGGGTATTCTTTGGCAAGGGAAGCCGTTTAGGCTTGGGCTGGTAGAGTCGCCTATCAGAGTTATCTTTTATTTTACTGTATTTCTCTGTTTCCATCAATATTATGCTATTTTGAGTTTTGAACGCATCAGGGTCGAAATTAAAGTTATTCTTTTTGTCGGAAAAAATATTTTAGTGATCTGTCTGAAATTTAATATTTCCATTCTTCTATTTAATTTTTCATGTTCATGTAGACAAGGTGCGATGAAGTTGCTGAAGCATTGGTTGCCCAAGGATTATCTGCAGTTTCTCTGCATGGTGGCCGCAGTCAGAGTGAAAGAGAGGCCGCCTTGCATGACTTCCGGAGTAGCTCAACCAGCATTTTGGTAATCTCCTCTACACTATTAGAGCACAATACTCTAACTTTATCTTTACATCGTTTGTCTTCTTTTCTCTTTTTTGCCCTTGCAACTTCTGTAGTTCTCAGCAATATTTTGTCATGACTCATCACAACTAATGGCTCTGGATGGATATTAAGCAATAATATTGTACAGTTAAGCCAGGTGTGGCCTGGCATACCATGTACTGCATTGTTTGTATGCGTAACACATGGACCTTTGAACTATGATATTCATGTTGTGCATTCCTTTTTGCTTCGGGAAATTCTAGCTAAAAGTTTGGATTCTCCACAATTTTTGCATAACTACAATTAATAAAATTTGGGATTTTTTTTATCTGCTAACTGTATTAATCAGTGATACTGTATCCTGCAGGTTGCCACCGATGTTGCATCTCGGGGTTTGGATGTCACAGGAGTGTCACACGTCATAAATCTTGATCTTCCAAAGGTATTTCTGCAATTCTACTCCAAGCAAAGCTGCTTGATTATAGAGTTTTAGTTGGTATACAACAAGGAAAAGGTTATCTGAAAAACCACAGTAGTGGATTGATACTGCTACTGCTTGTCGGCATCTCAGTTTCCTGGCATTTTTTAGTCAGTTTTAATTTCCTTGACAAATGCATACCTGAAGCTTCAGTTCTGGCTGCTTCAATTATAGACCACAGAAGATTATATACACCGGATTGGAAGGACGGGACGAGCAGGATCAACTGGCATAGCCACTTCCTTTTACACAGATCGTGACATGGTACTATTTATCTTACTTTTCTTTAAGGATAAAAAAGTTGGACTGTGCTTTTTCTCTTGATTCAAACATTAATATGATTCTTTTCTTTAGTTCCTTGTGACAAATATAAGGAAAGCAATAGCTGATGCTGAATCTGGGAATGCTGTGGCATTTGCTACTGGAAAGGTACTATTTCTGTTCTGGGATATTCATGGTTCATTTGGTATACCCTTAAAATTTGGGGTGAAAAATTAAGAAATGAGCTTTCGATATAATTTTAGAGGAGTCTCATTCTGTAATCTTCTTCTACCCATTTTTTAATGGATACTAACAATTAGTTGGTTGGGCTTGTACTCGTTTTATTATACTGGTACTCTGGCTGAGATTATTACTAAACATGTGTTACAATTTATGTCCTAGATGCTCCCTTTCTCCCAAACACTTTCAAATTGAGGATATTATATCAACAGCTTGCTTGCATTTAACTTTCTCCATTGTTGGATTCTAGGTTGCCAGAAGGAAGGAGAAAGAAGCAGCAGCTGCACACAAAGAGGCAAGCATTGCTTTATCTAGACACCTTGGATCGGGAGCAGCTTCAATTAACATTGAAGATAAGTATAGATTCATGATTACCGCCCCAAACAGTAAAAAAGAGGGCGCAGCAGATAGTGCGTGGGATGATTGAAGTTTATGATGCCTCCATACATTTGATTAAGGACAGTTGCTAACTGTCATCTATAGGTATGTTGTTTGGCAGATGCTGAAGATAGACGAGTTTCTAGTTAAGTTTGCATGTCTACGTACTGTTTCACACAATGTTGTAGTTAGCACACTGGTAACAAGTAGCTTCCTAGACAAAATTTGTAGAGTCGTCGTGTAGGTAATTCATCTCATGTAATACTAGGAACGGAAGTTTTATTAAATTTGTGTTGGGATATCAAGTTTTGGTGTTGCTATTGTTTCTTTCGATTTTATCCTTCATTTAAACTATATTATTTAGAATTCTTTACCTAATCAAAAAGCTAAAAAAAAATTGGTGTTTTTTACACACTTACGGACAAATTAATGTGAGGTTTTTGCCAAAAAAATAAATAAATTAATGTGAGGTTTACTACCAGACGACGCTTTGTGTATATGAAAGGACAAATTGTGGAGAAAAGTGTTGGCTATTTTAATTGTTTATGTTGACTGATTGAACATCCCATTACCATCTTAAAGTGATGTTTTTCTTTTTTCTTGATAAATTTATCATATCATGAAAACGAAATTTATATATAGATTCCATAAACCTTTGCTATATAGAATTGTTTATTATAACCTATCTAACATGTCATTATGTTTCATGTGAATTTATGAACATGTTACGTCATTGTATAATATTTTTACACAAATGTTTTAAGAATTAACTTTTCCTCCACATTATACCTAATAGAATTGCATCATTTTGAATGAAATTGTAGTTGTTTTTATTTAATATCTTAGTTTATGAACAAATAAAATATTGTTTTAAGTGGTCAGAGTTTCGATCCTTGACCATGACATATAGATAAAAAATTCTTAATTAGACGGACAAAATGTACTCCCTCCGGCCTTATTTATAAGCAAAAGTTGTTTTTTAAGTTCATTGAAAAAGCAATGTATTTAGTCTTAAATATAGACTAGATACATTACTTCTCCAATGAATCTAAAAAACAACTTTTGCTTATAAATAAGGTCGGAGGGAGTACTTTATATGTCTAACAAATAGTTTTTTGATAAAGATTAGTAATTACTAAATAATGATGAATAGATTCTTATACCGTATAAAATTGTTATTAAAAATATCTCTCCAAATTATATATAAATATACATATAAATTATAATAAAGATAAGTATTGCCACCTTCTATTTACAATTCAATACAAACCAAATGGCTTCTCATCGTATCCAATATTTCATTGTTCTCTTAATAATAACCACATTATTTCTCACAATTCAATCTCATTCCCATGCAAAACTATCTCCTGATTTTTACAACGATGTTTGCCCTCAGGCATTGCCAATTATTAAGTCAATTGTTAGCCAAAAACTTAACTTTAAACCACGCATGGGAGCACATTTACTGCGCTTGCATTTCCATGACTGCTTTGTCAATGTAAGTTAATTATAAGTTTTTGCTAACGAGTTTCTTCCGAATATTCCTTAACGATTACGTTAAAATAAATTAACTCCATATATTTTCATTAAAATTGATATTTAATATCATGAAAAGAGTATTCGTTAGTACTTGTTATGCATCATTTGAAAGTACACATGACGTAGGAGAAGATTTTCTACTACTATCACTCTTTGGTCTCTTTTTAAACCATGTTTATATAGGGGTGTGATGGATCAATTTTGCTGGATGACACCCCTAACTTCATAGGTGAAAAGAGTGCCTCTGGAAATGTTGATTCAGTTAAAGGCTATATGCTTGTTGATATAATTAAAGCAGAACTTGACAAAGCTTGCAAAGGTCCTGTGGTATCATGTGCAGATATCTTAGCCGTAGCTGCTCGTGATTCTGTCTCCATTGTGAGTATTTAGCGTTAGAACTTTGACTCTACATATATAATTTGATGTCTCTGTCAACTGAGTTAAACTCACTGAACCGCTTTATATGAATATCTAAGTAGCTAGGTCTTTTAAATTAACAATACACACACACACTTGAGTTTCTAAACTTGTCAATAATTTATAATTATGTCTTTGAATTAAAAAATTATTAAATCAAGTTTCTTAATTTTAAATAATTTGTAGTTAAGTATCTGAAGCTGAGGAGCCAATTAAAAATTATTTAAAGGTTTAGAATTACATATATTATTTAAAACTATAATAAGTAATCCAATTTTAAAAAGCTTAATTCACTAGTTGCAAATTATGGACAAGTTCGTAGATT
This sequence comes from Trifolium fragiferum, assembly GCA_954870985.1. Lineage (NCBI taxonomy): Eukaryota > Viridiplantae > Streptophyta > Magnoliopsida > Fabales > Fabaceae > Trifolium > Trifolium fragiferum. Next base: position 5,912,173 of record OX940794.1, on the reverse strand, counting down.
CTATCATAAAATATTTTTTAAAAAAATAAATTTGGTTTTAACTTTTTACTTTTATGAAGGGGATATGGTAATTCAAAATTTAGATGACAAATAATTAACTAAATTTTTACTAAAGATTATTTCAGTTAAAATTTAAATTGAGTACTTTCGAACAATTCGTTTTTAACTTCGGCTCAAATTGTTAACCATTTTTTTTTTGTTTATATATCTATTTAGAATTTTTCTAATAGTTGAATAACACTAACAAAGTAATTATATCTCAAACTTTGCAAATTAAATGTATAATTCTTCTTTTTGTTTCATAGTTGGGAGGTCCAAGCTATTGGTATGAAGTTCTACTAGGAAGAAGAGATGCTACAAATACTACAAAAGAAGCTGCTGAATTATATCTTCCTTCACAACTTTTCAATTTTTCCCAACTTATTTCTAATTTTAAGTCTCAAGGCCTAAACCTTAAGGATCTTGTAACTCTATCTGGTGCTCACACAATTGGAATGGCTAGGTGCTCTACCTTTAAGGATAGAATCTACAATGACACTAACATAGACCCAAATTTTGCAATTTCTTTACAAGAAAATTGTCCTATAAAAGGTGGTGATGACAATATGGTAGCATTGGATTATGTCACTCCTCATAAATTTGACAATTCATATTACAAAAATTTGGTTAGTAAAAAAGGTCTATTCCATTCTGATCAAGAGCTCTTTAATGGTATTGAATGTGAAAGTGACATGTTGGTGGAACTTTATAGTAGAGACTCAGATGTTTTTGCAAGAAATTTTAAAACTTCTATGATTAAGATGGGTAATATAAAGCCTCTTACCGGAATTTTTGGAGAGATCAGAACCGATTGTAGCAAAGTTAATTAGTATAAATTTATATTGAATATTTGTTGCCTATATTTAAAATAGGAGGGAATAAAGTTTGTGATTAAGGATTTACCCAAAAAAAAGTTTGTGATTAAGGTTTATGTGTTTTAATTGATATGAATTTGTTTATGGTTATTAAAATTCTTGGTTTGTTAAATATTATTGTATTGTCATTGCTTTTTTTTTTATTAACTAAGCGTATATTTGGATTGACGGTGACATTGATAATCATGGTAAGCCGGAGTAATTTTGACAAAAACTACAACTTAGAATTTCACAAAATCACGGTGCTCGCGTGATTTTGTTTAATTCACCGTCAATTCAAACACACATTGGAGAATTACTCGCGCGCAATGCATGCAGAGACTAATCCTTTTAGTTAAATGACATATATGTTGAGATCTTGAAGAAACAAATTTGAAAATTATCCATCAATCACCTTACTATGAAAATGGAAATTTTTATGACTAAACATGACAAAATTATATGAAAGATAATAAAATTTACATACAATTGCAACAGAAAATCAACTTTCAAGTTTCAACTCAACAGAAAGACTGTGATTGTGAATACAAATATCTCAAATTTTCTAGTCCACAACTTTTTCAGTCTATGGACCCTCTCCTCAAGAAAAGGTCATCATGTAGTGTTTCCTAACTAAATCAGATGACACTTATACTCAAAATATGCAAACAAGTCAATTGGTCAATCACTTCTAAGTTCTACTTTCTCATGACCTTTGGTTATTTACATCATACACTCCAAAGCATAAGAAAATACATCTCAGACACAAAAATGAGGCTATGAAAAAAAAAGGGTAAGAAAGATTATACTACTAACCGAACCGTCTGATTTAACCAGTTGAACCGTGAACCAGTATTGTCTACGCTTCAATTTGAGCGATTCAACCGCGGTACCCTCCTAGTTCCAAAAATTTAAAGCATTTGAATCATGATTTGGAGGTTTCACCGGTTCTATGTCTGATTCGGTTTTCAAAACATTTTGTACAAGATCACATGCATAATGCAACCATGCATATATATATATATATATATATATATTAAGATGCCATAAGTGGTAACCTCTTGTGATCTATGAATGCCTGTCTAAGAACATTATATCCATTTCTATAATGTTCAAGTGAGAAACATAACTGTCTTATAGCTTCACGTTTCTCTTCGGCTCCTTCTAATATCTCGATCTTTTGCTTCTCAATCTCATCTTCTAGTTCCTTAGCTCTTGATTCTAGTTTTACCACATGTCTATATGCTTGTTGAATTATTTTACCTCTTGAAATCATCTCTTCTTTGAGTAAACCAACTTCTTCTTTGAGATTATCTCTCTCTAATACTAAACCATTGAAACTCACATTAATTTCTTCTACATTGTTCTTCATTTCCTTAATCTCTCCCTTCAATATCTCAGTTTCACCTTTGAGTTTCTCTTCCATGTGATTCTGTTTCTCCAACAATTTACACACTTCAGTCTTTAACTGTGCTTTTTCAAAAAAGCTTTTCTGTTCTGTGTCAGATAAAACAGCTTCTAAATCCTTGATCTCATTTTCTCTTTCTGATAGACTTGTTTGCAGCATTGAAACTTTTTCTTGAAGTTTTGTGTTATCTCTCATCTCGGAATCGAGTTTATTTTTCCATGTAGCAACTTCCTTGTGAGCCAAGTTAAGTTGATCCTGCAATTGCTGAAAATTTTCATTTGATTTACTTGCCTCAATTTTCAATGAAGCTATTTGCATCTCAAAATTCTCAACTTTTTCTTTTGCCAATCTAAGCTCATCTTCACATAACTTGTTATCCAAGTCTTCTTTTTTCATCTTGATATCTTCTTCTGTTGATGATGATGATGATTCATTAGTATTGATCGCGCATATGTCCAATTCGGATCGGTCCTGACCAAGTCTGGAACACATATCATCCTGCAAATGTATCGATGATTCCCGCGACTTATATTTTTCAACCTCGATCTTAAGTTTATTAATCTCTTCTTCTGAAAACCTCAACTTTTCATTCACATTCTTCAATTCTTGTTCATATGCATTGATTTTGACACCAAAATCTTCACCGCGTTCTTGTTCTTGTTGCTCATAGACGAAAAGCTTTTCTTTCGCCTCACGCAAATCGATTTCCAATTCAACAATCCTTTTAGTCATACCAAGATCACTTGAATTCCCGAAGAAACCCGAATAACTATTGATAGATGAAGCGTCATCAAAATCATCATCGCTATCGGTCAAAGTAGAAGATACATCTCCATCTTTTTGACTTGTTGCATCATTATTGTTTCCACCAGAACCGAGAAAGAAATCGAACCCTGGAGCACGGTTATTCGATATTCGACGTCCCAATTTTCTAGGAGAAGCTGAAGGCAAAGAAGCAGGTGGTTCAGAACCATTATCAGAAACACATGAAGTTTGAGATTGAAGATCAGAAGGTATGTTTTTCCACAATTCGCCCGTTACATGTTCATAACGTTCGGCTAATGACCGATAACGACGGTAAAACTCTTCGACAAGAGAGATCAATTCTGGTCTCTTTTGGTAATACATTTCAGCTTTTTGTGCAAATGAATCTCCATTATCTTCAATTAGTTTCATCATTTGTCGAACGTTGCGATCCATTTGAGATGTTAGAGATTTTTTTGTTGATTTCTTGAGCGACATTGTGATGAACAAAATAATTATGATGGCATATAGAATTTTTGGTTTGAAATTGAAGAAAAAAAATTAACCACCTTCCCTATCTATGTTTCAAAGTTGGGAAAATGGTTAATCTTTTTTTTTTTTACAATGATAATGGAAAGAAGAATGAAACAAGATGTTACTATATGATACGAACATTAATTTGTTTTTACTAGTTTTAACTTTTCTTTGTTTAGATAAACCTTGTTAAGAGATCTATGTTTTGATAAACTTTATTTTAACTTTTCTTTGTTTAGATAAACCTTGTTAAATAATTTTCTACAATGAAACTCTCTCTTAGGAAGTTATGAGCTATTAATATGTTGGAAAGTTAGGATTTCTACAAATTATTATAAATAAACTTGTGTAATGAATTTATCATGTATGTAACGATAATGTAAAATTGTTTTTTAATGACATTCAATATTTTTTATAGGTACCTTCCACTTATGTTGAATATTAAAATTTAGTATCTTTTTAACTGAAATTTGAACACATTATGGTAATGGTGTGTAACATTTACTTATAAAAATATTCTCAATTTAATGGATGTGCGTTGATAATATAAAAATGGTTTAATTGCACATTTGGTCCCTTATATTTATTTTAAGTTTAAAGTTAATTCCTTATGTTTTAAAAGTTTCAAGTTGGTCCTTTATGTTTTTAAAAGTTTTAAGTTTAGTTCCTATTTAATCATCTTTATAGGGACTAAACTTGACACTTTTAAAAACTTGAGGGACCAACTTGAAACTTTTAAAAACTTGAAAACCAACTTTAAACCAAAAATAAACATAAGAACCAATTTGAAACCTAAAATAAACATAAAGGACCAAATGTACAATTAAGCCTATAAAAATATATATATATCATTTTTATACAAAAAAAAATATTGTCAATTTTTTGTTTATTTTTCATAACAATATTGTCTATATGAAAATTATCTAAGAAACATTTTATATATATGACATAAAATATAATTGGATGAGCATAAAAAATTTACAATTGAATATTCTATGCACATAATTATGAAGACTAATCTACCTAATTTTGGGAGACCCATGTACTACAATAGACTCAACTGAAATATATAGGTCAAAGAAAAGTTGGAAAATGGTTCATTCCAACTCTGTTTGCTAATGATATCTTGTGTGGACAATATATTTTATGCTTAACTGTATATTTGGTTATTTGTGTTTATTTTAAGTTTTAAATTAGTTCCTTATGTTTTAAAAGTTTTAAGTTGGTCCTTTATATTTATTTTAGGTTTAAAGTTAGTCCTTTATGTTTTAAAATTTTCAACTTGATCTCTCAAGTTTTTAAAAGTTTCAAGTTAGTCCCTCAAGTTTTTAAAAGTTTCAAGTTCAGTCCCTATAAAGATGATTAAATAGAAAATAAACTTGAAACTTTTAAAAAGATAAGGGAACAACTTTAAACTTTTAAAAACTTGAGGAACCAACTTGAAATTTTTAAAACATAAAAGACCAACTTGAAACCTAAAATAAACATAAAGAACTAACTTAAAACTTTTAAAACATATGGAATTAACTTGAAATCTAAAATAAACATAAGGGATGAAGGACCAAATGTACAATTAAACTTATATTTTAATATGTATATCATGTTTTACTCACTAAAAACAGAGGCTCTCACCTCTCTCTAAGTAAACCTAGATCTGCCGCCTCCCTTTCAAATCCAAACTCTATTTACACGATGTAGACTAGCGGCGGTGGTGGTGTGATGAGGAAGAGTCCAGCCTCCGCATCACTCTTCCAGATCGGCGTCGGCTCCTCCTTCTCCGGTTCTGGATTTTTTTTTCTTTCTCTTTCGTTTTCTTGCTCCTTCCTCTGTGTTGGTCCAGACGTGGTGGTCGCGTGTCTGTTTTGGTGATGGGTTCAGTGTCCGTGTTGGTCCAGACGTGGTGGTCGCGTGTCTGTGTTGGTGGGCGTCGTGGTGGTGTACTGGAAAGCGGCGGTGTGTTTCTGTCTTCTCTTCTCCGGCGGTTTCCTTCCTGGTCCGTGTGGTGGTTCTGTCAGAGCTGCGCCTTTTCTTAGATCGTGCTTCCTCTGCTCGCCGGCCATTATTTCTGGTGTTTTTGGTTGTGGTGTTGTCGTGCTCGGCGTTTAGGAGTTGTTTTGGCCGGTGGAGGTGGTGGTTGGTATGGTTCTGGAGATGGGGCGTGGTTTTGGTGGTGGTGGAGAGGGTGGCTGTAGGTTCGCCGGCGGAGGTTGATGGTTTGGTCTTGCTTTTTCGTTCTCGTTTTTCTGCTGTTTTTTCTGTTTTTCCGCTGGTTGTTGGTGCTGGGTGTGGTGGGGGGTGGCGCGGCCGTCTGCGTAGTGCGTGTTTTCGTGCTGTTTAGGTGGTGCAGAGGTGGTAAGGGCAGTGGTTGTGTTCTTGCATAGGTGGTGGTGGTGCGGTGGTGGTGATGTTTCTGTCTTGCTGCTGTTTGGTGTTGGTGTGGCGTTGGTTGCTGGTGGGGTCGTTTTGAAGGTTGTGCTGGCAGTGGTGATGGTGGTGGACTGAGGTGGTGTTTGGCTGAGGATTTTTTCTTGCTCTTGGAAGTTGTCCTGCGCGCTCGAAAGAGTTGGGTATGTAGACACTCCGTGTTGACGGATGCTGTCGTTTTATCGTACCTCCGGGACGTATTGGTGATGGAGAGGCGTAGGATGGTTAATGCCGCGTGTGTATGGGTTCTCCTGATACAAGAGTCCCTGACCAATTTCAAATCTGATGAGATTTGCAGGACTCTTGGAGTCGTTGAGGGGTGTTCAAGTCTGTTGAGACTTGCAGGTCTCTAGTATCGGGATGAGCTTGTCTGCATCCGGTGTTGACTGTCGATTCCCTAACTACGGGGGTTCCTCAACCTTTGACTTGTGGGGCTACTCTCTGGGTCTGATGGGCCGAGTAATTTTAATTCGAGTTCGGAAGTTAGCGCCTAGTGGTGTCTCCTAGGGTCGGGTAGGGATTAACTCTGGTGGGTTTAGCAGAACATTATTGATGTATGGGTGGTTTGGGGGTTTTGATTAGATGATGGTAATTGTGTTATATCACGTTACCTTTGTTGTATGTTCCACGACAATTCCTTTCACTTCTTGTGGAGGAGTTGTCTTTAATAAAATTTAGCCGTTTCAAAAAAAAATATGTATATCATGTTTTTTAGACATGTGTCTAAATCTTATTTATCTTTAGATTTTCCTTTTGCAATGTAGTTCACTTCATATATCAATAATATTTATCTTAGCAAAACATGAAGATAATATATTAATTTTTAACTTCAATTATCTAATGAAAAATATGTTGACGAAGGTTGATATGAGTGTGAAAGACAAAACATCAAGATGGTATATCAATTTTTAACTTCAATTAAATAAAATCGAAGTTAAGAACATGGTGTTCGAAAGACAAGACCAAGATAATATATCAATTTTAAACTTCAAATAAGTATCCCAAAACTTAAATGGCCTGCTAGTAGCGTGTTTTTGATATATAGGGTGGTTTAAAATATTTGAATCAACAATATTGTTAATTTTTTGTGATTTTTCTTTTTTTTTATCATGAAAGGTTAAAATATAAATTATTTTTTATAATTGGAATTTTGACAATGGTTAAGAGACATTTTAGAATGACTCTAGTTCTATAAGTACTGAAAATAATTTTATTTGTGTAAAGCTTGAGAAATATTTGGCTAAATTTATGAAGAAGTTTGTGTATATTATGATCCTATTTTTTTCCCTATTTCTTCTTAAAGTGGACGGTCCGTTTTTTTTCATTCACTAAAATTTTATTCTTTACTCTCTCTAGTTCTATATGTGAATAAAATTTTATTTTTTAAATTTATTAAAAAAGTAATGTATCTAATTTATATAGACTAGATATACTATTATTTTTTCAATAAATTTAAAAAGTTAATAGACTAAATACATTTTTTTTTTAATATTTTTTTTTAACAGCAAATAATTTTATTGATGAAAAGAAATAGTATAAGAGGTACTTTACCAACACCGGTAAGATAAGTACATATCGTACTCGATCCATACAAAAAGAACACAATCAAATACATATAATTTGACCGGTCTATCAATAAATCCCGTCCAAAACTAACTAATTATACAATCGAAATGCTCAATACACCACTCATAGAATAAACAAGGCGAAATAGCCTTCTTCGATAAAAGTCATTTCCATGAAACAACTTGTTTATTGTTTATGTTTTTCAATAATAACATTCTTATATTTGCTTTTTCCATTACAGGAATTTTTGAATGTGATGATAACTCTCAATGTGAAAAAACAATAAAGTGCAAACTTAATTGGGTTGCACTGTGTAGAAGAAACCAATGTAAATGTGAACATCCAAAAGGTGCATTGAGACATTGGAGTATCACACCAAAGAGATTCTAGGGTAGAGTTATTTCTTTCACTTAAATATGTAAGAAATATCGATTATGATAAAAAATTTCTATGATATGTAATTTAATCTTATGTTGGTACTCAATAATTGAATTTCTTTTGTTTTCATTTCTCCAATCCTAATTTCACATATCATACGATTATTATTTTGTACCGCAAGAGGATGAAATGAAATGCAATAAACAGCAAATGGTATTATTTAAATAAAATGGCTTCTTATGTAACACCCAGTTTTCTTTATACTATTGTCATTATATATTATTATTATTGTCTTCATTATTATTAACATTTATTAATTTATTTACTTAGAATAAGAAGTTGCATGAAATTTTTTTAGAGGTGTCATATCATCACAATGTTTGCTTATGAGCCAATGTAGTTTCCCTTTAAGAGATAATAATATTCTTACTCATAAAAATATCGTCAATTTAATGAATGTGCAGTGATAATATAAAAAAGCAAGTTGCTAACATACTTCCACCTAAAAACATATGGGAGTATGTTAGCAAGTCTATTCTCACTTGTCTTTTACCGAAAAATGCAATACTTTCTTTATAGCCACTATTTAAATATATGGGCATTAGTGTAATTTATTATTTTCCCAACATGTAATGTCTTATGTTTATGTTTTTTAACGTTTCTATTGATGTTTGTCTTAGAATTAGTTTTTTTTTTTTGTATCCTCTCTTGTTTTATCAAGCTAATTTCTTTGTTTTTAATGGTTAGTTTTTTAAGAAAATTGTTTTTTCATATTGTTTGAAAATTTGATAAGTTGATATTATGTACCGTATATGCTAACGGAAATCTCCTTTTCTTAATTGATTCAAAAAATAATAATTCTCCTTTTCTTAAGCATGAACGTAATTTTTAAGTAATAATGGAGAATTGTACAAAAATATCATGATATAATTTATTGGAACCAAAATAAAATTAAGTCAAATGTTAAACATTGCACCCCTTGTATTAGTTAAGGAACCAAAAAAGTGGTAAAATTATCTTGAAATTTGTGCAAGTTCTGTTATTTTTAATGTAAAATTTACTATTTTTAAATTCCTTAACTAGTGCACCTAAGTTAGCAAGACCCATTATTTAAACATGAAAACTAATTTATGGATAAAAAAAAAATGATGAATGGACAACAATGAATTGATGATAGCACAATTAGAAAGGAAGTGTATGTGTTTGGAGGTGAAGAAAACATGTTTGAGGTGAAAGGTGTTTTATTGTTCATGTTTTTAACTAATTAAAGCAAATTTACAAAATTATCATATACAATAGACTCAACTAAAATACCATTCATCATGTATAGGTCAAAGAAAAGTTGGAAAATGATTCGTTCCAACTCTGTTATTAATGATATCTTGTGTGGTGTGGACAATACATCTTCATATTTATATCATTTTTTTTTTAGACATGTCTCTAAATCTTACTTATCATTAGATTTTGCTTTTGCAATGTAGTTCACTTCATATATCAATAATGAGAGAGTACAACGGCTATCATCACTTGATAACATAAATCGATATAGATGAGTGGCATGAAAATTAATAATAACGTGAATCATGTCTATTTCCAACTACTTTGATTGAAGTGTTTATTGAAATCAAATTGAAGTTCCTTAAGTGCCAATTTACTTCCAAAATCCCTCATTCAAACATACCCTAAATCTTTTACTCAAAGGATCATCAAGCAAATAGAAAACATGCCAAAAATGTACCGGAATAAACTCAAATCAAGCACGGTATACATCATGTGTAGGTAAAACAAAAGTTGGGAAATGGTTCATTCCCCCTAGTTTACACATTTAGCTTAAAAAAAGAAAAGAACGATAAACTCATGTTCCTCCTGCAGTCCTACGGCCAACACGAGCAACAAAACCAGCCTTGATTGGTGCAACTGATCTTCCTGATCCACACTGCAAGCAATAGAATACAATTATAAGATATCCAACAGCATAAAGTGATGTCTCAAACAAAAAACCATCATTGAAATTGTAAAATATCAGTAACTTTAGGCATAGGTAAACTCTCGTGCAGAGACGGACCTAAATGTAGTTGAGGGGATGAGCACCTATACACCCTGAACTTTTTAAAATTACACATACCATCCTTCTTTTTTTGTATTTTGAACCGGCTATAAATTTTTCCTTTGCACCTAGACCCCAAAGACTCCTTCCCTCTCACATTATCAGATTCCAATCTCTCTCTACCCTATACACTTCTCTCTATGTTTTGTCAACTTACTAATTTTTGAAACCAATACACTAGTGCTCTACAATTTCAGAGACCAACTTAGAGATTCACCTAAAAATTGTCTGTTAATGAAAATGAAAGCATATCTTTTATACTAGAATGAAAAATAGTGTGACTAATTTCATTAAACCCTAAAAAGATCATTGTAAATTACTGGGACAAAAACATCAAAATCAATATTTAGACTAGAGAAGCTGAACCAAAAGTTACTGGCCGTCATCTGAAGTTCTGAACAAACTAATTACCTAAGACCGTCAAATCACCAAACGCCACCTTGGCAAAATAACTGATCGTGGATTCAGTGGACGAAGGCATAAAACCTTCATATTATTTGGGAGGGTAATCACAACCTATAAGAGATAGAAAGAAAAGGAATAAATTGGGGCATAGAAATTTCACCTTTTCACAGCGGAGAAAGAACAAACGGTTCTCCTTAGAAAGTATTGTGTCAGGACTTTTGCATCCAAGGCAAATGACATATTCATCTGAAAAAAATAGAATATAGGTCAACTTTTACCCCAAAGGCTTAATAGTTCATATAACAGCAATTCAATATCCACAAGATACTTACTGACATATCGACGCAAAATTCCTTCGAAATTCTTTGGTGCAAATCTTCCCTTCACAACCAATCTTTGCTGTCCATCTAGAGAACCACTTGTACCCAATTCAGCAAGCAAGAAAGTCATGACATGATCTGGCTGTCGGTGCATCCTGAAAGACAGGGGAGCAAGACATAAACACAAAAGGAAGTTGTGATGCAACATAGAAAAAAATGCCAAGAGGTGAATAATAAATCAACATACGTTTTGCAAAGGTCCATAAAATTCACAAAAACAGTCTTCTTTGTACCCTCACGGAGCACTTGAGGAGGCCTCATAACAGTCCTCTTCCGGTCTCCAGCAAGTTCTGGATTATTCTCACGAAGAATGTTAAACACCCTGCCCAAAAGCTGCACAGAAAAACATCAGAACGTAGAGGAGTGAACCAAACTTCAACCTAAATTATGACAATACTACCTATGACATCAGAAGAAAAAGCATAAGTTTTCAACCAACCAGGAGCAGAAGTAAAAATGCTTCATGTAATAATATACCATGAAACCAATAATATAGCAATGATTGAATAAACTTGAGACTATATATAGTCACACAAAAAGACACTTGTTGATCAAACAAAGATAAAGCATCCTTGAAAGCAAAATCCATATATATATAATCAGACGCTTTCTTGAGGACGTGGATGAATATCATCACCGAAAAAGTTTATAAAACAACAGATATTTCAAGGCACCACCCAATACAGCCTATAAAACTAATATTGCGATGTAAAGTTCAGATGCATGAGGACTACTATCCTAATATTAAAAATAGCATAAAAAGAAAACCAGTTCAGAAACCTTTACTGAAGTAGGTGAGGATAAGACCATTAGAGAATATAACAGAAACCATGTAAAATGTTATACCTCCTCGTATTGATAATCACGATCACTCCCTTCCCAAGGGTAACGAGGTTGCAACGAAGCAGCATCTTGGTCATCTTCTTCAGCGAGATCTGAGGTAAGAATTTAGAAAACTTCAGCATTCAATCAACTTCCTTTAAAGACATTATATAAATTTTATGTGTTTGAGAGACAACTTACCATCCAAATCTTCATTTTTCGCATCAACACTCTCATCAATTAAGTTACTGATATCAACCTGCAATCAACAATATAAAACATTGTGAAATAGCTTCCAAAAAAAAAGTAGCAACACCGAATGCTTAAGAGTTGAGACATTGAGCGGGTGAAAAGAATATTGTTCATTAATTTAACCACAAAACAATTCAAATTACCGGCTTCTTCTTCTTCTTTTTCGCACCAGCTAATGTACTGTCAAACCCCTCAGAAACTGTAATTAAAAAGCTAATCAGAATCCTTCGTGCACAAGCAGAATAACAAATGCCTCAGACAATAACATTAAAGACCAAACTATTAATAAAACAAAACAAATGCTATTAAAATTTCAATACCTGACAGATCTTCTGTCTTTTCAGCCAACTTGTCAACTGAATCATCATCAAGATCTACAACTGTGGGTTTCTTTTTCTTCTTCTTTTTAGTAGGATCAAATGGTGCAATCTGCAATTAGCAAATTCAGGCATTAGAAGGTAGAACAATTTCAACAAAATGAAACCGTGAAACACCAACAAATACATAAAAACTACTACAATCAACTGAGGAAACTTACATCAGGAACCTCCTCCTTCACATCAATTTGTGGTTCATCTGCCATGGTTGCTGAAACCTAAGTAAAATTCAGAGGACTAAAATATTATTTATCGAAGTTGTGGGATTTTTGATAAAAGATGAATGAAAAAATAAAAACTTTTGAATCTTATTGATAATAATATGATACTGACTTTCAAACAAAATACTACACATAAACCCTTATATATAGGGATACAATACAAGAATCGTTTTTTTGGTGCAAACCGGGTATCCTCTGCACAGAACTGTAGGGACTAATCTCTCAATCCTTGTGGGATACAATACAATACTATAGTCCTAAATAGGTAAATCAAAATAATAGCCAAGTAATATAAGTCCTTTATATTTTAGCATATCAAATGAACCCTAAGTCCTAAGATTATAACCACATCCAAGGAAATTAAATGAGATGCCCTAATATAATATATAATGTAAAAAATACAATAACATATTTTTATGATGTTTTAACAGTATTAAAATCAAAGTACCAAGAGAGTATAGAGAATGAAGAACATTAAGGCAAATGCTAATAAACTAAATCAATAATCAAAATCAAGAAAAAGCCATAAATAAATAAAATCCTTATATTAAAAAATAGATTTTTACAAAGTAAAATGCTCTTAATCAATAACCCAATAACAATAACATTGAGAAAAAAGCTAGTTTTAAAAATTAAAAACCCTAAGAGAACAAAATCTATTAATTAGAGATAACAAATCAAGATATGAACTTTATAAGGTTGAAAATCATGAGATTAAGATGTACGTGACGAGAACACATAATCAGAAATTAGAACAATAAAAAAAATGCATAAAATTAGACGAATCAAACACCAAATCAAAAAGGGGGAAATTAGAATTGAAAAAAATATATATCGATTGAGAGATTGAAGGAGAAATGGGGCATACGAGTTCGTTGATGGATCGAAATGTGTAGATTGATTGAATGATGTTATCTAGTATCGCACTGCGTCCGCTGCTGCTATTGGTATTGGAGATGGAATCAAAAACCCTTTTCTAGTCGTTCCAAAACGGCGCGTTTCACTTCTTATGATAAAATAGTTTTATTTTTATTTTTATTTTTATTTTTATTTTAAGTGTTCTTTAAAAATTGTGAAAACTTTCAAAAAAAAAACATTGTGTAAACTATTTAGCACTTGCTAACGAGTCGGGCACTTGTTAGCATTTGCCAACTATATTTATATGATCTAGTTGGGTGGTAAAGGGGCTTGTCCGTCCCGTTTAGATGTTTTTCATTTTAAGTCTATCTAAAAGTAAGTTGGGTCAACTTACGGTGAAAATAAATATATTATAATTAAATTATTTACGGTAAACAAGTTAAAAAGGAAATTTGTGAGTAGACGAAATGGATAAAGATGAAGTGTATATAGAAGTTGTGGTAGACGGATTAGAATCGAAAAATACTTCTCAGAAAAGCTTGTACGACTTATTCAAAATTATATGGACTACTTTATTACCGGGCAATAATTATTATGATGGACTACTTTATTACCGGACAATAAATCGATGGTTCTTTAAAAAGAACGGCTTATTATGATGGTAAAGTTAATTGTTGTAAATACAAGATGAGTTAATCTTGCATAGATAATTTAATTGTTGATTTTTAATGCATTTAATATATTCATTTTCCCGTCAAAAATATACATATTCTATTTTCTATAATTTTCTTTTATATAATTTCTCATTTTTGAAAAAGTAATTCTCACATGTAGGAAAAATCGTACAACATTTGAAATATATTTTTTTTACAAATAATATTTATTCAAATAATCAACGTATTTGGAATATTGTAACTCACACCACAAATCAACCTAATTGGATACAGTCACTACTAGCATGATATGGTGAATCACCATTCTCGAAGTCCAGTTTATCAACACTTTTGGGCTTATTAGTCCAAGTACATTTACTATTTACACCCCCTCATCTATCTTGAAGTTGTTGAGCATTTCATCAAAGTCACCAATACATATCCTTTCCACCCCCTATCTATCTAAGAATTGTGTAAAAACACATTTGCACAACTTTTTTTCTTTCTAAAACCAAATATGTTATCACAACTTGAATTTGTAATAAGAAGTAACGATAAATATGAGGTTTCTACAGTAGCTTGCTATTGGATAAGTTACCATGCTTCTCGATTGTCACTTATGCCTTAAACTATGATGGTTTCTCATCCCACCCCCCGTCATTCTTTTTTACCCCCCAGAAATCCAACTTTACCCTTGATTTTACCTCCAAAAAGTTCGGTACACGCGTACTGAACTTTTTCGATATTGAAAAATAAGTGTTTTACATCGTTAAAAAGTTCAGTACGCGTGTACTGAACTTTTTTTCAATGGTTAAAAATGGAAACCCAGGGGGTGAAAAAGAAAGCTGGGGGTGGGGAAAGAAATCTTCTTAAACTATTGCATGGACCGGCACTCTACACCAATGAATGATAAATTTATTAGGAAAAAGGAAATACATTAGTTGGCCTCTATTTAAAATATGTTTGAAGTGAAAATAATTCAGAACAATAAATGATGTGATATACCATCACTGTTTACTCTTTGTTAATTGTAGTTTTCAATCATAAGAAAACTACTATTAATGAGCTTAATTGGTTTTGTTCATATATATAGTTCATGTGAAAAATAGTTCCTTTTCAAATCATGATTTTTTTCACCATCAGTATCTGGTCCACCGGACCGTCTAGTGGTATCAGTCCCTTCCGATCATAGTTGCAAAAGATCGACTGTGATCCTTCTCCTTCCTACCAAGTGGTTCACATCATAATATTAAAAAAAAGTGAAATGTTATTTCGACACAAAATATAACACTCGCCCATATGATCATCGACTTTAATATTATTTCTCCTCATCTTAAATCATTTTTCTCCCTCTTGAGTTCGATATCCACACTCATCCATATATTGATATACGTCCGGTATCAGAATATGTGTCGTGTCAAAATGATAACGGTAACAGAAAATATTTATAGCTGGAGTCAGCCAAAACAGGTACTATAATGGCATAGTGCATACTTTGAGTGAAATTCAAACTTTCTTCAAGACATTGAATTGGTCTGGTCTACGTCTAACTAACAAAATCCAAACACTCAGCTGCCCACAATGGAAAATAATAACAATTGGACAACAACCAGTCAACTAAGGTCATAATAAAAAATCATATCAATTGCAAAGATAATGAATAATGGTCACATTAGAATCTAATAATTTTTGTGCAAATTAAAATCAACAACTAATGGACACATTAAAATTGTACCAATAATTGGTTCAAATATGTTTGAACAATATGTAAGAAAAATAAAAATGAAGTTTACTTTGCTTTCATAATTTCATTGTTTTGAGCCGCCATCAGTCAAATTGGTTTGGTTGGTAAGGAAAGGTTCCAAAGTCTATTTGAAATTTGAAAAGCACTTATGTGAAGTGCGAAGATACATAAAATAAGCCATAGTATATAATTATAATATTAGTGGGGCTGCCATTATTATTGTTAGTTTGTTATCAACCACAAGCAGCCATCTTTTTTGTGGGCTAGTAGCTCTTGGCCCCACACTCTTATTTTCCTCCACCACTTTAAAATACAATTATTTATCATAAAATAAAAATATCAACCAAAGTTACCATTTAATTGTATAAAAAAAAGTTAGCATTTATTTTTGAACAATTTTAAAAAAAATTTAGTAACCACTTAAAATCAATCACTTAATTACTAAAATTAACGTACAATAATGTTATAATATTATGTTAAAATATTTTAAGGGTATAGTGTAAATCTTTTCCTATTTTCCCCAAAGATTGATCACCAAGACACCAATGTGGTAAAAATCTTTTCGGTCTAAAGATTGCATAGTTTACTGTTATCCTTATCCTCTTCTGTTCATTTTTTATGAATTACTCATCACACATAAAATAAAAAATTCTTTTTGTCAGTATCTAAAAAGAATTTACGTACTTTACAGTAGTATATGCAGTATGCTTATTTTTACTTTATAAAAATTAAGTTAAAAAATATGAGCTGTATAATGAGTAATTTCAAAGAGTAACGTGTAAATCATAAACACTTGCTCACTAGTTTAGAACTTAAGATATTTTGAGTTATGTGTTAGAGTTAACTTCCACTTAAAAAAATCTAATAATCAAATCTAAAATAATTAATAAATAAAAGCTCACAATATCCAAAACATGTGGCAATTCTTTGTTGGAAGATAATAATAATATCATCTAAATCCTATAAAATCATAGAATCTCACTATACGAATCTAAAAAAATGGCACCTTCTTAACAAAAAAGGCAAAAATTGATTTGAGATCTTTGCTCTTGCCAAACAAAGCTTATTATGCATGCAAAATTAGAACACTAATAAACAAACAAAAAATGTGACGTCCTTTTGTACACGCATGCGTATAAAAATCATCGAACATTAGACAACAAATTTTTAATTAATTAATAATAATAGGACATAATTGTACATTAGTACAATAATATTATAATTTCGGAATTTCCACACTTCTCCCTCATTATCTAATTTTTATAATTTTTTTGTACTAATATTCATGTACCTATATAATATGTCCCCATTTTTTTTGACATAAAAACAAAACAACTAAATTAATTACAAACTTAAGACAAAAATATCTTCTTAGTTTGGGAGAAAAGGATAAAACTTACTCTAGTACTAGTACTCTACACTCTTAGTCACGAGGGTAATATAGGAATTTTACCAAGCAGTAATAGAACACAACAAAAACCTTAATATTAACGACTCTGGATTTTCTCGTTGAAAAGACAATAATGCCCTTAACTTGGCCACGTCAAGAACTCGTCCAAGTCAAACTCACCAAACTCTTCTTTTTCTTTCCCAAACGGAACAAAGTTAACGTCCGTTAAACTTAACGGCTCGTCAATTTCGAACCCAAAAGCATCCACTGCGCCGTAACGTAAACCGTCAAACGGCGTTGAATCACCGTCGTACAAAGGTAGAACAGAAGTCGGAGAAGCAAAACCGTCACCGGAGAAAATCTTCGCTGGCTCGTTAACTTCCTTCTTAACGGCGGCGCGGTTTGGAAAGTTAGTAACTGCCTTTGAACCCTTAAATTTCACGGCGGCTTCGTCGTACTTAGCGGCGGCTTCCTCCGCCGTGTTAAAAGTTCCTAACCAGACCCGTTTTCTTTGGTTCGGGTCACAGATCTCAGCTGTCCATCGTCCCCAAGGTCTCTGACGAACGCCACGGTACATGCTTTGCCGGCGAGAACTGTTAGAACCGGTGGGTGATTTTCTGGGTCTTTTGAAACGGGTCGGGTCAACGGAGCAAGATGAAGAAGAAGGTGAAATTGTTGCAGAATTAGAAACAAGAGGGTATTGCATGGTGATTTGAGTAATTTCTCTTTTTCCTCTTTGAAATTTCGATGGGTTTCTTCTCTTTTCGTCGTCGGAAGAGTCCGAATCGGTTGCATCGTAATCAGTGAGAATGATCCGGATAAGTTTTTTGTTGCGGTTTTGGGTTTTTGTGGCGGTTTTGCATGATGGGTTAGTTTCAAAATTTGATCTTGAAGGGTTTTGCTTCAGATTTTGAAGCTTCATAGTTGTTTGTACTTTCATTGAAGAACAAGAGAGAGAAAATCAAAGGTTGTTTTTAGTGTGAAACAATGAAAAGAGTGAGAAAATGAAAAAGGGTGGTTGATTTAGTGTTGTTTAGCTCCATGAAGTTGTAGAGAGAGAGAGAGAAAGAGAGATGGAAATTGGCGGGAAAATAAGGGAGGGAGGGAGTGGTGTGAAGGTGTGAGGAGAGTGAAGAGTGAGAGAGGGAAATAAAAAGAGAAGAAGAAAACAAGAAAAAAGAGGTAAAATTAAAGGGAATTTAAGGATGTGTCCCAATTGGAGGAAGAAGGAAATATTTATCTCGTGATAGGGTCAGAATTTTGGTAAAGAATATTCAAGGAGGGTGAGTGAAAAGGGGATAAGATTTCTTAGTATATTGTAATTGATTTTGATCGTTCAATTTTTAATTGATAGTTAAAATTATTTTATTTATAAAATTATATTTAAATTCAAATTGTTTAATTTTAAATCAACAATTATG
This sequence comes from Trifolium fragiferum, assembly GCA_954870985.1. NCBI lineage: Eukaryota > Viridiplantae > Streptophyta > Magnoliopsida > Fabales > Fabaceae > Trifolium > Trifolium fragiferum. The sequence goes on along the minus strand of OX940794.1, from coordinate 5,893,596 downwards.
ATTAATTATATGTGAAATTGTATTTAAATTTTTATTGGAGAAATTTTAGATCCGTAAAAGAAAAACTTGCATCTTATGAAAATCATTTATTGTATACAGTTGTGTGATCATATATTTTTTATAGTTAACCTACTTAAGTTGGTATAGTAGTATTGGTTTGAGATTTGAAAATGTGCTTTTTTTAATGTCTTAAATTCGATTTTCACTAATGTCAAGTTAGATAGATTAATTTAACTTCTTAAAAAAAAAATTAATTGTTCAAACAAAATCAGACACTTTGTAATAAAAATATGTTTTAGTCACTACTATTTATAATAGTCTGATCAAAATCATACAATTTATGATAAAAATATATCTTAATTAATTTTTATTTATTTATTTTTTACCAAAAATCATCTAATTTTGAATAAAATATTAAGAATATGTGACTGGACAACTGCAATGCAAGCAATAAGCGAAAATTCATAAGATTATGGTTGATGAAAGAGTAGAGAGAAAATGGAGTGTGAGTGGGAGGAGGGGTCATGACTAATGACTCACTCTTATGGATGTGTCATGTGAGTGTGTATGTCGTTGTCGGTAGAAAAATAAAATAAAATCTATACAGCTAGCAAACTGCCCCATTTGACACGTTGCTTCTCTAATTCAAACATTTGGAATTTATGAAAGATATTTCATTTATGTTCTTCCCTATTTGGGAGCAAATTAGATGAATGTATTTCATTTATGTAACTAATATGATTCTTAATCTTCCACGTATCCTCTTGCATAAATGTGTGTTAGCAGTCCCAATTACACATCAAATTGAAAATTTTGATCCTATAAATAACGTTGAAATTGCGCAATTGACGTGACTTTTTATAGTTTAATATTTTATTTTGGTCGAATTATTTTTATATTTATTGTAACTTTTTATTTGGTCAAAAATTATAACCTATGATCTAAAGTGGTCGAATAAGCAAATGACTAGTGGCCAAATCGTAGGGCATGTCCAACCCATGATGTCCTGTAATTTCTTATAAGTACAATTTTCTGGTATTTTCTAGTACTGCTCATGAATTTGGAGTACCTAAATTAACTGAATCGGACTCACAAAATTAGTCATGCAAAGGACACAAAGATAAAGCTTTTTGAAAATAAATAATTAATGATCGACTAAAGTGATGCCAAGGTAACAACTATCAATTTTTTAAGATTCGGTATCTAATATAAAGATCGATTAATTCAAGAAATACTAATTTTATTGCCCACTTGTATAAACATATCAATTTTTAATTGTGTATGTAAGATTTTTTTCATAATAATTCACCTGTGCTCAAATGCTATGAGCTTATCAATGAAATCTACATGTGAGGGTAATTGATGTTCATTATAAACTTAGGAAATGTAATAAACATGATGAAAGTTGTTTATTTCTTTTTGTTAATCATATCATATATGATAAGGATGAATCAAACAAAAGGAAACGTTAACACCCTTTTGTAGGGGGGAAATTGCTTAAAAAGTTTTAGTTGGGTTAGGTTTTGCTTGAGAATGAAGCAAAGGCAAATTAATTAACATGTTGGCAGTAGCACAAGTCAAACACGTGCAATGCTACCTATTATAAATTGCAGAAATTATTATTTTCAAAAGGAAAAAAATAAAAATAAAAATGTTGCAGATGAGTGACCCTCCTTCCTTGCTTCATTTTGCTTAAATTTTGTTAGGCATTGGTCTATTCTCATGAGAGTATTTAATGATGTAGTTCAATTCTATCAACTTATTATGAGACTTAAATTGTTTTTATCTTTTTATTGTCCTGTTTCCAATTAATTTGCATGGCTTCACCAAGATTTCTACTACTAGTACAGTATAGATTAAGCACTTTCATTGTCCCAAATTAAGTACTTCAACCATCGTAATAAATTCTTTTTAAAGAACCATCATAATAATTATTGTTCCGTCACAAAGTACTTAATATTATATATTTATTTGAGTTTAATTCATTATATATATATATATATATATATATATATATATATATATATTGGGCTCCGGCCCTCTTTTGCACCATATATATATATATATATATATATATATATATATATGGCTAATGCTATGGTGGACCATCTTCACAAGTGGTCCACCGTGGACAAGTGATCTACCGAATACGAATTTTATAAAATTTATTGGTAGATTGAAAGTTTATATCATATAGAGCATCCATAAAAAATTTTAGAAAAATTGAAAATCATTTGATATTTTATTGGGATTTATCAATATTTACAGTATTTAATAAACCGTTAATCTTGATGGGTCTCAATAACATATCAAATGAATTTCAATTTTTCTAAAATTTTCTATAGATAATCTATATGATATAACTTTAAATCCAACGGTGGATTTTGTAAAATTCGTATTCGTTATATGATTTTTTATGAATGGTCCACCATGGAACACTTGAAGAAGTGGTGCATGTTAGAATTTTCCATATATATATATGAGCCGAGATTTGAAATATAAACATCCCATTTGTCAGTTTAAATTAAGGTTGTGATTTTCACAAACACAAAAAAAAAAATGTATACTATCAATCATACATGGTTCACTTAAACATTTGTTTTAAAGGTTCAAACTTCAAATGTGACCCTCTCACTCTCACATAAGAAAAACTTTCTTGCTTGATATGAACTCTAGATATAAATGTTGAGACAAAATCTATTTTATGTTTTAAAGATGACAAATAATCTTAATTAAATTTTAATTAGATTCTGATCATATTGTGATCTAACAAGTGTTTTTGAGTGATTTTATATAAGACAGATATAAGGAATGAAAATCACTATATCTTATTCACAAGTTAAAAAGAATCTCAAATTCTGTCCTGGAGAATGATCTCAGAACGGTATTCTGGACATACGCAGCATTGAATAAGCACTTAATTAAGTCAACGTGATACAAGACAACAAAGAACTTTTCATATGAGTTATTTATAGTATCACAATAGTTTGGAATAAGTCATTTAAGGCAAGGAATCATTTTTGAGTTATGAACCTTCTTCATGAAGCAAAGTTAAGAACATCAATGTCTCAAATAATTGTAAAGGCCTTATGTTCTCCCAAGATATCATTAGAAGATTTAATCTAGACCAATAGGAGTTAGACAACATGCTGTACCAGGTATGAGAGGAATATTTGAATTTAATCATAGTACAAACACTTGGCAAGATAAGAAGAAATAAGTACCATCATATTACTATTCACATGTCCTTGCAAGGACACATGAATAGTTGCTACTCTACAAGGTTCTTGCTGTTTTACAACTGTCATACAGCTTGCAGCAACTTCTCAAACAAGTGGGCGCTACTCTCTCATGAAGTATCTATGGTCTCCAACATCCAGGATAATGGTCTCCCAGATTTTGTTCATACAAGCTTCATTTTTATCCAATATAGTACATATCTATTTTCACATGTGGGCTATTACTTATCAACGGATATATAATCAAATACAACCCATTACAATTGTCAAGAACGGATAAATCTAACATCCTCTCAGCTGTACCTTATAGAGACCATCAGAAGAATGGTCTCCAGAACATCCTGAAAGTACAAAATCTGACTGGACTTTTTGCCTCACTCACAACGACTATTTTGGCACTCTCAACTGTCATGTTTGAAGTTCAAATATCCAATAGACTTCTTTGTCTATAAATAGCATGTGAAGGCAACATTGAAGGGCAAGAGTTTTACAAGCAATCAAAATCTTATCACTTGCAATCACAAATCAATCTAAGCTCTTCTTTTCACTCATACTTCAAAGCTCAAATAGAACATATAATCTAAATATCTTTTGAGTATTTTGAGTGTAATTTATTTAGTTATACTAACTAGTTTAAGTTGGTATAAGCTTGAGAGATCCATTTCAAATACACATCCTTTGTAAGGTGTAAACTCAAGTCAATTGGGAAGAATTGATTGAGTAGTAAAGATTAAAATCAGTAGGTGTTTACTGATTGGTTTCTTAACCTCGGATTAGGTTAAGGGTTTGAAGTTTGATTGTAATCTTGGTCTAGATTATTATTGGATAATCTCACGCAAGTGGGGACTGGACTAGCCCTTGTCATTTGAGGGTGAACCAGGATAAAATTCTTGGTGTTTGATTCTCTCTTTCATTTATCTTTATTTTAATCAAACACAAATCACACACCTCACTCACAACATAACACACCAAGAGAACGTTCTCTAAGTGATCTCCTAACTGTGTGATTTTATTAACCATTTTATCTAACAACTTTTAGTGTTGCAGCAAAATTTTAAAAGGTCACAATTCAAACCCCCCCCCCCCCCCCCCCTTTTCTTGTGACAAATCTTGTTACTTCAATAAATAGATAAACATGTCATATTTAATTAAGTCAGTTTGACATCAAATGTTGATCGTTTATTTTATTTAATCAAAAGCTCATAATATTTTCTAAATTAACACACCTTCTTGATTATCATGTATCATTTCACTCGAACGTATATTGGTTTCAATCATTGAAACCCCAAATTTCTCTTTTTAATTATCCTTTAAAAAGTTGATTTTAATGATTTGAATGAATGATGTGAATATCATTATACAGGTAATCAATATTCTTATATTGATAGTAGATACACACACTTATAAACTTAGACCGTATTCATAATTACATTTTACACCGTGAAGATCCAAAATATAAACATTTATAATTAAGGAAAAACATTGTACTTTTTGAGGTTCACAATTCGGACATTTTGAATATATTGATTATCTTTTTTAGTTATTGTAAATCTTGCACGAGGCTAGATAGAACATGTATTAAATTAGACCAAATATACATGTCCACAATAAAGAAGACAACAAGAATTTTATCTATATTGTAATACTTCAAAGATGAGAATGTCTCTAATACACCTTACTACATTGGTAGAAACACCCTTCCCTACGAATGAGAAACTTGTGCATCAACACAAGATGCGGTGAAACATTGCTCTGACAAAGCTTGCTTGTAGTAATTGACGTCGTCAATTGGATGAAGGTCTGAAGCAAATGACACACATAAACATTTAGAAAATATATTAATACACTTATTAAAATGTTGTTATTTGTAAGACACAAGGTTCGATTTACTAGTAAAGAAATTAGATAGTATACTAGAGGTCCCTCCATTGAAAAAAAAAAAACATTGTCATTTGCCAGACCTTTTATTATCACACGGACATTTAGAAAATACATTCAAATATTTGTTAGAAACATTATCATTTGCTACAATTTTTAATATCAAATTTATGAACAATGTGAAATATGACATCGACGTAGAAATATAAGTTTGTATGTATGCAAAACATCAAATGAATATCTAATTATACGTCGCACAAAATATCAAATTCAAATATGATAAATCCCTAAATTTGTAAGTAATTAGTATAACATGGACACAACAAATATATAAAATAAATAAATTGATGCATGTTCGCATTACTCTCGTTTTTGAAATGAAAATTATAATGATATAAATTTATGATGTATGCAAAAAAATATATAATCACAACATTCACACACAGTTAACACAATTAACATTTCGCTCAAAAGAATTTATCATAATATTGCAAATTAAAAAATAATAATTATCCCCTCGAATCATCCTTCTTAAAGTCTTTTAGTTTTATGAAAATCAAATGTGAAAATTTCACATTCACAAATCAATTTTAAACGTATGGTTAGAATTTATGCATGCAAACTGAAATTAACTAATTTATAATTTTACCTAAAAGAGAACATTTTGATATCACATTCAGGCTTTCTTCCGTAATCCACATCCATCTTTTTGATTTGTTCACAAGATGACAAAAAAGGAACATTGATCATATGCAAACTACCAATTTGCAAACCAATGTTTCCGCTGATGTATACATCAAACACCATCTCATACGCCTTAATGTCTGATTTTAAATCATCTGCAGCATACTTGTCGACAATTGCATGATTCGTTATCATTGTCATATCCAAATTGGTCTCATTTCGAGGCATTTGAGCGAAGCCACTTAATTTAGTCTTACCTAATAACACGTCATCACTAGTGACATCAATGGAAAGAGGACCGTACAAAAGTTTGAGTTCTTCATTCTTATTCGAGAATCTTAAACCTAAACTTATGATTGCATCCATTTTTTCCGAGCTATAATCAACTTGAAACTTGGTGACATTGAATGTCCTAACATTGACTTTAGGCATCCCTGCTTTCAAAAACACCAAATAGGATATCCCCAAAAAGATGAAAATAACGATTAAGATGAATAAAATAAGACATGACCATGCACAACATGCCAAACAACATGGATGATGACGTCCATTGTCAAAATCCTCAATGGATTCATGTCCAAAGGAGTGACTTTGGTGGCGGTGATTAGAGGGAAATTCAAATGACACACGACGCCCTGATTTGCGAGAACTGTTGGACGATGAATTCTTCACCAACGTGGGCTTGGTCTCTAATTCTATCATCTCCCAACCTTTCACCACCCCAGAGGAAGGGAATGTGCCTATGTCCAAAGTTAGTTTTGCATAATAATCTGCAAAAGATTGGTTATTTGTGTGATTGATGATATTCCCACTTTAGGCAATATTTAGTTATCACATATGCAAAATCTATTTTTAGTAAACATAGATTAGCATATAAACACGGCGAAAAGTTTTTGTAGGCAATGCAACTTTTCTCAACTAGTTGACACGTAAATTTACATATACTTAACAATTAAATAGGTACATGATACCACCATGTAAATTAATTCATAAGTCATTTGAAAAAGTGAGAACACGTGGAGTTATTATATCCACCAACGTAAAATCGAATATGATTTTTTTTTTATAGATAATCTAAAAGCATTATAAGGCATCATATTAACTACTAATACTATATCAATCTAACATTACAGTTCAATGATTGTTAAATCGTCATACACAATAATTTATTTAATTTTTTTTACAATATAATTAAACAATTCTTCCGTGTAGTGATAGTAGTGGCGGTAATAATAATTACTACTACTATTGATGATGATGATGATGTTAATAATAATAATAATGTTAAACCACTACTTAAAATAGATAAAATACAATACAAAATATATATGAATTTGAGTAATGTTATACCGCTCGATGGTGTTTTAACTAATACAAAATTCACTGATGTATTAAGGTACCCATGGAAAGGTAAATGTTATCACTTGCAAGAGTGTGGTGTTGGTTGATGACTCGCTTTATGCGATGTTTTTAGGCCTTTGATACTTAGGTATGTCTCTTCCAATATGGCGATCTCCTTTATTATTGAGTCATTTTGAATATATTTTTAGTGTTTTGAGTGAAGCACACTATGTGCTATGTTTTGTAGACTTCATGTGATTTTTACGTGCAAAGTTAGTCTGATGACGCTTGGTGTCGTGATAGTCTTACAAGGGCCAAACAAAAAACACTTAGGTGATTTCGTATGATGTTAAGAGTCACGACACTTGATTCTGTACAACCAAGAATTGTGATTAGTCAGCCGTGAGTCAAAGCGATACGCTGGCAGGAGGATAAGAACAAAGTGTCACTGGAGAACATATCAATTGTCTTCTCCCATGCGTTACCATTATACTGTCCAGGTACTAACTCAAATCGGACATGTGTTTTATTTTACTAGGTTGTTCTTATTCAAATTATGTTTGGCCCATGCTCCAATGAGTTGTCTATAAAAGGAACCGTTAAACCCCAATTCAAGAGACTTTGCATTGATTGAAGCTCATATTTGGCTGCACCTCCATTTCCAAACATAACCACCAGCCCATATATATTCTGCTTGCAATTATGATAACTTGTGGCACGACACTACAAATCAGTGGCTATTGAAAGATTAGTCGTTGGACGTCGTGCTTTTTAAGTTTACATTTCTCAACTGTATTTTAACGTGTAAACTTATAAACACGGTTGTACGTTTTGCTAAGATCAACGAGGTACAACTCTTATTATTGGGATCATGTGAAGTTCAATGACACTTTAATGTCATTCATGTGAATTTTTGGTGGGGTTTTTACATTTTTATTTCTTATGGTATGTATTTTATCTCTTTTTTGCCTTGTATAACTTTTGTGGAATGTATTTTTATCTCTTTTTTTTGGAAAGACAAAGATTTATTGAAAAGAGCCCAAGAAATCACTAAAGAAGCCAAATCCAAGCAAGAAACATCAATGTCAAACCTTCCAAAAAAAATGTCTAATCTTAACAACCAAGGAATTCAACAACTCTGCTCTAAATGATACCAAGACTAAACAGAACCCACTGTTACAGAAAGAACTTATCCCCTAAGTTGTATCTTGAACTTGTTAAGTCAAGAGCTATGTAGTTAATGACTTGAATTGGTTGTGGATCTTGTTTAGAACTCCTATTTTAATCTTGAAATTAATGAATCAAGCACTATGTATCAAATGAATTTTGAAATAAATGTTAGTTTTTCTCAAACTAAAATTATGCATAAAAAATGACAATACTGAAATTTGAACCAAGAACCTTGCATTCACAAACATTATAATTGTACCGGTCAAATTCGCCTAGGCCCAATTACACTGCAGACCCACTATCGCTGACAGCCCAGTACCTATAAATCATGCGGCGCGCCCGATCCAACTTAGCTCGCCTGCATCCGGCTCTGATTGACCCGATCCAGTTCGCCCAAGCCCAATATAGCCTAATCAGGCCCGTTACGCAACGTATCTCTAAATACCACGTGAAAAATAAGCCTAAAGCACGATCTGGGGAAGCTTGGCGCCAACGCCTCCTCCCCACTACGAGCCAATTTCAGATTTACCCATAAAAGGAATCGTGGGATCGTGTTGAGTTACACACCTCCTCCATACGACTATAAATACAACCCCAGGAAGCATTTCTCAAGACACCGAAAATTAACCTAAGTACAATTACTACATTATTCATCACTACTAAATATACACTCCCTACGTTCCACACATGAACAATAATCTATCATTAATCTATTGATGCATATACAATATTTGATGAACATTGATAATATACTCCCTCCGTACACAATTGTGAACAAAACTTAACTTTTTAGATTTAACCGTCCAAACTAAAAATCAAACTCAAGAGCAAGACATCGATTAAACTAAAAGTGATCTTCACATTTAATCTAAGCACTATTAGATACTCTTTCATATTTTGAATGAATGAGTATAATTTATCATTAATAAAACATAAAATAAAATGAAGCCACTAAATTTACTCTAGTGGTGAGAAGTTTTGCCGATTATTTATGAGATATTGGGTTCGATTCTCAGTTTAATTTTTGTTGACACAAAAAAAAAATATTTATTTATTTAAAAATAATAAATGTAATTTCTTTTAGATTTTTGGCGGGTTATTTTGGCGCGCAAAACATTGCAATTTGGGGTTTTCGTCCTAAAAAACCCTAAATCTTCAAATTCATTTCTCTTCTCATCTCATCTCGACGAACAAACCACCAATCTACGCCGTCTTCGGCCGATCCGTTCGCAGCCCCATCCGTCCTCAGAAGTTCAGGCAGAGGTTAGTTAGTTTTCATTTCCTTGTATTTGCAAACCCCTATCTGCTTCTAGTTCGATAATACATCATCACTTCACTTTATCAAATCATCTTCAATCTTCGTAGAGATGATCCCACAACAAGAATCTGAGTTTGATATCGGTTATCTCAAACCATATTACGGTTAGTTACATACAGTTCCAATTTTCGTTTTCTTTCTTTATTGGTTTGTGTGTGTGGAAAATTGACGCAATTTCTATTTTCCCAGGAAAGCTGTTTCCTTATGCTGATATGTTTAAATGGATGTCTTATGGCCACGGTAGCATTTATTGAACTCTTTATTATGTTAGTATGTTAAACGAGAACCCACTTCGTTTGGTTCGGTGATATTGGCTTGAGTCCTGAGAGTGTGCTCCTCTTAAGGTCTCAAGTTCGATTCTCATTGATGCCAATTTGGTGGGCTAATTTAGCTTCTTAAAAAAAAAAAGTATGTTAAACGAGTATGCATCCTAATTTTTTTGTGGGTATAAAATGATTGTAGATGGGAAACATCCTGGTTGTGATCAGTCCTATTTTGGAAGGAGGGAATTTTCCTTTACTCTGAAAGGGGATTTTTATCTGCGCTTCCAATCTTTCAACAGTGCACTTGAGCTTGAAAACTCGATCAAAGAAAAATGCCCTTTAAAGATTGACATTGGACCTGTCTACACAGTCGATGTAAAATTTCCCCTCTGTCCCTATATTCAGTATTATCATGCCTCAGTTTTGTTATAATTCGTGCTGCATTTACTGATGAATAGTAATAATCATCACTAGAAGCAATAAAAGAGTTATGTGAATTATCGTATTAGCAGTGGAGCCTGGACCTTAGCCTAGGGGGTTCAAACTTTTGAGTTCTTGGTCCTTTTGGCTAGTGGTGCAAAAATAAAAATTCAGGAGGGTTCAAATTACAAAACATATGAGGGTATATTAGTATTTTTTTAAGTTTAGGGGGTTCATTTGAACCCCCTCAGACCCCTTGCCCCCGCCCCTGCGTACGGGTGATTTTTTTTCTCTCGTCTTTTATCCAGTTCTTATTTCCCCTGATTATTTTTTTATGTGGTTCAGCCTGCAAAAAGGCATGCCTATGCACAGGGTGATAATAAAGTCTTCACTCCAGTTGAGAGGGAGTTGATTTTTGATATAGTAAGTTTTTCTGGCTCGAGTCTCCTACTGAAACCTTTAGATACTTTCGCTTTCTTGACATTTGTTGACCTCTTTTATTCATGTTGGGCTCTAGGATATGACAGATTATGATGATGTCAGATACTGCTGCAAGGGTGCTGATGTTTGCTTGGATTGCTGGCCATTGATGACCATAGCCATCAAAGTGATTGATGCTTCCTTAAGAGGTAATAATTTCCATCTTATACGACGTGGACAGATGGTGGCATGGTGCAATGCTTTCCATTTATATTGTTCATCAAACAGAAGACCTAATTTTTTAAAACCGGGGCACAATTAGTTCTTTTATATCAATGGAATAAGTTGGAGTGGACAGAGTTACCTAGAGGAAATACTCTAAAATAACACAAGTTGACCTATGATCTTCCCAATTCTTAGCATTGTATCTTTACTGTATGTGGTCATTCCTCAGCATTGTATATTTGCTGTGCCAAAGCAGAAAGATACATGATTCCTATTTGAATATATATGATAGGAAAATAGTTGTAGGCTGAGCTGCATGTACATTTCTGCATCTGACTTACCTGAATCATTGTTGTCGCTGGGAAATATGGCTTCAACAATGCCCACTATATCTGTTAGAGTAGACTTAATGCATGTACTGGCCTTCATTTCATGATATTTACTTTTGTGTGCTGTCAATTACCCTAGCACATGGCCTAGCACATGGTATATAACATGAGTTTAAAGGACATGAACCGTCTGTGGAAGTTTGTTTTACACTGACATACAATGAGAGCCCACTGTTCCACTACGTCATCCCATTCCTTTACGTATAATTTGAAATTGCTTGTATGAAGTGGCAAACTGGTGAGTTCTCATTGGTTGTCTATGTGAAATAAATTTTACACGGACCTTGCCTACCTTTTTAAATTAGTACATTTGTTTTCCTCCCGATTCTGTTCTTTCATCATTTTTATGCCAAGGATTGAGAAGTTTATTCCCTCCATTTTTTTTATATCTTCAGGCTCCGATGCTTAACTAAAATTAAGATGGTTAAAATACAATGGAAAGGATGTAGAGTAAGATTCAACTTGCTGTAAAATCACCAATTCTAACTTTATCAGATTGAACCTATCTGGTCATTGATTTTATTATAGGCCATATATAATAGCACAAATATTGAAATAGTGTTATTTGACGTTTGAAAAATCTAATCTTCTCCAACCAGTGTCACTGATTGTTGTGTTGATTTCTGCTTTGGAACTACTGTTTCAGATGACTTTGGTTTTAAGCACATACTCTGGGTCTATAGTGGACGCAGAGGTGTTCATTGTTGGGTGTGTGATGGGAAGGCAAGAAGGTGAGACACTTGACCATCAAAAGCTATAATATTTCCTTCACCTACATGTAGTACACATTGACATTGATTCGATTATATTATCTTTACTATTGCAGGTTGACTAATGAGCAAAGAGCTTCTATTGCTGACTATTTTCGTGTTTACAAGGTATTATACTTAGTAACAAGTGGTGGGTTTGTCAAGGACTAGGATTAGGTGCAGTCAATGGTTGATGCAGTTAACGCAGTCACAGTAATATCAGCCACTTGATCTTTTTTTCACACACTAACCCTTGATCACTTTTTTCATAAAAAAGAAGATAAAACTCAAGTTAGAGATAGATACTACTTGACTGCACACAATGGCAATCTGAACCTGTTTGTCAATACTTGTATTAATGTTTGTTAATTTCATGTTTCGTCCAGGGCAATGAAAATAGTCATAAGAAGGTTTCCTTGATGGGTGCTGCTCTTCATCCTTTCTTGGCGTAAGTCTTAAGATGAATGACTAACAAACTTACTGATGCTTATTTCATATCCTAATCAGTGCTTTCTTTTTCCAGGACATCATACACTAACGTTCTCAAGGACTATTTTGAGAAAATATTGCTTACAAATCAAAACTTACTTGCTACTGAGGAGAGATATGAGAAGATCCTAAGCATGATTCCTGATGAATGTACATTTTATTATTTATGTTCTCCCGGTATGGTCCTTGTTATTTAATTTTACTGCTATTATCTTATGCTATGAATATTTTACCTTTGCAGCTATTGCTTCTGAACTTAGGGGAAGATGGCAAGTTAATAACAGGAGGTCCTCTAGCGCAAAAGAAGATATTAATGTAGTGCGATGGGAACAGTGCAAGCAGCTGCTGCAATCCGGAAAACATAAGGTATAAAATATTCCTTTTGGGAAAATTTAGAATATGAAGGTAACAATGGCATCTTCTCTTTGCAATATTTGTACAAATAGTTGAAAACAATTGAATGAGCATAGAACTGAAGAGCAATAGATTAGTTCTTGCTTCTTAGTTTATCTCTTAGGGTCAGTTTCTAATCTAACAGTATCTTAGATTATATCTCAAGATTAATTTCTATATTACTCAATCTTTAGTATGGCCAGTATATTGATTTCTTATTTATTTGAGATTAGGAGTCTGTATCTCTATAAATAGGGGCCGTGTTTAGTTTTTTGTATCAAGTTTATCATCAATTATACTGCACCATAATCATATTCTTATCCTTCTCCCTTTATCTAAATCCTCATAACTTCAGTAGTCTGGAAATTCTTGACATGACCACTAACTAGTCACCTGCTTATGTTGTATATTATGTGATTCATTGCAGAAAATCATACAAGATTTGCTTAAACAAACATCATATGAGCTGCTATTTATTGTTAATGACTTGATCCTTTTTGTAGGCACAAGGGTTGCGTAGATACGTGGAAGAGATTGTCTTCTTCTTTACTTACCCCAGGCTAGATATGGAGGTCTGTCTATCAACTGGCCCCATTTTTCTGATATCCTCTATATGATCTTTCACGCTATTATTAAAAGCTATTTTCGTTTATTTACATTCATAGTTTCCCATGATATTTCTCCATATATCATAGACTAGTAACACCTTCAACTAATTTTCAGTTTTGCAGCCTAAATTTTTCTTTTAATCAAGACTATTTATGTTTTAGGTTTCAAAACATATGAATCATTTGCTTAAAGCACCATTCTGTGTACATCCAAAAACAGGTTAGTATCAAGTATGACTGCGCACAACTTTATATTTGACGCAAGCTGTTGGTTTTTTTAGTGAGACTTTACCATCAAGTATGACTGCGCACAACTTTATATTTGACGCAAGCTGTTGGTTTTTTTAGTGAGACTTTACCAATGGCGACATATGTCATTATCTTTTGCTTATGATTTTTCAAATGGAAAATTGAAATAATAAATTGATTTTCTTGTTTGAAATTCTCAGATAGGTTCAGTAGTTAATTTGATTGTCTAGCATAATTACCTGGTAATTCTTATTTGTTCTAGGTCGTGTTTGCGTCCCTATTGATCCAAATCGGTGTGACGAGTTTGATCCTACTACAGTACCCACCCTTTTCCAGGTAAGCTTATTATGTGATAATAATTTTTTAACCTGCAATGAGCGAGAGAAGGAAGCTTCCCTCAGACTCAAATATTCGCTTAGTTTTAAATAAGGATGTTTTTATTTATTACTTGAAGTAGGAGGCTCTTACCTAAAAACACTTGCCACATTTTCCTATATATTATCGTGTTTGATAAGAAACGATCACCTTTCGGCATACCTATAGTGGGTATGAATTCCATTTGGCCTGGCTGCATCCCAATATCTTCTATTAGGATACTGTTTTCTGATACAATAATTTCTATTCAGTTTATGTGAATCCTGATATTGTGATTTGTAACATTGCAGCTTCTAGAAGAGCTTAATAATGAAGGCTTGAGAGCTGATGTTAATGGTGGTATGTTAATTTAATATTTGAACAATCCCGTTTGATTTCTAAAAGCATTTGCAATTTTTATTTGATAATTCCATGGATAGAAGGTTACTACTGCTTTAACAATTGTGACAGAGAGAAATTGAAAGACATACTAGGGAGATTGCTTTTCAAGAACACTGAAAATAGTTATTTGACACTTTCCAAATTTCTACTAATATTGCATCTGTTTTCACTTATTAAAGATACATTTAAACATTTGTAATAATGGTTACTTTTTAAGTGCAAATAAAAACAAGAAACAAAGGAATCAAGTTTCATTGTCATTCCCACATGTCGTCTAATGCTAATTGCATCTTGTTAAAAGTTATTTTGATACATTGTTTGGTAGCAGAATGGAGTGGAACTTCGCTTGGAAGTGCTGTCACGCTTTTCAGATCATCGTTCTTAGAACCTTTGTTAAAAGCCTGCAAGGTATGAATCATTTTTAAATTGTTTGTATATTCATCACATAATCAATTAGAAAGAGCTTATGTGAGAATGCTAAAAATTATGACTCCTTTGTTTCTCATTTATACATGCATATGTTCTCCCCCTATTTTTTTAGCTATTCTTAATAATTTGATAATTATATATAAATAAGATTCAGGAATATCTATCCATCATAACTAATGTTGATAATGAATATTGCAGGAGGAGATAGAAAGATCCTATAGTTTAAAGTTGCAGCAGTCAAAGAACTCCATAGGTTGGTAGTTCAATGCATTCTTGATTGGTCATGTAGAGAGCTTGAGATCAAATGGGGTCACAACATTTGCAGGTTGCTCATCTAAAAGATGAAATGTTTGCGGTGTTATTTTACTTGTAAAGAGGCCCTTTGCCTCCCTTTTGTATTTTTCTAGAATCTACAAACTTGTGAGTGTAAGGCACTTGAATTTCAGTCTATGTTGTATATAAGTTGGATGAAAAGCTTCTTAGGTGCTCCTATTCACGTCTAACATAATTATATGCATCTTCACGACTTTAGTTATTCATTTATGAAGCTCATTAAGCCAAAATGTGGAAGATATATATGATATATCTCTTTTACCGTTGAAGATTTATATTCATATTCTTTTAACTCTTAATCTTCATAAAGATGATTCTTCATTATAGAAAATTTGTACTCTTTTTTTTTTTTTTATAAGTAAAAATTCTTTCATTCCAATTGAAACATACATAGATCATTACAAATTTGAGATTGCTAAAAACTGAAAAAAGTGAATCTACAAACAAACTTGCACCACCTAGATTAATAGCATACAACGGCATCATGAAAGTGCCTATAAATATGACAAAATAAAAGTAACCGGAATCTTCTTACATTCGGATCTGCAACGTTGACATCCAAGTCTTCATCGGATCTGTAATGAGTTGATGTAGATATGTCAATTTGAATCAACGAAATACCACAATAAAACGAAAAACCAACAAACGCCGCACAAGACGACGACAAACACAACGCCGCACAAGACGACGATAAACTTATAAAACAAAGAATGAAGAAGCAACTCTATGTGGATAATCACTTATTTAAATGAAAATGAAAGGAAAAATAAATTAGAGGGGTGATTTTAGATCAAAAATTGACCATAAAACCACCCTTCTTTGGTGGATGAACAAAAAAGAAAAACTATGATTAAGAGGGAGAGAGTTGTGCGGCTGTGAAAAAAATGAGTTTTGATCAAGAAAAACTAGGGTTAAGAGGGAGAGAGTTGTACTCTTACTCTTCGTAAATTGGTTAGTTTGGTTGTTCTACTTTTTAAAAACACCAAAAAATGAACTAAGTCAACTGATAAAAAATTTATCGGTTCAAATACTTTTTTGTCCAAAAACCGATTCAAACTGGTCTAATTCCATTGGAGTGTGCTCTAATATTCTTCAAGCTCCATCCTTTAAATTTAAGCAATCTCAATTGCCATGTATGCACACTCCAATAGTAAAAATACTAAGCAACAAAACTTAGGAAATGACCAATAAATTTCTTATATGGAGATCCTCTTAAGATAAAGAGATAAAATTGTATAATAATGAATGATTCCATTTCATACCTCCTAACTCCTAAAACATGTACTACTATTTTGTAACAATGAATCACAAATAAAGTTATCTCTACATCACACGAGTGAGAATAGTAGTTTCATTGTAAAAGTTCGAGTTTTGTGAAAAAAATGTAGTTGGAACTTGAAACGAATGATTTCAGTCAGGTTCTCTGACGAGATTAATTATCGACAAAATTTGTGGATACTCACACAATAACATTATTACTAAAATAAATTTAAAACTACACTTTCTAAATGTGTTAAAATGAAGTATTTTGATGTAGAGAATTACTATAATGAACCAAAGATTTAATCATAGTTGTTCACCTCTCATCTAGAATCTGTAATTTCACATTTATCTTTATTGAAAGCAACAATGTGACAACTAAAAATATTAACCAACATGTTATATATCTTTCACCATTAACATGCCATGTCATGATAAGATGATGCAGTAAACATATCAAATAAAGGCCTAACAAGTAGCACAAAAACAATTACAATACAACTAACCAAATGTACTTGAATCAATATCATCAATTAAATTATGATGTTAATTAATACATAAGAATTCATTCAAGAAAAACAACCTAACTATTAGAAGAAAATAAATAATTAAAGAAACTCCATCTATGAGATATACTGAACAATTAGACAGAAAAGAAAAGGTTTGAAATGAATAAAGTTTGAGAAATCTAGATGACTAAACTTGCACTCACTCTTATATACCATTTATAGTTAATCAATCTATGGAGTCTGAACATTTGAGTCCTTAGATTTATTCTCTTCGGAAGACGGTCGGTTCTCTGAGTCAGATAGCCGGATCTCTTCGATCATTCTCACCACTTCTAACATGTTAGGTCTCATATCAGGCACTTTTGCTACACAAGCCATGGCAATTTGTAACATTTGCACCATTTCTTCTTCGATGTTTTGGTACCTCATTAGCTCAACATCAAAAACCTCGGCTGTCCACTCCTCTCGAACGACAGACTGAACCCACCTAGGGAGATCAACCATATCGTCGCGTCCAGGAGATTGGAGAGGCGCTTTACCAGTAAGCAGTTCGAGAAGGAGGACACCAAAGCTGTAGACATCTGATTTATGAGAGTGCTTACGGGTTTCAATCACCTCAGGTGCGCGATATCCTGCAGCTCTAGAAGGGTTTGCAGGAACATTCATAAGTGAGGTCAGGCCGAAATCAGAAATGCAGCCGTCGTTATCTTGGTTGATGAGGACATTTGAGGACTTAATATTTCCATGTGTGAATTTGGTACCTCCGACAGAATGGATGTGCGCAAGTCCTCTTGCAGTTCCGAGAGATATTTTTACTCTCGAGTCCCAATCTAATGGAGTTCTTCCACCTGATCGACTTCCTGTAATCATATTGTGGTCCAATTCAATGGAAAGTGAAGCAATTTAGTTGACTTGAGTAGACAGTATAATAATAAGGGAAACTAAACCACCAAGACGTATAATAAGAAATTATCCAGAAGGAATTCAAACCAATGTTTTAAAAACCAAACTTGACATTAAACTGGCAAGGTTCAACTTCTTTAAACCATTCAAACCGGGCCGAAACTGCGGTTGAACCGCTCAAATAACCGAAAGATAGACAGTGCAGGTTCACAGTACAATCGGTTGAACTGTTTGGTACGGTTTTTAAAACATTGCTTCAAACATCTCAGTGAACTTAAAGGAAATAAAGTAAGCCTACACAAGGAATAAAATAAAACTAGTTTTTGCATATTAAAAAAAAAGTTTTAGAAGATGTCACTGAAACTACTTAAGAGTTAGAGGAAAAGAAAGGCATACTTAAGAGTTAGAGCAAAAGAAAGGCATACATACCATGCAAGAGTGTGGATAAGTTGCCAGCTGGGACATAGTCATAAACCATAAGCTTTTCATCTTTCGAATAATAATAAGCGCGAAGCGGCACAACATTTGCATGTTGTCCAACCCTTCCCATAATCTCCATCTGTTGTTCAAACTCCTTTTTGCCTACCACAACTTCTTTCAACCTCTTCACAACAACTGTCATTGCTTCCTCCAATATAGCCTTATATGAGGTACCATAGCTACCTTTTCCAAGAACTTCAGCTGAAGCTCTAAGCAAGTCTTCAAGATCAAAATTATAAGAACTTCCTTCAAAGAAAACCAACTTGTTCTTCTCAGGTTCTTGCACTCCACTCCCAAACTCTTCTTTTGGCTTATCACCCCTACCACCGCCACCGCCACCGCCACCAGGACCCTTTCCTTTAATTTCTCTGGAGCTTTCGTCACTGTCCTTCTTCAAACAGCAGAAAATAATAACAAGAACTACAAAAAATAGCAGCATGGCTCCTCCAACCGCAATGGCAATGATAGCTACCTTACCTAATTTATTTTTGGAGCTTTGTTTTCTAGACGGAATAGGAGTTGAGGCCGGAGGAAGTGTAGATGGAATCGTAGAGCATGATTTTAGAGGCGGTCCACATAAACGAGAGTTTCCTTCAAACGATGAATTGGGATAAACACGGAGGGACGAAGGGATGGGTCCACTCAAATTGTTGTAGCTTAAATTCAAATTACCGAGCTTTGTAACATTGAGGTTAGGTATGGTTCCAGACAGCGAGTTATTTTGGAGATTCAAACTACTTAGTTCTGTCAAATTTTGCAATGACTTTGGAATTCTACCGGAGAAAGAATTATAAGACAAATCAAGTACAACTAGTTGGGGTGACAATGAGGTAGGAATATCACCGGACAAGTTATTACGCTGGAGGTAGAGATACTGAAGAGACGGAAGAGAAGCAATGTCAGCAGGAAGATTTCCACCGAGTAGGTTGGAACGAAGGCTAATAATTTTCACGGCATCAAGTTTTCCGAGTGTATTAGGTGGGATGGAGCCAACTAGTCCGACTCCTGGGAGCCGGACAGTAACAACTCGAGTTCCATTTTGATTGCAAGTGATGCCAACCCAAGATGTACAGATTGAGGCGGATGAATCCCACATCAGGTTTCGACGGTGTGGCACGGCATTGATAAAATCAAGAAGGGCTTGTTCATCGGAACTAAGGTCAGCAGCAATAGCAAGCGGTAACAAAATAGCAACGACAAAAAGAAAAGAAGCCACCGAAACAGAATAGAACTTCGTCTTCATGAACATAAATTTAGAGGAAACTTTGGTGGCCTTCATATTTTCCTGTTTTAGCAACATGAATCAAAGTTAGGATCAATCAAAATAAAGATTAACATGAAAAAGAAAAAACTCTAATATCAAAATAATTAAATTGAATATGGTAAATACCATAAGCATATTGTAAAAACTACTCAATAAAGTTAAAACAGCTACTTTAAGCATGTCTACACCTATAGTATCATATATAGCTACAAAGCAATTACAGTACAAAGAGTAATCAAAGGTGAAAAATGATGATTGTTGAAAGCTTAAGCAAGAAAGGAACAGTGCTAGACAACTAGTAAAAAGGTTAATCTAGAAAGAGAAATAAGTTTTTCTACTGTTAAAAGACATATAGGTTGATTCATGAACTACAAAAAGAATTCAAAGATTTTGGCAGAAGAGGAAAGTGAAGGATAAAATTGGCATAAGATTTTGTGATAATTTCATAAACTGTTTGATAATTTACACACCTGAATTACTACAATGAACTTGTTGAACAAAAAAATGAACCAAATTTTTCTTCAAATTTACAATGAACTTGTTCAAGAAAATGTATTAGGAAGGAAATTACAAGATGAAAAACAATTCAAAGTTGTTCAACAACTCATAAAGGAAAAAATTATTAAATATTTCTCCAATAGCACTTTCAGATCCTAAAAAAATAAAATAATCCAAAACATAAGTTTCCCCAAACACAACAATTTAGTATCAGAAAACAACCTCAAAAATGCTTTGAAGCCAATTTTAATCCTAAATGTTGAAAAAAAAACATGTTTTTTTAACAAAACTCAAACAACCAGATCTGCATGTAGAATTAAGTGTACCATATATGTAGAGAGAGAGAGAGAGAGAGAGAGAGAGAGAGAGAGAGAGAGAGAGAGAGAGAGAGAGAGAGAGAGAGAGAGAGAGAGAGAGAGAGAGAGAGAGAACCTGAAATGAAACATGGGAGAACACAGAATCAAGTATTTGCATTAAGATTTCAAAGCTTCAAACAAAGTAAAGTAGCATTTTTTGAAGCAAAAATTGAAGTTGTATTTTTTTTTTCGGTTGTGAGTGAAATTCTCATAAAATAGTTAGAGCATTCATAATCTGAAACTGGGTTTCATTGAAAACAAGCATAGCATTGGTAATAACTAATAAAGCAACAAACTTTGCATTAAATTCAGGAGCATTTTAAGCTAAAAAAAACAGTAGTAACAGCTACAACAACAACTGAAGAAAGAGAAACAAAAACAAAAACATTTTTTTAACATTAAAAAAAACAACTAGATTTAAGAAAGTGACTTCATTTTTTGTATAAAGATAATAAAATAAACAAAAAGAACAAAAAAAAAAAAAATTGAAGTGAAGAAAAGGGCAATGCAGAATGGACACTGACCTGAATTGAACTTGACCTCCCATGGAATGGACTTGACAGAGAAAGAGAAAGGTTGAGACTTTTTTTCTTTTTCTATATAGTAGTTGAATATTTATTTATTTATTACTAATATATTTAATTTTGGTAACTAAAATTTTGACACTTTGTTGGATGGTAGTGTGGTGATGAAGATGGGATGGGAGAGAAGTCAGAGGACAGAGCATGTAACATGATTATCTATGATGACTTCTATAAAAGCTTTTATTTATCAACAATATTGAACAAGTCTTCTATCATATTCATGGATACTAATGTAAATAATAAATTCAAAAAAAATAATAATATAAAGTCTTTTATTTATAAAATATATATAATTCTTATCTTATAATTTTCTAAAATTGAATTAGTTTTAACTCACAATTCTAAGATGGTATGAGAGTCTTTCTACAATTTAATTTTGGACTATTTGCTATCAAATTTCTAATCATGTCATCCAATATTTATATAAGCACGAATTAAATATGTATTTATAATGTTGAGTTAGACACAATGTATAAATGTATTTTAACTTTTAATAATTAAATGTATACATCTTTTAATTTTTTTAACATGTAATTTCAATGTTACCGACTTGGTAGGGGTGACGATTCGACTCCCGCAATTATAAATAAGAGAGAATTGAAATCTATGAAGCACATATTCGCACACGAACACCGCGACACGATACGACACAGACACTCTAACATCGCTAATATAAAAAATATACGATAAATTTAAAATCAAAATACATACATATGCATGTAAGTTGAATAATTTATTCATTAAAAAAAGATTTTAAGAAAACATATGATAATACATTTAAGTTTTAACCTTTATTCATTAATTTACTATCGAAAAACTAAAATTAATGTAATCAAAATGTAATCTTTTTAATCGTTCATTGATCAACATTATTGTTTCGACACATTTTTAATCAATGCAAATATGTTTAAGGAGAATAGAAGCAAAGAAAAAGAATAATTTTTTTAGGCACTTATCCGAAACGTTTATACGACTATTTTACAAGTGTCGAACACCAATCTAAGAAGTGTCGGAATAAAGAAAAAAAAGTTTTTGGACACCTACCCAACAAGTGTCGTACGAATATCATATAAGTATCGGACACTGATACGCATCAAACATCGCAACACGACTAATCATAAAGATTTCCGTGCTTCATAGATTGAAATCACTTAATATTAAAACCAATTTTCGAATGTGGTTAATTAAAAAAAAAACTTTTACTTTTACCACAATTCATTCATCTCTCTCACTTACTTTTCATCTTTACTTCCATAATTGACTTTTCGAATTAAAGGTTACCTCGAGGCCGTGAGTGGTGGTTTATATCAGAATGAATGGAAGAAATTTATTTCCTCATCACACGCTCCATCACTTTAAATTAATTAAGGGCAATGCTAAGGGTATGTCTTAAATCAATTCTAGGCTCCTAAAATACTACCGTTCACACTAATTAGAGTACCCTTTTTCCTTAAAATTAAATAAGTTAAGAGTATTTTTTTTTTTTTTTGACAATACTAATTACAGTTTTTAAACATTTGAATGATTTATAAAAACATTTATTTTTTAGTTTAAGTGAGATATACTCTATTTCTTCATAATTTGGGATATTTGCTCATCAACTAATAAGAGCAAATTACATAAGGATTGAGGGTATTGTACAAAAAAAATTATAATATATGCTATAATGAGTGATTTCTTCCTTAAATAGCTTAACTCACAAATATTATTTCTCTCGCTTTTATATTTTATATTTTCTCTCATTTTTATACTTTCAAATGCATAAAATTAATATTTTAATTTTATAAAAGTAACTTTTAAAGTACCTTAATTAAACAACTTTGATTAAATTTATGAAATTCAAAATCTCATGTGATATGTCAAGTCAATATTTTATTGTTAAGAAACTTCTATGATACTCCAATTAAAGATGCTTTAATATATTAAATTTATATTTACATTGGGACTATGCAATCATCTTAAAATAAAACAACGTAATGAGAGATACTTTTGAGTACCTTACTTCTATGAAAGTCACTTTTGAGATACCTTCAGCTTTGATTAAATCTATGAAATTCAAAATCTCACGTAATATGTCAAGTCAATATTTTATTGTTAAGAAACTTCTATGATACTCCTATTAAAGATGTTCTAATACATTAAATTTGCATCGAAACCATGCAATCATCTTAAAAAGTAAAACAACAACATTAAACAAAAGTTGAATTTTGATAATTTTTATTTGTAATTGAGACTAAAACTTTTTTATTTAACATACACAAGTAAGACAAATGTCTATCATATACAAATTTATTTTTATCATTAAATTAATAAATATCATAATTAATCAAATAAAATGTAATATAATATATTAATTTAATTATAAGATTTGTCTCGGTTATTTTTTTTTATCAGATAGCTAGTCATTTTTACTCTTAAAATCAATAAATAAAATATTTAAAATTTAAATTCTAACTCGTACATTATAGCTAGTCATTTTTACTCTTAAAATCAATAAATAAAATATTTAAAATTTAAATTCTAACTCGTACATTAATATTTCTTCTTACCAACTAAATTAAGCTTAAGAAATGGTGAGTTGATATAAATTAGAGTGTAAACTCTAACTCATACAATTTTTATTTTTTTTATAAACCTTGAAGGGAGCCTTGATGGTGTTATATTAGAAGCAGAATATGCATATGATGATGATGACAGAGCACGACAAGCAAATCCACATCCAACCAACCACTCTCCCCAACCACTTCTACCTTTTGCGATCTGAATCTCTATTTTATTATTATTTATTTATTTTGTATAAAAAAAATAGAAACTTCTAAAACAAATTCCAACTAAGAGATGTATAAAAAAGAATATAAACAAATGGGGCTATAAAAAATCTCAATTGTGTCATAGACTATTGAAAATCAAATAAAAAGACAAGCAATATTGCAAGAATCATCTTACAATTTAGTAATAGATATTTCAATGATAATACACCTAAATTTTTATTATAAGCATCATTTGATAATTTTATTAGGGGTATATTCTAATATCCTAAAGTTTTGTTAAATACATGCTCACTATCAAATAATTTATGTCATACATTTTTTTATATTTAATTAAATTTGAATTAATTTTGTCCACAGGATATCAATATCCAACAAAATTGTATGGTACAAAATAATTTAATATTTTAATTGAAGAATAACATCAAAATTTATTATTATTTATTTGTTAAAAATCCAAAGATATTAAATTTATTAGAGATTTAAAAAAAAAACAATAATTAATACAGTAATTTGAAAATACGCTTGTTTTTTGACATTTTTTGGAATTAATGAATTTTTTATTTAAGGACATACTAATTCACGATAAACTAAAAAAATTAAAAAAAATTAATTAACACAACCAATTGTGTTTTTTCATTGAAAATGGGAAAGTCTAACCGGAATAAACTAAATGTGTATGAATTAAAAAAAAAAAACTGAATTAAGTTGAATGTAAGTAAATTGGGGAAGTGAGGAGCAGACAAAAATTCTATCTAATTAAGTATTTGAATGGCAAGCAAAATTAATAATGATAAAACATGCACTAATGAAAGCATAAATTTGTGGTAATTTTGTTTTCAAATTTTTCAATGAAGTAAACTATGGAACAAGTAGCTAGGTCACTAAACAAGAAATCTATTGAATGTGAAGCTTCAAGTTCAACTCTATATATCATGATGTCTCAACTTTTAGCAAAAAAGTACATTATTACAATTGTAGTGCCCTAGTATGTACGTTGATAGAGATCAGTCACTAGTTTTGTGACCCAATTATGCTTCATTACAATGATAAGATAAGAGAATGGAATTTAAATTAAAAGTGATATATATGCATGTGGGGGAAGTTTTGAAAATTTAATTTTGGTAAATTTTAATTGAACCTATATCTTTTAGCTTCCTATAAATTTTAAATGTGACAATTTAAGGGACCACATATATTTAGTGGTACCAAACTTTATTATCAACTAATAGAAAAATTATTCTTTATAAAATTCTTCATAAATAGCATATTATAATAATCTTCTAAGTGTTAATTGCCAATTTGCCATTTATAATGATTTATTTTTAGCTTAATTTTCTTCTCCATTTGGGTATCTCACTTCTTATAACTACTATTCAATTCCAAACATTCTTCCCATTGTAGACTTTTGTTAATTTACTTTCAAAACCAAACTTCAGATTGAATTTTGTAGGTAAAAAACATTGCATGTGTATGGCATTCATTGTATAGCGTTTAATCATACCAAATGTTTTAGATTGGACTCAAACCAAATTCCTAATATACTCTATACAACATATAACACTCTAGAAAGTCGCACTATCATCACACCCTAGCATCCTTGTTCAACAATCAATCACCACGCGATGAGCCTGATATGTTGATCTGCAAACTACACCGATAATCTCTCAAGGACCTCAGTAGAATTTATCCTAATTTTCTCTAAATTCAATTTATAAAAGGATATCCGCAGGGCCGGTCTCGAGTATTTGGAGGCCCTGACCAAATATTAAGAATGAAATTCTAGTTAAAAAAAATTGTTTAAAAAGAGTCATTTTCTATTTTTATTATAAATAACATAAAAAAAAAATCAAAAGTAATCATAATAAATAACATCCAAAAGAGACATATTTTAATCAATTATATTAAAATACATCTTCAAACAAAAATTATTATCAACTTTATAGTTTTTTTTTAAAAAAAACTTTCTAATAATGTTGTTTTTTCTTTTTACAATCAATCGCAAATTACTTATAAAATAACAATGCGTCTATTAATTTTTTTTTAGTTCAAGTAGTAAAATATTTTTAATATTAACAAAGTCAGTCATTTTTTTTTACATATATAAAAAATTTAATAAACCGATAAAAATAATCAGAGGCCCCTAAATGTTTGAGGCCCTGCGCGGTGGCTCACCTTGCACACCCACAGGGCCGGCCCAGGATATCCGCCATCCGCGCCAAAAGAAAGATACATATTATATTATGTTAAAACTCTCATTTGCGCACGTCACTCAAAAGCTAACTTAAACATTAAAGTGTTTACAGGTACAATAATTCTATCGAGGAGCTCATTCATTATCATCTATTGTTCATCAACTCTGCTCATCGATCTTATCAGTCCCTCTCGCATTACCATATAACTAAATGTGCGGATTCATTCAATTCATTTGTAATACCGAAAAACTTTAACCAATAGGGTTTGTCTGATGGAAGTATGTTAGGTTTGGTAAGATGGATGCATATATGAAATATGAATACTCTAGTGGAAATTAAAGTATCTCATTCCATATTTCTTGTGAACAAGAAACATTAGAAGTTATGTCCTTACTATGTTGACCTCAAACAAAATTGTCTAATGGATCAATACATGTGCATTTCATCTTAAAAAATTAAAATTTTTTACCAATCGCAATCATACTTGATTGCAAGTGATCTGTATTAATTTTTTTTATTAAAAAGTATATTCACATGTCAGCTTGGCCGAGAAGTAGAATTTTTGTTGCACTAAAAATTAAGATGATAGCTAAATAAATATTTTAAAATATAGTACTATACTATTCGTTAATTTATAGAATGGTTAGGATGCATAGTGGTGTAGTATATTATGTTGACAAACCTTCAAAAAGGTGCATGGCTGTGATTATTAATTAGTATATATGCTAGTTGGTTAAATGGGGGAATCTATTTGTTTTTAGGAATCATATAATATATCCGTATATTTATATTTGGTGTTTTGAATGAGTAAAATATGAAATGTTGAGTCAAACAAACTAGTTTAATACTTCTGATATCACATGGAAGAGATTCCAATTGAGATCAAGGAATTAGGATCGTGGCAAGTGTGAGTGAGTAAGTGTGTAAGTCTCACGTTATTTAGAAAAGTGGAGGTTGAACATTTTATAAGTGAGATTACTCATAAATCTAATATCTTAAGGTTTTGTGTTAAAATATGGTGTCCAACTCACTTATGAAGTTGTTTTTAAGCCTAATGTGGATGATTTTCCTGACTGCCTCCTTATGGTGACCCAACAATTAGTTGTGCCGATGCATGCCATTTTTTTTTAAGGGGAAATGTTACTAATATTATGTTGTGGTAGCATTATTATTAATATTAGATGGTTGATGTAGTTATCTTGTGTATACATCAACTTAATTATAAACATTGTAGAGTTTCATGATTGATAACCAATAAATGAAAAAGGAAAAAAATTATGTTTTATTTGTTAGCTAGTGTATTGTTCTTTCTCCTTGATAGAACTCATAGTCTTGGTAGGATATTAACCTAT
Source organism: Trifolium fragiferum (assembly GCA_954870985.1). Classification (NCBI taxonomy): domain Eukaryota; kingdom Viridiplantae; phylum Streptophyta; class Magnoliopsida; order Fabales; family Fabaceae; genus Trifolium; species Trifolium fragiferum. Next base: position 5,866,074 of record OX940794.1, on the reverse strand, counting down.
CATGAGGTACTGGTATTTCATAAAATAAAGTCAATGCTCAATAATGCTTTGATGAAATAGAACATATGTTTCTTTCGAATTAGTTATATGAAATTTTTTGGTTGAATTTAGCTTTTACTTTTTAGTGTGAATAGTGATACAATCCCATCATGGCCTAATGAGCCCACATGTATCATCATGTACTATGCTTGTCAACGAGAAATTGCATAAACCCAAATAATTTTATTTTAAACACAATCACAACAAATATAAAAAATTAAAGAAAAAATAATTAAAGAGATGTTGATTGATGTATCGATTTTTTTTTAAACTTATAAATTTATGTGAGTGTGTCTAAGTTTATGTCTATATTATTTATGCCTAAGTAAGAATTACTCCTTATCAACCTACAACTTATTGGCTACGCTAATTGTCCTTCCGGCCTTTTCAATTTACATGACTAAAATAAATTTAATTGTATTGTATTTGATTTTAATTAAAAAAATGAAATTGAAAAAATTAAAAATAATATTTTGTCTTAAATATAAATTGTTTAAAATATCAAAATAATTTTTTATGCTTTTAATATTGTACATGACAATAAATTGTCCAATATCTTTAAAATATATCTTATGTTGTTTTATCATGTGTTGTTATAACATACTTAATTATTACCAATCAAATAAAGCTTAGATACTTCTTTTCACCTATTAAATAAGCGATATTAATGCATGTTCTATTTCATCTTAAAATGTTTGGTCCGATTATGTAGGTGTGATACTTGAATGTGTGTTCCTCTCTAAGTTTCGAGTTCAAATACTCCAAATGTCATTTGATTTTTATTTTTTAGAGCAATGAAGTATGAGCTATTAAGAGTACCTAATTTAGGGAAGTACAATAAAATATTTTTATGTAACATACAATAGAAAGTACTAAAACTAACCAGTACAATGCACTACACTACTTAGATTCCAGCTGTTCAGTGGAGTGAAACTATAATTAAACTTCCATTCCATTTCTATAACGTTATTGAAAACATAGCATGAAATTCAAATGGACCCCTTGAGTGGACAATTAATTCTATCTTGGGTTATTCAATAAGTTGGGTATTTTGTCAGATTACATTCACTTTAACTGCAAGCAAATGTTTCCGAAATCATCCAATAATCAGCACCTACATCATTAATAAATCAACTACAAGTACTAACAAAGTACTACTGTACTTTGATATAGTAAATGAACAAGAACAACTAATTTTGAATGAAAATATTAATAATCAACTCCCTACTCTCTTAAAATTCAACACCACACATTAAGATATTAACAATAATTTAATAAAGTTTCAAGCCAAATATTTATTTTTACGTGAAAAAGTGTAAGCGAATTGTGTGATGGGAATTCATTAGGATCATAGAAAGTCTCGCGGCTCATTATTCGTTACCCGTCATAGAAATCTTAACATTGATGGTGAGATTCAAACTCAATTTTTGGTATGATTTTGGTTGAATTGTTACTAACCGGAAAGCCGGATCAATCTAAGGTAGAAGTGAACTCTAGTATGAACAAAATTGAAAAATAAAACGGGTCTCTAGTACCACAGGTACAATTAAATTAAATGTTGCAGTTTTTGGTGACCAATTGTTTCCAATACAGATCTTGAATCTAGCTACTAAATTCCCAGCTCATGATTTATTTAATTAATTGTCCACTCAAGGGGTCCATTTGAATTTCATGCTATGTGTATTAGAGAGAGAGAGCCAACGAACATACAGATATTTCTCGTGCCTTTGTTCACCGTAGCTTAATGGAAATTACAGCGAGTCTCTCATAACCTTTCGGAGTTTTTAACATTAACTAACATCACATTTGTTGCGATTGAAAAACTAAAATGTTCATTTTAAAATGGGAAACTATATTTAATAATACTATGAATTTTTGTAATTTAGTTAAATGTCCCTATATTTAGAAATGTTACTTTGGCTCTGTTTGGTAAAATTAAGCTATAAGTTAGCTTATAGCTGATAAGTTAACTGATAGCTGAAAAGATAGGTTATAGACTTATAGTTAATAGCTGAAAAGCTAACTGATTGAAATAAAAGTGTTTGGTAAGATTATCTTTTAAAATGGTTGAAAAATATAAAATGACTAAAAAGGATATTATGTGTTAGTGGGTAGTTTTTTTGTTTTAGTGGATAGTTTTTTATTTAAAAAAATAAAAGTAGATTAAAGGTTAAAAATGGAAAAAAACTGTAAAAAGCTATAAGCTATAAGCTCAAACGCTACTTCAAATAGCATCTCAAAAAAAGTTACTATAAGCTAGTGAAAAAAGCTTTTTACCAAACACAGATATTTTTTTCAAACAAGCTTATAAGCTATCCCAATAAACTATAAGTTAGCTTATTGGACTTACCAAACACACTCTTTGTGTTTGTTTGGGGAGGAAGGAGAGGGTGAAATCCCTGGTTGGATTTTTGAGTAATTGTTTGGGGGACCAAACCTTGAAGTGCACACAACACAGGTCATTGGCCACACGGCCTATAAATGTTTTAACGGGTTTTGCATATTGTTCCAAATTTTGTTGGTCGTTACTCTGATTCTGTTGAGTTAATTACGTCAAAGAAACTTCACGTGAGATTCAACACATTGTATTCATTGATCCCAACGATATTATTCAAAATAGTCCCTTTCAGCTTAATAGTAATGCAAATAACGACTAGTAAATATGTATATGATTGACGTTCACCTTTCAAAAAAATAATATTGTTGTTCGTCCGTAAGAATAGCTTCGTTTATAACTATTAACAATATTATTGGAGGAATTGAGATTTAAATCCTATATTTTTTACTTCTTTATATTATAGTGTGTGATTCTAGCTATTAGATTGTTAAAAAAAAAAAATAGTCCATATATTTAAGTTTTTAGATGATGAAAAATAATTGTATTTCTTACAATGTTATTTCAATTTTTCAATAGAAATTTGCTTTGTGAGAATTAATTTAAAGATATTTTGAAAATGATAACGTTAAATATGAAGTTAACTAAAACTTGGTTAAGCCAAATATGAATTTTATTTTTTTCAATCTATGAGTTAATGAAAGACTACTAAATTTAATAATTACTCTGATTTAAAATAAAATTAGGAAAATTCTAATAAGGAACTTTAGGACACTTGTTAAAAGAGCAAATATACCCTTTTTTTTTTTTTTTTGCATTGAACCTTTTTAAAATTTAAAAATTATCTTTTTCAATATAATTTTTGTATGCTTTACATGTTCTGTTGTTTTTGTTAATCGTTTTTGTAATAGTGTTGCTCATGAGCTTGTTCAAGCTGCTAAAACTTTGGGATCTCGGGATCTCGCTCCTGGACGGGGAATGCCCCTTTAAAGGACTGGTCTTTGTCTTCCTCTTCTCTGTTTATCTAATGGATGAGTGGATTGTCAAAAAAAAAAAAAACTATAAAATTTTTGTATTGAAATACTTTTGTGGGACATTTAATGACGTGATTTTCCAAATAAGAAAAAAAGTAATTAAAAATGTGTTTCCAGTTTTTACACTGATTGATAATCAAGTTTGACGCACGCAAATAAGAAAAAATTTGAAAGGATTCAAATCCCACCGTCCAATACTAAACACAGAAACACCACCCTTAGATCAAAATGTTGTAGGAGAATATCTCATTCTGCTAGACCAACCCCAAACCTAATTGTAACTGACCAGGGACTATGTTTAACATCAAGTCACTTAGAATTACTAATGCATTTTGTTCTCAATCGTCATAAAAACTCTCATAACTTATTTAATGTGAAATACTAATAGCATTTTCTTAACTCTCATAACTTATTTAATGTGAAATACTAATAGCATTTTCTTATCTTTTTATTAAACTCACATAATTATGAGATCTTAAATTCGAACTTGGGTAACGAATCACGACAATATTTGTCAATTCAGCTGGAATTTATGGAACAATAACATCAAATATCTAATATGCTAACATTCGTTTTTATATATTAATTAATAAAAAATTACAGTCAAAATAAATTAAGTGAAATGAATAGTGCACAGTAGTCAGAATCGACACTTAAAAAGCAGAGAGTAACTTAGTAACTAATCAAACATGCAGGTACTCAAAATATTAAGCTGGCAATCTGCATTACATAATAAGATGAAAAGTATGCACGAATCAGAGACATTTCATCATTTTTTTCTTAAACATTGATGAACCACAATTACTCTAGAGTAATCTTTAACTATATTCTGCACCGTACGTACACAAACAAATCAGAAAGAAAAGAAACCCATCATCACTTGTAAAATTCAAAGTCAGTATCAGGCTTCTTCACGTTGGTCCTGTAACCCTTCTCGAAATCCTTTGGCAGTATGACATATCTATTTTTACGAACAGCATGCATTCCCGCTTCTTGACAAATAGCAGAAATCTGCAGAACAAACAATCATCAAATAAATAATCAATGCTGGCATCCTTCTGCATGGTTTGGTTTTTGTCTTACTTTATAGTAGTCACAATATTTTCATTCGCAGTCAAACATTTCAAGCTTAAGCTTATGTGATTACAAATAATCCCATAACCACACAAAAAGATATTCCAACTTCAACTGATACTTTAAAGCACCCATAATAAAGAAACATGGTAGTTTTCTTTCTAACACCAGTTTTCAGTTCAAGTGAAACTATCAAAAGCAGCATCTTATTTTTTCTACTACTCTTCAACTATATATCTGATACATTGCACCAAATTCTAAAAGAAGCTATCAACCACCATTGGGGCAAGTTCTTAATAGCCTTTTTTTTGACAGAACTAAATAAATAGTCTTGTTTTAAACCTCACAAGATGATGGTGTGGGGAAAGTGAAAACAATAAATTTTGATAGTTTGATGAATCATCTACGATCCTAAGACTAATAAAAAATAAACGATAAACATGAAGATCATCAGATATAAACAAACCTCAGCAGCACTAATTTTGTCAGGACGGGAAACATAATCCTCTAGGTCCACCTCATCGCTCAAATTCATTTTGGCTGTGCAAACCTGTTAGAAGTGAACCATTAACTAACAAGTTAGAACACATCTGAAATAAACTATCAATTACTTCAAAATATAGGCAGTGATTGTTTGCAAAAACATTGAAATTTTTCAGTCATGAACTACTATTGACTATAAACATGGAATAGCAACATGAAGCCTATAGAGCTATAACATACAGAAATGCAAAAAAAAAAAAAAAAAACTCACCTGAAATACAAGCCTCTTTTGGCGTCTATCAGGCAAAGGGAACTCAATTTTCCGGTCAAGTCTTCCAGGACGTAGGAGGGCAGGATCCAAAGTGTCTGCTCGATTGGTTGCCATTATGACTTTAACATTCACTGTCTGGTCGAAACCATCCATCTGAAGAGAAAACAGAGAGGTTAAACCACAACATCAGAGAATATTTAAAACATGCGAGGAGGTGTATTCAAATCAAAGAATCAGAGGTTAAGAGATAAGGAAATTAAATCAATGTTCATCAGCAGAACCTATATATAGTAACACACAGCACATTCATCGCACCTGAAAGAATATATAGAAATGTCTTCTATAGAAATACCTGATTCAAAAGTTCCATGAGGATACGTTGTACTTCTCTATCGGCTCCAGTTTGGGCATCAAACCTAGCAGTAGCTATTGCATCAACCTCATCAATAAATATAATTGCAGGTGCATTCTCTTTTGCTAGACGAAATACATCACGGACCATTCGGGGACCCTGAAATAAAAATAGTGGAGAAGATTAGAAGATGGATGCAGTAAATTATTGCTATAAAATTTTATACTTCTTTTATGAAGATAATGAATTTTGAAACTCCCAGGAAGCTTCAAAAAAAGTAGTAGTTATAATCATGGACAGAAAACAGCACACTGCTTAAATGTAATAGCTATATATCCTGGATAATAGAGTTTGGATATGATAAATATAGATGACAGAAAATAGTGACGGGATAAGTGCTACCTCCCTTTTTAGGGCTACAGATAATAAGACAACTGCTTGTGATTATCATAATGTGGCAGAAACTTGAAGAAAATGAAATAATAGACTGACTGACTACTTGGCTAACTAACTCTCTATAGCAGCTAAGAATAGCTCTACCCCATGAGCCACAAGAGAAAATAGCTGCAACCCATGAGCCACAAGAGGAAGATGCACACATGTTCCATGAGATACACATGACACTCCAAATAGAGGCTAACTATACTGCGAGAACATAGAGATTCCCTAAAACTGATTCAAGTCTTGCCTATTCTATAGATGATGATTTGGTATTCTATTTTCCTATATTAATTTAAAATACTAATTTTCTTTCAAGTTGTTATTAAGAGCTATGCACAAAAACTCTAGTTCTGCTACCATACCATGGTTATTGCTAATTTTGGATCATCTCCAGAGGTTAACATACGATAAGCCCCTCCAACATCCACAAACAAAATAACTTATCCCTATTTGGCGTCAATTTAGATCCTTGGATGGGGTAAATTTTATTGGTCTCAGGTTTATATTTATGCACATCTGCAACAGACGAAAGATGGATTGTTTTATGGGTGACACAAAGCAACCCGATAGTATGGAGTCTAGACCAATGGCATACAGTGTGGGATGCTGAGAATTCCCTGACCTGATCATGACATGGCTGGTGTATTACATGGATGGTGGCATCTCCTTTAAACAATAATATATGTACAACGATAATCAAGGACTCTGGGATAACATGAACCAGATGTGCTCAATTCTGAGCAACAAATCCTATTTTATGACTTATGAGTAAACCTCTTACTTCACTTGGTGAAGGTTTTTTGTAGGTAAGGAGGGAAGGAACAAGGAAGCATATTGAGCAAGTTCAGGGGCAGTAGAGAGGAGTCGAAGATACATCCTAAGCTAGCCTAATTAAACTTTATTTTATTCTATTAACACTCAACCAATGATGACCCCACAGCACTAACTAATTGTCTATGCGCATGACAATAAATTGATAGAAAATGGTGAAGCTAAACCAACAAGCTTGAAGGAGAAGCTAGTAGATGTATTTGAAAATAAGGATTTAGGTCATGTGATTATGGATTGAAAAGCTATAAAAGGAATTAAGGGTTGGCAATTCTATACCTATGAAAGTATGCTACAACAAGTCAGCAATCTCCGATTTCAATGCTCACAATCTTATTCTCAATGACAAAATAAATATTTAGATTGATTAAAAAGGACAGAAAATGAACAAATCTGCATATTCTAGGTCTCCGCAACAGAGCAAGTTGGATATTTCAAATTCACAGTCCTAGACAATAGGGGTTGGATAACATAAATGTATTTAATAGAAAAACGTAATAAGTATATCTTAACACTTTCTAGAAATGTAGACAATCAGATCAGATAACGATTTTCAATTTATTTCGTATCTCTTCTATAAGAGAGGACTTTGTCTTCAAATTTTCTTTAAAGTTTGTGATACAAAATTTCTTTCAAATAATGCCAATAAAATATATTCGACCAATCTTTTTGGAACAGAATACAAAAACAAAAAGACACAATTGAAAATTATGAATCTGAAACCCATAATCTTCAAATGCAAACAGCTGAGTAAGTTACAACATTGTTACCATTACTTCAAATGCAAATGGCATAAATCCATACCTCACCAAGATACTTCTGCACAAATTCAGATCCGACAACCCTGATGAAGGCAGCAGTGGTATGATTAGCAACAGCTTTGGCAAGCATTGTTTTACCAGTTCCGGGGGGCCCATATAGTAGAACACCACGAGGGGGGTCAATACCAATTTGTTTGTAGAGCTCGTGATGTGTAAGGGGTAGCTCCACAGCCTCGCGAATTTCCTGCTTTTGGATATCACACCCTCCAATATCCTAAAAATATCAAAACCATATCAACAAGGTACGGTCAGGGCAGGCAACATAAAAAATAGTTAAAGATGACAACAGTATACTGTAAACAGAAGTCAGCTAAACCATAATTAACTTCATTGTAAGCTCTCATCAACTCGTTAGACACCACCTAATTTGTCAAAATGTCTAAGTTCCCACCCATGCACCATCTACTTGGATCATCCCCCATAATGTCAATATTGTCATCTTCATTAATCTAATCATCGTCTCCTCCATCATCATCACCACCACCAGCATCAAGGTTAAGGAGAAAAAGATGGTTGATGATGATGAAGTGCAAATGACGACAGTTGAATATTAATAAAATAGGGTTTTGCTGTTTATTTTAATAAACAAGCTTCAAGCCGGGTTAAAAACCTCAACCCCCACTCCAAAATTACCCAAAAAAATACTATAATTGGTAGAATCCATACAAAATCGCCAATTTTACTGGGTTTTTGCGATTCTGTGCAGTTTTACTGTAATTTTGCTTTGAATTAGGATTCTACTCAGGATTTAGATCGTTTAGGGTGAGCAAAATCGCAAAATCCATGGATTTCACAATTCTACTCGCAATTTTGACAACAATATTGCATATGCCTTCAGTCTCAATGTAATTGCTCCGCAATCCCCTAAACTAAATAATTTAACCTATATCAGTTACCTCAAATATCAGAATTTAGGATTTTCAAGCTAAAAAAATTAACCACAAGGTATTGCTCTCCACTCTTTAAGTAAGTTCATATTTTTCAAGCTTATATAGCAACTACTAATCAAAAACACTTAAATTCTACCAAACAAACTCAACAATTTTCAGTGTCACGCATTGTTAAGGGAAGAAAGCATAATCCAAAACCAATTCTCAACAAGCTTATATAGTGTCTGTTTCTATTTATGTGCTCAATCAGTTGAAAACTTAATTTTCTCAGCAACTAAACCTAATAACCAAATCACAATTGAATATCAAATACACACACAAACCCCTAATTAAATTAGCAACTAAACCTAATTGAACAAATTTATATGAGTAAAACCCTAAATTTTGTAATTGTAACACAAAAAGTGGCATAATCGAAAACCAATTGAAATAAATTATTAAGAAACTAACATTATAAGTAACATCAGGCTTCTCAGACTGACTAAGAAGCGAGATACTGGAATCCGCTTCCGGTGGAAGAACATCAACAAGAGCATTAGAATGTCGGTGAAGCGCAACACTCGCAGAAGGCTTAAGAAGTTCACGGTTAATCGTACTAAGAATCCTAACATAGTAATTAGATCCAGTAGTAGATCCAACGATTCCATTATTCTGATCAACCATCTCCATGAATTGACCAATAACAAGAGGAACAGATTGGATCCGTTTAACTTCTTCTTGAGCACGAAGAAGCTCACGTTTGAGATTCTTTTGTTCGTCTTTAACGTATTCTTCTTGGATGTCGATGAATTCGAGTTGTCGTTGAAGAGATTTAAGGCGGCTGTAGAGATCGTCTTCGTCGGAAGATGATTCGTTTCCGTAGTGGTATTCGGATTTTGATGATGGAAGAGATGGTGGTGGTTCGGTGATGGGTTTTGGGTCGAGTACCATCGCGGAAGATCCCATGGTTGTGGAGAGAATTTGGGAATAGGGTTTCGGTGCGATTGGGAATTTGGGATTGCTTTTAGGTGAAGTATATAAAATAAGGAGGTGATGTGTTATTTTATTTTGATGGAAACTGAAGTGCGGTGTTTCTAAACCAATGGAACTTACTAGTAGTAATTTGTTAACAATCATTATTTAAAATTTTTTTGTTACAATCATTATTTAAATTTAAGTGAACACATAATTTAGAATTTTAGATTTATTTCTTTTTTGAGACATTATAATTTATATTTAACTCTTTTTAAAATTAACATAAAAATTTAGTAAAAAACAATTAACATAAAGATCAAACAAAGCAAGTCATATGGTTGTATATTATAAATGTAATGCTGTCAATTACTCAAGACATTAATCAATTTGGACAATTAATTATAATCGAACAACACCAATATCCAATTTGATAGAGATTATTAAAAATGTTCAATTTTTTGTGCAGTCATGGACGGTGATAATTGATAAGGACCCCGAACCAAGAGACACTTGAGATTGAGAAGAAGTGAAGTATAAAAGTGGTGGTGGGTATAAAAAATTGGAATAATTAACTATTGTGGTGTCATCAACCATATCTTTGATGAAATTGAAAAGAGAATCAATGATATATTCGTAATTATCATCAGAGTTTGATCCTTGGTCAATTTCATCCCCAAGATACATTCTGAGCCCATCATCGACAATTTTCTCTGCTTCGTTCTCATCAGACGGGGAAAAACATTCATAATACTTTGATTGGAAGAAGGTGATTTCAATTTGTGCAAGGCCTGCGGGTTTTGAAACTTACAAAGATAATAATCATGGCAGAGGTTTCGGGTGAGTTTAAATTCTTGAAAGGTTGTTGTGAGGACTTTAATATATTCCCGAATCTGTGACAATTTTTAGTTGTGTATAGTCACGGGTTCATGAGTTAATCGAAGTTTGAAAATGAAAGCAGCAATGATATAATATGGTATATGATTGAGTTAATTGTTCTTGTTCGATCAAGAGCATATCTCCATAGAAAATAGTGTTGACTATAATTTTTCTTACTAAATGATTTCTTATTCATTCATTCACATTCTACAACCTTTAAATAGAATATACAAACAACTTCCTATTAAAATATACTATATTAATTTCCTAAAACATATAAAAATATAATAATTAAGTTATATTATAATAATATGTATATCATCACATAGATTAACTTATTTTTGAGCTTATGCAAACAACTTATGCAATATAAATTATGTTTTATGCTATTTTATAAGTTTAAACTAGTGAAAATTGTATTTTTATAAGTTGTTTTATCATAAATTACCTTGAAAAACTTATAATAATACATAAAAATTGCATAAGTTATTTACATAAGCTCAAAAATAAGTTAATCCAAACGGGGCCTAAACAATTAGAAAAAAGACTTTTCCTTCTTAACATACAGGCAGAGTAAACAATACACAGTCAAAGACTTTTCCGTAATCAGAGCTTGAACATTGCATACTTTCCATAAACATATCATGAACCCTGATATATATAAATTCTTCTGAAAATTTTATACAAAATATTATGCAACATAGATAGATTACAGAATCATACCATCAAATAAAAAAACATGCACCCAAAGTCTCATCAACTATTATGTCTTGAACTTCTAAAAGCCCATTAAGAAATAGAGAACCTTCTTCTTCTGGGCTTAGTCAAATCAACAAGCCCATCTTCTAAATGGGCCGTATCCTTAGCCCCATTTTTGAAAGGATTCAACTTGCCCAGCTTCTTCGATACAGAAGAAAAAAACGTAGTCTTCTTACTCGACGACGTCGTTCCATTACCCTGAGAAACAACAACGTTCTTCTGCTGCATATCAGTAATGTACATCTTCATCTTCGTTAACTCCGATCGTAACTCCTCATTCTCCCTCACCAATGACACATCCGTCTGTAACTCATTCCTCTCAGTCGCAACGCTCTCGCCGTCGTCAGAACCACTCCTCAACCGTAACTGATCGTAGTAAAGAGCGTGTAAAACAATCTGCACTGGCAATCTCTTATTCTGTGACGCATGAACACGCGCTTCGTATGATAGTTTCAATGGATCCATTACACTGCACACCTTTTCTCTTTCAATCTCATCTAGCTTCGGATGAGCCTGTAATAATAATTAACAAACTCGTTAAAACGTTGAATAACATGAAATTCAATTTGAAATTAGTTAAGATGTTTTTGATTTTACCTTTAGATATATATCAACGGCGCGGTATAGATCGTCGTCGATTTTACGCGCGTGTTTAGGAATAAGAATAGCGATTCCGTTGAACTTTGAGATACTGAGTTCGTCATACGCGGCGATCTCGGCGAGGTACATGTCGATGATTTTGGCTACGCGGTGCATGGCGGCGGAGCAAGGTTGTATGAATTCGCCTGGTGTGAAAACCGCCGCGTTTTTGTCCTTCTCTACGAATACTGATATGATTCTGCGAACGCTTTCTAGATCGAAGAGTTTCTCGCCGTCGTAAGAGAACGACATCACGAGTAAGTCATCAACTGTTACGTGCTCGAGGATCGATGAGATTCGCTTCTCGAGTTCGTTTTTGAAGACAGTTGAGGCGCGGAGGTGGATTGCGCAACGGAGGAGGCAGCAGAGGAAGTTGATTGGAAAAGCTGCTTTCTCGGAGGGGAAGAGATTGATAATTGATTCTAGAAGCTTCCGTTGTCTTGATTTGGAGTCTGAATCGCTGTAATCTGATGACCTGATTCCGTTACCGGAGTGATTCCGGACTAGCTCTTGGAGTGATCGCTCGGAGTATGTAATCAGCGCGCTTGCCAGAGTTGGAGCCTTGGCTCCGCGCTGTTTCATTCCCGCGATCACTCTTCCAAAGAAATCAATATCTAGACCTGCTAGTTCCTCTGTCCACCAGTTCGCAGGCGAGCGACTAGGGAAATTCGCCTCGCTGCAAGCCTTGGCGCTGGTGGCTTCAACGCAATGTTTAACGATATCGAGGTCATCAGCGTAGGGAAGAAGGCGGCGGCAGGACTTGAGGACGGCAACAGAGCCGGTGAGAGTGAAGAAAGCAACCTTAGAGAGAAATTCATCTGTCCGGCCGGTGAGGTTATTGTCACAATATTGATCAGTCATTTGAAGAAACTCTGCTGCACAGCGCAAAACGGCGACGTTATGTATAGTTATCTCGAAGTTGACGCCGTAACAGAATTTAGCAGCTTTCTCGAAGATTGCAGGACCTCCTGGTATGTCAGAGAGATCAATTCTGGTGAGTTCACTTTCATCTGATTCCATTATTAGTTTTCTGATGTAGTTACTCTTTGCCACCAGCATGAACTGCAACAATATTGAAAAAACATTTATTACAATTTTGCACTAATCACATGCACTAAAACAGATAATTTACATATTAATCTATGAACAATCATTCACATGGGTCATGTTTTTGGATACCTTGTGGAGGGGAAAACAGACTTCTCCAACTTCAACTATAACATCAGTTGGGATTTCTTGAGAGAAAACCCTGCAATAATATTCAAAGTGCAAAACAGAAAATCGTTAATATTATATGATAGAGATTAAAATAGATTAATTGGAGAGTAAGCATGTGTATGATGCAAGGAAATAGAGTGGAGTGAAGTGTGGTTTGTACCATTGCCCAGTTCTCTCCATGGCAAGAGAGAGTCTATTGGGATTAGCTGCCATCAACTTCGATGGCTGATTTTAGTAAGGGGACTTGGAAAGAGAAACTAGGAAGAAAGAATGAAATTGATGATTGAGTTGGCTAGGCAATGAATTGCATGGTGGTGGGTGGGATATATAAGGACATTTTGGATCTGTAGCTTCACCTTGTTATTATTATGATTACGATTTAATCTGCATGAATTGAATTTTGGGTTTGTGGTCCAAGTTTTTTGATGTTAACTGGTCTGTTATCTTACTCATGTTAATCTGTTCTGTAAAGTGGATAGTATTTTTTAAAGGTAATATTTCATGTCATTTTCACTTTTTGTATGTCTTTTTTAATCTGTTGGTAATAGTGCAGACAAGAAGATCCCATCAGCTCTACTTGATTTTAGTTTCACCTGGCAAAATAGTGTGGGTTTTATAACCTGTACCCCAAGTGCACCTTTTTATCTCTTGAGAGAGACATTGTCATGAAAACTGAAGAGTATCCAAGCATTTGGAGAATATAAGCATACACCACCTAACATCTCATACTATTCAATGTGAAACTTGGACAATATTATTATCTAATTCTGTATTATGGCACCACCCTTGAGAGGCGTAGTCCCGACGGCTGGCACTCTAAGGTGCATTATTCAACTCATTTATACCGGTCCCTCCGCAGGTAGCCAATTTTCAGCCACGAACAACCAACTTTAATACCAATTATTAGTATCCAAACACTTGGAGAACCCTACCTTAAAATTTAGCTATCAAGGGGGAAGAACCAAACCACACTTAAATACTCCACCAATCAAACATTCCATACCACTCGATGTAAAAATTGGACGACACACCACGATACCCAACTCTCTATCCCTCCGTATGTTTCTCATATACACATGTCGGTAGCAATCCCTTAAAATTGTTTGCTTATTTTGGTGGGAGATCACAAAAGAATACATGCTTATGCATTGTTATGGGGAGGTTTTGTTTTGGTACTTATTAGCGACAAGCATACCTATATCCATTATTTGAAGAGACATCGTAATTTTTTGCTCACTCAAGTCATTTATGTTCTTAACAATTTTTTTTCAAACATGAAAGTCATGAATCAAATTTATAATTACTCATCAAGGGGTATACGATCCTTAACAATTAAAATAATTCATTGTTAACAAGTCATTACGTTTTGATGGCCGCAAACTTATACCACTTGTGAGATAGTTCATATGTCTGCATCAAATTACATGCCTTCATGTGTGTTTGTTTATGTTTTGACAAGTTCACGTGTGTTAGTTAAATGGCAGAATAAAGTGAGTGTAATGTAAGGCAAGGGAAAATATGATTGATTTAAGGAGAAATTTGAATAATCAATGAGAAAAGCCTGATATCTGTACTTAGAATTGGGGGGGACTCTTAACAGTACTCATAAGATGACATCGCTAATCTAATAATTAAGTTTACATGTGCAATGATTAAATATAGTACTTTCTTTTTACATAAATTTTATCTTCTGGTATCAGTACATATCTGTCTCTAATTATTCATGCATACCCTAATTAAATTAGTCAATTTCTTCAAAATCTTAATTCAATTGATAGAAATATCAATTGACATCATGAAAATAATCAACTTAAAGCTAGATGATTCGATTAAAATTAACGATTGCAATAATTTGCAAAATGAAAATTGTATGGAATCACTATTACAAACGATTATCTTGTATTTGCTATTGTGTAACCTTTAACTATCCGAATGTATAATTAATGATCAAAGTCATTTAATGTGTAAAACTGCATAAAATATCACTAATGAAGACGATCCAGCCACCAGGGAGGGAGATTGAGATGGGACATGAAGCTGATATGATTATTCATTTGATTGGATGAGAGACCGAGTTTGTGGCTAAGAGGCATTCAACAACGTTTGACAGCGAGTTGGGTACCCCTCAGTTCACTATCACAAACTTAACTAGGTGGAAGATTATCCACGTCAATTCTGAACTGTGTGTGGGTTCTACCATACCATAGCAGGATGAATATCTTAAATCAGCCATGAGCCAATTATAGCTTTACACGTTCAAAGAATAGATATTCATAGAGAAACACTTACTTGGACACAAACCTAAATATTACATGTTAGGCACACACATAAAAGTTTGAATAAAATAATTGAAAAGATGATGAAGTGATGTTAAATGATGTGATTAAATTTTTTTATATTTAAATTTTCTCAATTATATGAGTGTGCCTAAAAAAATATTATTTAGAATTGTGCCTATATAAGAATTACTCGATATTCATATTCTATCCACTAATAAAATGTGTCTTTCGGTGGCTCCACACATGAATTGTTTCTTTGATATTTTAATTTGAGTAAATCACTCATTCTAATTGAAATTGTAGAACTTGAATGTCTATATTTGGAAATTTTTAATTTTTAATAGATAAAAGGGATTTGATTTTGAATGTCTGACTATTCAGTCAATTTGTTAAAATTAGTTTGACAGTAAGTGATATTCTGCGACAAATTTGTTAAATGATACAATTTAGAAACTAGGATAATTTAAACTATGAGGTTAACTTTGTTTGGTGATATATAAATGAGTGGTGCTATATGTAGCGAAGGATATCATTGCGAAACATCACGAATGCTGTTGCAGTTTTTTTTGTTTGACTTTAACACTATTTTAGTTATGTTTTGTATAATTTCTTAAAATAATTTTATTAAATATTCATAAAAAATAAGGCATTAACTAAGTACCACCGTTGCTTAAAAAAAAAAACTAAGTACCACCGTTTGCCGCTCCACTTCCATGTTTATTAAACCTATAAATCCAAAACAAACAAAAAACAACTGCAAATTCAAATACTCTTCTCTATGTACTCTATTTTCCCTTAAATCTAAATATATATTCTCATCGAGTTTGTATTCCTAAGAATTAACATATTATTGATTATTGATTCATTTCATCCCCACCAAGCTAGTGCCATAGGGGTTAATTTTACGGCCGGAACTCGTCGGTGTGGCGGTGATGTTATTGCAGGTGAAACGAAAAGTGGTGTTGAGTGATTGTTGTCGGTTCTATGCTGAAAGAATGAGATGTGCAGTAAAACAATAAAATAAAGAAGACAACAAAAAAATCAAACAGTATTTTAAGCCTGCCACGTCATTCGCTTTCTTTTCACGAATTGTTTTTCGCTATATTAATCATTTCCCTATATAAATATAATATTTCATTGTTTATTTAGTACGGTCAATTCTTAGTTTAGTTGTTATGTCTTGGATTTTATACCTTTGTGCATTACAAACTATAATATTCGATTAATAATATATGTTGGTTTGAATACTAAAAAAAAGTTGATTAGTACAAAAACAGGGAAAACAAAGAGTGTTGTTGGTCTGTGTTCGGCGTTTATAGATGAGCTTTAGGGGGTTTTTGAAGGCCTGCGATGTGTGCGCCAAATGGGATTTTTGAAGGTCGAGTTGAATATTGATTCTATAGCAGTGGTGCAAGTGCTGAGAACGAGGCGTGCCAACAACTCATTGGGTACTACTTTGGTGAAATAGATCCGGAAGTTATTAGATATGGATTGGACTATAGAAATCTCGCATATTTACTGTGAAGCTAACAAATGTGTTGATGTCTTGGCAAATTTAGGGTGCTCTCTTGATTATGAATTAGTCTTTTATGATGTGTGTCGTGACACAGTTAGTAACATTTTCACTAATGACAATAAGGGGATATCTACACCTAAGCTAATTAGCTTGTAATTTCTCTTTTTTTGGACTTCACGCCTTCTTATATGCCAAAAAAAATAAATAAAGAGTGTCGGCCTTTGATTAGTCTTTTTCAAAAACAAGTTTGTGATTTGTTGTTTTTTAAAAATACCAAAATAACTAAATTAGTCATTGAAAGGAAAAAAAAAAAAAACAAAATAGCTTGTTAAAAATCAAGCTTCCAAAACTATTTTTCAAAATCTAAACAAAAAAAAGAATACAATCAAACACACCATAAATATACATTTCTTATTACAAACAGACCATAATTATAAAACAAAATATGAATTAGTCAATATTTTGAAAAAATAATAGTCAAATAATAGTCTCTTGTTTATGAACTGTTTTCTTTGATAAAAAAGACGAAAAGTCTAAAAATAACAAATTAGAAACCACATGCAAACTATATCCACCACAAACGCAAAAAGGTCTTTATTATTTAAAATATATCTTTAACTTTAGATTGATTTTTTTTTTCAGATCAATTGTATGGTGTACAAATAAAATAAATTTTATTTTATGGATGTGGATCCTTGACAACAGTCAATGGTTAAAATATTGTGGGAGAATGGCAGCTCCCAAGGATCCATTTTCTTATTTTTATACACAAGTTAATTTTCATCATTAATTTGATAAATCTCACCATTAAATATGATGAAATTTATTGATCATATAATAGAAGACATAGTGATTCAAACTATTTTACTTGTATACATTAAATTAAACAAAATGCATATTATTTAAAATCTATCCAAATTGATCCACGAAAACACCTAAAACCGAAGAGTATAAGTTGTTTTGTGCGTGGAGGACAAAGTAACGTTTTGTTCAACGGCTAGTGTCCAAAACAAAAGGGAGAAATAGATTGATCCCTAGCCACAATGGTCCTTCTCTTGTTCCCACATCCAAGTTGGAAAGATAGTCTTGTGGACTAAATTGCTGGAAACTGACATGACCTAATTTCATTCCATATGCTTCCGGACAATATGCCATTTTTCTGGTGGTGGCATCATTTGTTTTGACACTATCAAGTACCAACACAACCTTACTTTGCTTGCTCTTTAACACTCCCAGAGGATAGTGATAGTTGCAGAAATTCTGTAACCTATATATATGTTCAGTCAATTCCTCAGTGTTTAAGTGAAACAAGTCTAATTTCATGCATAAATTTATTTTTATTATTAATCGATAAATTTTACTTTTAGATCAAATATTATATATTAGTATGATTTATTAATCTTATAGTAGAAGCTATATTTGTATATATAAGATAAAATAATGTGTTGGGCCAACCTACCCAACACATTTTGAGAATTGAGACGAATTAATATAAAATAATTATTTAAAAGTACAAATAGTATAACTAATATGTTCTTTTGTTTAAAATTTTATTTTTTATTCTTCAATAAACAAAATTAATATAAAATTAATTTTTGAGGGAAATAAAAATCATATACTGTATTATTTTATTTATACACATTAAACAAAACATGTGTGTAACCAAAAAAAAAAAACAACAAAACATGTGTAAATCAATTGTTTTAGAATAGTATTACTCTCCTAATATGTCGCGGGTTAGTTGTGCATAATGCACATATGATATAAGCCTTGCATTAGATAAAAGTTAATTTCCATCTTCAGATTAAATAAGATATAATTAGAATTTTTTTTACATAAATAAACTTAACTTATTTCATTATTAAGAGTGTTTTCAATACAATGAGGAATCAAATGAAAAACATTGTCTAAACCAAAAATTGACCGCTTTAGTTAATAAACGGGCAACCAATTTCGCTTGGCGCTTAATAAATTTCACCTCAAAATTGAAATGCAAACTTACAAATTCTTAATACTAGATATGATTATACTAAACACATAATTTCCTATACTGTGAGCATGCACTGCATTCACCATATTTTGTGATTATATTAAAAAATTAATATAACTAGACTTATATATTATTGATATATTGGTAAAAAAATATATTTGTGCTTATGTAATACTATTTTTCTTGAGCATATTATACAAAATTACATTTTATGTGGCTGTGGTATAATATTAGAGTGAGCCCACAAGGGAAGGAGTGGCTAATGGATTGAGCTATCCATTTTTTGTGAGATATGAAAGGGATTCTTTTAAAACAAATTGGCTTCGACATGTTTTGTAAAATTGATTTAGGTTGAAAGACTTTAGGTAAAAGATAACAAATAATTTACCATAGTTTGAGTGCACATGAGCCATAGTCACTTTCAGAAAACACTACTACGACATATTTTCTTCTATTGGACTATTTAAAATCTTGGTCTTTCTATTTTGTTTTGTTTTGGTTTACACAATTCTTAGACTCCAATTAGTTGGTAAACGTTGAACCATAGTGAAAATGCAAATGATTCACCGCATACTAATTATTTTGTAGGTCTTGAATTACGGAGATGGTATATAAGTCACTGGTAGAACGATAGTAATTAAAATCATCGCAGAATCTGTCAACGATAAATTTCTTGTTCTCAAGTTTTTCGGTCGCGCTTTCGATCTTGTTGGAGATCTAGAGGTACTTCTACTAGTTCATGTTGAAAGAAATAGCACAATATTGTGTGAACCGAAAATAAAATTCTTAAGTCTCATGGCATTCAAAAAAAAAAAAAAAATCTTAAGTCTCACATCAGACATTAGAGTATACTATAACTGAAAAATAAATAAATTGCCTAATGAAGCCCAACATTAATTAATAAGATTTTTTTTACAAAAATAAAAAAATAAAATTAATGAGATTTAACACCTCACTTATTTGTTAGTATTTATTTTTCTACATAATAGTTTTCCACGACCAATTAGGGTTAGGCAAACCTAGTGGAGAAGAACATCCTCATAATAGTTTGCCGCCACCAATTAGGTTTTTGCACTAAGTTCTAAACATAAAAAAACTATATATCCATGCTGAATATCTAGTGATCTTGATGATGATATGATCATGACAGGATCAATCATAGAGTGTGAATTCAAAGCATCTCATGATCATCTTGTTTCAACTCCTTACGTGAAGGTTTGAGGTTATGGTAAGAACAACAAACCACTTTGCATTTGTGGCAGTAAGTTTGACTGCAACTATAAACATCTTGTTGTTTTTGAATTTAATATTTAACATTTTGATTAATGGGAATTCACTGGTTACATGCAATGATGTTTACCGGATAAATTTTGTGATGTAGGTTTCATCCAAAACTGTGTCAAATAATATAATCTATTTGGATATGTCATTAATTTCCTGAACTTTGTTGCTAATTGATATAAAATCATCACTTGTTATTGTTTGATTTATCAATTCATGATTTTCTTTGTCAAGTGATTGTAACGGCTTTTATATTTCATACTATGACTAATGGATGATGAAAATAGATTAGAAGGTTTGCAAGATACTGATGATTATGAAATAAGTAGTATGTAAGTTTTTCCTTACTAATAATTGTGTTTCATCTCTCTGTTTTGTGCATTCCTACTTCCCCTTCAGTGTACGACACACATCGTTGGACGTCGACGTCGATCTGTGCCAGTGTCTGAGACTGACACATGTGCTTATGTTCAATAATTAAATTTTCTCAAATTAAATTTTCATAAATAACAGTATGACATTATCTAAATCTTAATTGTTACACAAAAAGATAAAATAATATATGTAATTTGTAGCCAAACATCTTCAAATTAGTGTGGAGAATCATATCAATTGGTTGCCTATACACTGATGCTTTACAAAAATTTGTTGCATGAATATCACAAATTCATTATCTTGATAATGGCAGCCAATCATATTTTTATTTGTTTAAAATTGGTTACATGCATTATTTAAATTAAATTCAAAATCTTGCACTAGTTTATAAGATTTTCTTCTTCTGGTTGTCTGTTGGTGTTAAACGTACAGTAGTATTATTTTAGTGAATTTATTGCTCATTGCAACCATATGGTTTATAGTCTTTGAAATTACAATTCAATAATATTTTAAGTTGAAAGTAGTTGATGTTGAGCTAATATGTTCATGTTTATCCATATTCAATCACAGTCTTCCAATGCATTTGAAACAATCGAAGTCTTAAAATCAGACGTTGATGCAGCCATGGACATTCTGCAGGTAATAATACTCGAATGATCACTTTAATTTTTCAATTGTCTCAAAGTTTTTTAAGGTGATCATCCTTATAAGTTTTTGTTATTAATGATAACAATTCATATGCCAGGTTCATTCATCGCAAGTGGATGAGTTAAAAACCATGTTCAGCATCATGTTAAGCAAATTGGTCATAATAGAGACCATGTTGCAGAAGCCACCAAAAACCAGCGAATCCAGTTTGAGTCAAGTCCCTACAGTACTCAAAAGAAGCAAAGCTCCGGTTTCAGAACAAAAAAGTGTGGCTAAGTCACCATTTAGCCGATCCAAATCTTCATCAGAATACACTGTTGACAATGACATCTTGTTATCGGAAGATGATGACATAGGCAAGCCGAAACAATCAACAAATGTGTCTAACATTCAGTCCACCTGCTCAAAGGGAATCTTTGTAACGAGTCCATGTTTCATTGGATATTTCTATAGTAACTATTTATCATTACTAAACTTATCATAGATGAAGAATAAGTTATCTCCAACGAGGAACCAATCAGCAATGTCAAAGAGATTGTCTTTTTCACATTCACCAATAGGAAGACATTTAAAGGTTCATGAGTTAGTGATTAAGGAGAATAAGATGATGTCAAAGGTGAACATATATCACTCAACTATTCTAAATTTTATTTTCCCACATTGCATATGTATTCAATTACTTATTAAGAGCTTGTTGAGACCAATTTCGTAACCATGGAAGAAATGAAATTCCAACCAGTGGAAGAACATGTTTCATGCTATGTTTTTTATGTTAAGAATGATCTAAGGTATTGATTATGAAACAATAATCGTTTTCAAAGTTCATGGTGACAAATAATGGAAACATATGTATCTTTAAAACAAAGTTATGTTTTCATTATTTGCCACCATGAACTTTACATAAATTATGAAAAACATGTTCACCTTAACATGAAAAACATAGCATGAAACATGTTCTTCCACTGGTTGGAATTTCATTTCTTCCGTGGTTACGAAGTTGGTCTCAACAAGCTGTTAATAAGTAATTAATTAGATATGCAGTGTACGAAAATAAAATATAGAAGAATATAGTTGAGTGATATATGTTCACCTTTGACATTATCTTATTCTCCTTAATCTCTACTTTAGGAACTTTTAAATGTGTTCCTATAGGCGAGTTGAGAAAGACAACTCTTTGACATTGTTGTTGTTTCTTCGTTGGAGATAACTTATTCTTCATCTATGACAAGTTTAGTAATGGTTACTAGTTACTATCGAAATATTCAATTCAACATAGACTCGTTACAAACAAATTTTGTACCTCGCTTCCCTTTGAGCAGATGGACTGAATGTTAGACACATTTGTTGATTGTTTTGGCTTGCATATGTCTTCATCTTCTGATATCAAGATGTCATTGTCAATATTGTATTTTGATGAAGATTTGGATCGGTTAAATGGTGACTTACCACACTTTTTTGTTCTGAAACCAGAGCTTTACTTCTTTTGGGTACTATAGGGACTTGACTCAAATTGGGTTTGCTGTTTTTTGGTGGCTTCTGCAACATCGTCTCTATTACATTTTTCTATAAAAGTGAAGTGCTAGTTTCTGGTTTGCTGACAGTATGTATGTTTTTCTATAAAAGTAGTGAGTTCATGCTTTCTTTTACATTTTTCTATAAAAGTGAAGTGCTAGCTTCTGGTTTGCTGACAATATGTATGTATTTCTTGCTAATATACTTGATTCATATGTATTTCCCTTTTCATGGATGCTAGTGAGTATTGGTTTTGCTAATCTATAATGGTGTAATTTTATACATGTTGGAACATAGTGTCAAATAACATCACTCTTATAAAATTACAATATTTCATGCTAGATGGGAATTCCCTATGCTCAACTTTGATAGATTCTGTTCTGCACATTCGCAAGAACATTCTTTACCAAATACTGACGAATTACACTTGCAACTTTTAAATCTAGTTCCTCCGGCCACTTGTCGGCCTCCATATGTTGGAAGTGTTACCTTTCACCTAGTGCCTTGTGTAATCCTAAGAATTGTAACTAGAATTTATGATACCACACTTCCTTTTTAATGTGAAAGATCAAACAATGTTGCAACCACATAGCATATACTAAGAATTGTGATATCTCATCGAACCAGAACTCTTGTTATCACTGTTAGTAAATAACAAAGTTGAAGAAGAAAAATAAGCACAATCACAACCCAATAATATAACGTAGAAACTTCAGAACCGAAAAAAAAAACTCACGACCATTGTATAAACCGACAACCAAAGAATTATTACTAGCTATGTGAAAAATTTTACAACACATAAACTTCTTTCACTTTCACCGCAATACCACGGTACAATCACAATTTCACATCAAGTATCATTGTACCAAAATCATAATTACGTATCATTGTGAATTGTCAAGCCAGCATCGTTTTCTGCAAGTAGCATTATTAAATTTCTTAGACGTATGTGGAGTGTGCAAAGATATAATTTCTCTTTGACGAGGTATACTGATCTGAAATTTATGATTAATAATTTCTATTGGATGCATTCCCACGTAAAAATGTGAAAAAAATATCAACTATTCAATCTAAATCTCAGTAGAAAAGATATAATGTCTAGAAAATATATAAAAAGTGACACTATCTTACAAATCAATTTTATAAAATAAATTAATTAATGTCCTTATTACCTTTTTTCCACCCATGTTAGAACGTACAATTGAATTGTACTTGTTTCAATTTGAGACTTAATTATTCAATTAATTAGTTGGAGGTGGAGTTGTTATTAGAAAATATCAAATGTCCACGATATTGTAAAGCTTTATTAAACTGTATATATCTTATACATTGAATGATCAAGCTCAAACTAAAAGATTATTTTCAGAATGAGTATACAAACTTGACTATTTCAACTTATGTACACAAGAATAATTTTAGTATGAGCGATTAACTGTTTTTAAATTGTTATAATGCAATGTTAAGTTAGTCCTTGAAATAGTTCTACTCGGTACCTTTCGCACACAGTATGTTCCACCGGTCTGTTAAAGCACCTTCACCTTGAAAAGGATCCGGTACTTCTGCTTGGCATTAAAGAAGACTGACCGGGATTAACAAGGTGGAGGCTGTCTATTTCTTCATAGGTTGAACATTTTATAAACAAAAGAAATATAATATAATAGACTAAGACTATTCTTCGTTAAGAGCCTTTCTGTCTTCGACCAATGCATGGTCAACCAGAGAAAGGCCTCGATGGTAAAAAAACTTTTCTCATGCGAGGCAAACCACATGCTAAGAATTTTATTTTATTTTCAACTTGCATAAAATATGTTGTTTTCCACACTAATTAACTATATAATCATACATCATGCAAAAGTCAAAGTAGCTAACACCATTTGCAATCAACAACTCCTCAATTCTCCTGTCAAAAAAAAAAAAAAAAAACAACTCCTCAATTCTAAGAATTTCCCTTTTTTTTAATGTATCTTGGTGCAAAGTTGCAGCAGCTTCGAAAGGGATGGTTTTTTTTTTTACTTCGTCAACTACATCTATATTTATATTACATTGTTTTTGCGACCCATTAAAACTAAAACATAGGCAATATATTAGTTTTTTGAAATGTTATAAAACTTAAACAATATATATTTATTTTCAAATGTGATACCATAGACAATATTAATACCACTAGTTCTTTCATTTTCACGTCTACTCAATTTGGTACTCTATCTCAAACTTTAGCTTAATTTGTTCATTCACATTTTTATTATAACATATGCTTCAAAGTTAAGAGTTTTGGTGATTTCAACTTCCCCGGCCGGGATGCATCTTTCAAATGGTTGTTGCAAGAATGGAATTGTTTTCATCATCTTATGGTTCTGCAGCCATTTGATACCGGCTGCTGCGCAAGTTATCAATGTCACGGACCCTACTGAAGGTATGTATGTGTGTCTGTTATTCATCGTGAATTTGATAAAATTATAATAGGTTACTATAGTTTCAAAAATAGATTTTATTGTGATTCTAAATACTAAGTGACACTAATGTAATTCGTCAAAATTACATTGAATTATGAAAACAATATAAAGATTCACTAATATTGTATCAAAAGTGGTACTACTAGCTAGAAAACATTAATTATATAATATCTTAATGTTGTTGGTTTTGTTGATGAATGATGATATGATATGTGCAGTGCTAGCATTGAGGAACATACATGGAAGTTTGATAGATCCAAATGGACATTTGAGCAACTGGAATAGTGATGGAGACCCATGCCTATCTAACTGGACAGGGGTTGTGTGTTCTAATGAAACAATTGAAGAAAACTTTCTACATGTTGTAGAATTGTATGATTTCTATCTTCCACACACCATGTTTAGAGTGTTCTTATCTACCAACTAAGTTAGGAAACAATTTTAAATAAGGCTTAAATATTATTTTCGTTTCTGTATATTTGTGAATTTTTGGTTTTAGTCCCTTTATGGCTGTATATTTTTTTGTTGCAAATAAGTAATGTACAAAATTTATTGGTTTTAGTCTCTAAAATCAAAATCTGCACTTTATCAACATCTATATTAAGTGTGTTTTTGTTGACTGTAGGGAACTACTGAAATTGAACTTGTCTGGAAAATTGGCACCAGATATTGGCAACTTAGCTTATTTGAAAATACTGTAAGACTAACTCTAGTTGAACTGAAGATTTTCCATTTAGCAAATACTATATGCCTCATTTTGCTTGAGGAGTATTAATTTCATAATGTTGAGTGTTTCAACAACCAATTTGAATTTTTTCTTCTTTTTATCCTAAAGGGATTTCATGTGGAACAACATAAGTGGGGAAATTCCAGTGGAAATTGGCAATATCAAATCTTTGGAACTAATGTAAGTTCTGCCATTAAATTCCCTTTACTAACATTAACATTGTAAATTCCAAATCATTTTAGATATAATATTTATTACATAGACATCCTTTGTATAGCATGAATTTATAATTGTATCTTCTAACTAAGAGCATGACTTCGATCTGACTTGACCATGTAGCAGCGTTAAATTTTTTTGGAAAAGTTTGCTATTATTTTGGTTCTATAAAGTTCGAGAGATAATTCTTTGCAGTTGACAAATTTTAAAAAAATGATTGCATAAATAAAAGAGTTTAGTGATTAAACATGAAGAGTAAGCAACATGTTAGGAGTCC
This sequence comes from Trifolium fragiferum, assembly GCA_954870985.1. Taxonomy (NCBI): domain Eukaryota; kingdom Viridiplantae; phylum Streptophyta; class Magnoliopsida; order Fabales; family Fabaceae; genus Trifolium; species Trifolium fragiferum. Next base: position 5,839,786 of record OX940794.1, on the reverse strand, counting down.
ACTTTCAAAAAAAAATAAAAATGTTAGGAGTCCCACATTGAGTATATATCAAAGTGCTCAATGTAGTATTTAAGTCATGAGGCTCTTCCACCTATTGGACTAGTCTTTTGGGTTGGGCTCTCCTCATCTGCTTAAATCCTAACAATTGGTGCTTTCATTGAGAGCTGGGCAACAGAAAGGGCTACCTATAGGCTGGATTAAAATTCTCCACTGAATATTGATAGGTGAGTGAAGCCGCCGAAAAGGAAAGGGCTACCATCGGGTTAGTGCCGTTAGAGTGAAAGCCGCCATGGACGTCGGCTCTTAAAGGACGTGGCAATGTTAGTTAGGAATTTCACACTGAGTATATCAAAGTGCTCAATGTGATATTTAAGTCATAAGACTCTTCCACCTATTAGATTAGTCTTTTGAGCTGGAGTATACTCATATGCTTAAATCTTAACACAATATCACTAAATATATTTTTTCAGTGATCAAATATTAATTTATTTTGTGCAGATTCCTAAGTGGAAATGAATTAACAGGACCAGTGCCAGAGGAACTTGGCTTTCTTCCAAACCTAAGAATAATGCAAATTGATGATAACAAATTATCAGGACCTATACCTTTATCATTTGCAAATTTGAACAAAACAAAGCACTTGTAAGTTTTTTTTCCCAAATTAAAATTTAGTTTTAGACATCTATTACTATTTTTATTTCTCTAACTTTGCTATTATTACCAAGAAAAAAATGATTTTTTTTAATGTTTTATTATTATTTTTTCCTTAATATTGGAGCAGTCACATGAACAATAATTCCCTTAGCGGGCAAATTCCAGCAGAACTTTCCAAATTACCGAACCTTATTCATCTGTAAGTTGGTGTTTGGATATTTTTGACATAGTTTCAATCATAAACATTTAAATTATAATGATTGTGTATAAATTATACTTCCTCCGAGGTTATTGAATGATTGATGTATTTGATCGAAAATGTACACTAAATACATCAATTAACAATGAACTTAAAAAAGAAATTTTTGCTTATATTTAAGATCGGACATAGTACTATGTTGATGACAAGATGTTTATCTTTGATTTTCAGCCTTCTGGACAACAATAACTTCTCAGGAATTCTTCCGCCCGAGCTTTCCGAAATGCCAAACTTGACTATACTGTATGGTTTCTTATTCTGTCCAATGTTTGTGTGTGACAGATAGCATATATGATTCTATATATATGCATGCATCAAATTGAGGTTTTTTTGTTTTTATTTTCACCACCGATATCTGGCCCACTAAACCGCCTAATTTGGTTCGGAGGTCAAGTCTAGAACCTATGTAACCAAGTATTGGCATTGGCGGATATCAATGGCAAATTTCCAATATAGTAAATATCAGCTGATATGACTGGCATTTTCCACCATAATCCGTTATTGCGGTGCCACTTAATGGCTGGTATGGTGGGATTTTAACTCTTCGCCAGACAACACTACGTAGAACTAGTCATATTATTATTTTGATCTGTAGGTAAAGCTACAATTGCCATAGAAATTCGCGACTTTGAACTCGTGCTCAACCTAAAAATATCAATATTTATCAGTTGAATTCAAAATATGATTGTTCATGCTTATAACTGTTTTGATAAGTAGTTCTTGTAGTATAATAGATTTTTAATATGTTGTTTTGGACTTTATTTTTCTCGCAGCCAACTCGACAACAATAACTTTGGCGGAAATAGCATTCCAGATACTTATGCCAACATGACAAAACTTGTGAAGTTGTAAGTCAATTTTGTAACCCCTTGTATTAAATCATTACCTCAACTTAGGGGAAAGTTTTGAATCTCAATGTTGTTTGTTTCATGGTACTATTAGGAGCCTTAGGAATTGCAACTTGCAAGGACCAATTCCTGATTTAAGCCAGATACCTCACCTCCTTTATATGTAAGTTATGCATTAAGATAAGTTTGTTCCACTAATTCCAGTGACTTAATTGCATTTATCAACCACTGATTACTGTCCAAATTCCAGTGACCTCAGCTTCAATCAGTTGAATGAATCAATTCCTCCTAAAAAGCTTGGTGAAAATATCACAACCATGTAATAATCTCTATCGCTTTAATCGTTTTTTCTATCGGTTTTTGCATTTATGGATGGATGTCAATATTATTCCCATAGGTGTTTACTGGTCAAGATAAATCTGCTTTAATTATTTTTCGACTACGGATATGTGCAGTATTTTATCGAACAACAATCTTACTGGAACTATTCCATCCAATTTTTCTCGTCTTCCACGTCTCCAGAAATTGTAAGTTGTCTTCCTGTACGTTTATCCTTTTTTCTTCAAATAACAATCTTACCGAATACTTTATGTTGTTAATACCATTCTTTCTGTTAGGTCGCTTGCAAACAATTTACTGAGTGGGAGTGTTCCTTCCACAATTTGGCAGAACAAGATTTCAAATGCTGCAGAAAAATTGCAATTGTAAGATCTTAAAAATGATAAGTTCTTCAATGTTTCTCTTCTCGTGCGTGTATGAGTAAACAGAATGCTCGTTTTGTTGACGAATGTGCTGTAGCATAAATGCATCCTTAATATTGATTATTCTGATCCTTGATTTCTAATCTTGCAGAGAATTGCAAAATAATCAATTTACAAGCATATCAAGCAGTACTAACCTTCCACCAAATGTGACACTCTTGTAAGCTTATCGAAACTTTTTGTGGAGTTTGTACCGAAATCATAGTAGTAGAGACTTCGGCATTGTTTTGTCTCATGCATTGTTATGCATGTTAAAAAAGTTAGTGTCATTTTGTGAAGGTGAAGAATTGAACTTTAGATTACTGTATTTCAGGCTTGATGGGAATCCGCTATGTTCGGATAACACGTTGAATCAGTTCTGTAAAGTTGAAGGAGCTAGAAGTGAAACAAACGGCACATCTCCAACAAACTTCGGTGACTCTTGTCCAAATCAAAGATGTCCACCTCCTTATGAGTTCTATGTCGATTGTTTCTGCGTGGCTCCATTGATTATTGGTTATCGATTGAGAAGTCCTGGTTTTTCAGATTTTCCGCCATATTTCAATTCATTTGAGGAATACTTGACTTCAAATCTTAAGTTACAAGCCAATCAGATAAGCTATACTTTTGAGTGGCAAGTAGGACCTCGAATTTTAATGTTCTTGAAGATTTTTCCTGAATATGTTGATAAAAATAGTTCTCATACTTTCAATTCAAGTGAGATCCAACGGATCAGAAACATGTTCACTGGATGGACCATTCCTAACCGTGATTTGTTTGGGCCGTATGACCTGATGGACTTGGTTCCTTATAATAATGGTACGTTTCGAAACTTTTCATGGAAGCTTTTTCCTTGTGCCAAATTTGAGTTGGGCCTAACTCAACCCGATAAACTCATTTTCAGTTCATATCACATTTAATGTCGGACTCTTAACCACAGTTTTATGAATATATCAACCAATGAATACCATATTTGTAATTTTCATATGATTGTCCTCATACTTTTCAATGTCGTTGCAGGGACTAACACCTCTTCAAAATCAGACATAAGCACGGGTGCTTTGGTTGGCATAATCTTAGGCTCAATTGCGTGTGTAATATCGTTGTCTGCTGTTTTCATTCTTCTAATATTAAGAATAAGATTAAGACGTCATGATGCAGTTTCCAAGCCACGGCATTGTGAGTTCCTTCTTACCATCAATGTATCATGTCAGTGTCGTGTCAATGTTGCTGCTTCATAGCTAAACACCGATGTTAACGGATCAATGAATTTAATGTTACAATTTACAAACCCTATCTGATTGGTAATAAAAATGAGTTCGTTAAAGAATTTAAGAATATATTAATAAAGATTTGTGTTTACTCACAGCATCTAAGATCTCAATACAAATTGATGGCACAAGAGCCTTTACTTATGAAGAGTTGTCCGCTGCTACAAACAATTTTGACGATAATGCTCAAATCGGACAAGGAGGCTATGGGAAGGTTTATAAAGGTATTATTTCTAGTGGCACTGTGGTAGCCATAAAGCGTGCACAGCAAGGATCACTGCAAGGTGAGAAAGAATTTCATACAGAAATATCAATGCTATCAAGGATACATCATCGCAACCTTGTGTCTCTAGTTGGATACTGCGATGAAGAAGGTGAACAGGTACATTTTGTTTCAAAACTCAGAAATTTCAACACTTCATAAATTTCATTTTAGTATGCTGTATTGAATTTATAGCATATCGACTGTTGCTTCTTGGTTGCAGATGCTGGTTTATGAATTTATGTCAAACGGCACACTTAGGGACCATCTTTCTGGTACATCATGTGTTTCAATTGACTGAATAGTATAACTTTTTGTCATCAAACAAGACCAGTTTGTATTTGGATGTTGTTTTTCTTTGCTGTCTTGCATCTCATAGTGTCCTTAATGTTTTACTACAGATACATCAGAAAAGCCTTTGAATTTTGCTATGAGATTGAAGATAGCATTAGAGTCAGCTAAAGGTCTCGTGTATCTACACACAGAAGCTGATCCTCCAATATTTCACCGAGATGTTAAGTCAAGCAACATATTATTGGACTCTAAGTTCACCACAAAAGTGGCAGATTTTGGACTTTCACGGCTTGCACCAGTTCCAGATGTTCGAGGAATTATACCTGGTCATGTATCCACAGTGGTAAAAGGGACCCCGGTAAGACCTCCACGACTAGATTAGTAGATTTGGTCAGAAAAAAGTGTGTTTCATATTGGAAGGTTGATTTTATTTATTTGATGAAATTTTGTCTTCATTGTTCTTTCACTGTTTTAAATATGCAGGGTTACCTTGATCCGGAGTACGCCTTAACTCAAGCGGTCACCGACAAGAGTGATGTTTACAGTCTTGGTGTTGTATTTCTAGAACTTTTGACTGGAATGCATCCTATCTCACATGGCAAAAATATTGTTAGAGAGGTATTTGCTTACATTCTTTTTGTCCTGTAAATATTTCTTGAGATTTCAAAATAATATAGTAACTGGATTCTCCGCAATCACGCAATTTAACAATCATAGATCTTGGCCATAAGATAGAAATCATGTCCTATATTTTTAGTTGTATTTTAAATCCAACTTAAGTCCGATATAAGTCGTTTGATCTTTATTCAATAGTCGAGATAACTTGACTTCATGCTTCTCTTCATTGTAGGGAAGCCGAACTAATTAGATTGCTTGTCACTAATACTTCTCTAATCCTTTTCAGGTTATTATTGCATACGAATCGGGTGAGATTTCTTCAGTTGTTGATGAACGCATGGGGTCTTATCCATCTGATCTTGCTGAGAAGTTTTTAAAATTGGCCTTAAAGTGTACTGAAGACGAACCAGAACCGCGTCCTAAAATGGCAGAAGTGGTTAGAGTGCTTGAAAACATTTGTTCTATTATGTCAGAATCAGATACCTCGAGAGGTACATCTACAAGCACCGATTCTCGCAAAACAGTCAGCTTTCTAGGCAGTACACCTTCTTCATCCTCAGTCATAAAGATTACTTCTGTATCAAGAAATGTATAATGTACCTTTTTAGTGAAGTAATACCAAACACCAAGCATATATAGAGCTATAGGAGTTGAAAAATATTAGGTTTAGCAATAATGGTTTATCCAGTGTGTGGTTTGTTTTTATTTAATAGTTATTACTTGTAAATTAAATGATAAGATCACATGTTATTACATTATTTCTGAGAGATTTCCAATATGTTTGGAAGATTACATGTTTATAATGGTTGAATAAAATGTAACTTTTACATTTCATACAAGATTGCAAGTTGCCTAGTGGTTGAGTGTTAGATTGGGAGGTGGTTTTTACGATGGAGTCGAGCATTATAGTATTAAGAGTTTCACATCGAGTACTTCAAGCCATGAAACTCTCATATTTATTGGACTAGTCTTTTGGTTTGAGCTTTCTCAAGTGCTTAAGTTCTAACAATTGGTGCTTTTATTGAGAGTTTGGTCACGAAAAGGGCTATCTATAGGTTGGATTAAGGTGCTTCACCGAATATTGATAGATGGGTGAAACCGCAAAAAAAAAAAAAAGAACTATCATCGAGTGGTACTTAAGCCATGAGGCTTTCCCACCTATTGAACTAGTCTTGGAGTTGAACTCTTCTTATGTGCTTAAATCATAACATGCGGTCTCTACGACGACTTGTTGGGGATCACTATCCCTCGTGCTGAATAGTTTTCTAGTCTTAAAAGCCGTCTTTGTATCATAAAAAAACATTATTTTCTCGATACTTCTCTGATATGTGTATGGGAGAAGTATCTGACACGTATCAGTAATTATTTTTTTAAAAAATAATTTTAATTGTCTGATACTATCCAATACGAGTATCGAAAAGTATCGGACGAATATCGATATCGGACACGATACTTCGCCATTTTTAAGTATCGGGGCTTCATAGATGACCACAAACAACCGGGCCCACTTCTATCAAAGCATTTTGGTTTAAAAAAATTTATTGAAACCCCCACATCTTGTTTCTATACCTCTACAAATCCAATAAAATTACCAATTTTTTTCAATTATTTTAATAAAAACTCAGATTTATATATATAAAAAAATTTCTCAGAATTGGAAACACAAGTGAGTACTTTTTTGAAATTTCTTTTTTAAAAAATAAATTTTTTTTCGTATCCAAAATAGAGGTGGTTAATTTTTTATTTAAAAAAAATAATTGAAACGTAAATAATTTTTTTATATTAAAAAAAGTTAGTGTATCTACCATAACTTTTTATAAAAATATTCATAATAATTTTTTTTTGGATTAACATGTTATACGTATAAAGTTTCTACCGTCATTTAACGGTTAGTAATCTATGTCGGAAAATTTATAGGATACACTAAATAAATTATCATCTCCCAACCGCTTTATTTCTATATACAAAAGCTAGGATCAAACCCCTAACGATAATTTGCTTGAATTTTTTTTAACCTATTTGTACATTAATAAATAAATACTTACATTATTTTTTGGTCATAGATGAAATAATAATTTATTGAAATTAAACTTATATAATTGTAAGATTCCAAATTCAAACTCGAATTACGACGTCTGGCTTAATAATTTCAAAAATATTTACCAATTGAACTAAAATTTATGGGACATTTTTTTATTATCAAAATTATTAGATTAATTTAATTAAATAGTTAACAAGATAAAAATCATTTCATTTTAGGGCACGGTTGCGAGGGGCCACCATATTAAGTAGACAAATGCAGAACAACGATGCAACACAACCACATGAAAGTAATTAATTGGACACATTTGGTTCAATTGATATGGCTGCTTCTGAGTTTGAAATTAAGGTTCAACTTCAGTGTAAAGTCATATTCCGACCATCCTTCAAAATATACAAATTTTAAGAAATTGCATTCGCTCCAATTTTTTCTCTCATGTTTTCTCTCCAATGGTAATCTTAGCCATTCATTTAATTTATTTCTCTCTCTTCTTAAATGTTTTTATGCTCTTTATAATTTATAAACCCTTAGATCAACAAAAGGAGAGAAAACATGAGGGAATAAATTGGAGAGGATCCAAATCCAAATTTTAATACGAATTACTTCTTCAGTTTAATTGTTATTTTTATTTTAATAATTAAAATAATTATTTAATTGATATCGATTTGATTAAAATAATATATAATAAAGATGTAACTTGTATTGAATTAATATTAAAATTGTCATTTTTCAACCGTAAAATTGGAAAGAATAATTTTTTTAATTTAAAAAAAATTATCAACAATTATTAGAATTTTTAATAATTTTAAACTTTAATTCACAGTAGACCACTTATGAAACTAATCGTTGAAAGAAAAATATAATTTTTTGTCCCTTGTTAAAAAAATTGAGCTATATTAGTTTTTTTTTTTTTTAGTTTTTTTTTACAATGCAACTATCAAAATAGTGCTTTCAAAAAAATTGTACTAATGATTTTTTAGCATTGTTGAACGTGATGAAGTGACACAACAATCAATTTTCATGTGGTTAGCCACATGCCCACATGTATTTAAAAATGAACATGAAAGTCATTTAAGTCATGATAAGCTAGTATATATATATCTAGAAAAATTTGGTCTTTTTGTATAAAAAGAAGCACTGTAATTTTTTTAAAAAATCTTTCATTTTTATTGGAGAAAAAAAAAAGAGAAAAGAAAAATAGGAAGAAAGATGAAGTTTTCTTATTTACACTTTAAAAATATATGGGGGCACATTGTTCTTAACTATTTTAGTTAAGGGGATTAATGTCTCTTATGTTTTTTTAAATGTGGTTATTTTAATTTTAGATTGGCAAATCTATACTATTATTATTTACCTTACTCAAAATAAATAGTACACTTGTCATTCTCACGTTTATTCTCAAGAAGAAAATTTATATGTGGCATTATTTTATTGATGTGGCGCCTATGTGTCTTTTCTTTACGACCTAAAGGGACACGGTTCAATTCTCACTAACAACAAAACAATAATTTTATGATTTTTTTTCCTTTTTTTTGCCTTGCTTTTTATTTTTTTATCGATTATTGAATCTATTGTAAAACAAAAAAATAATATAGATATTAAGATTGAGATGAATTCTATAGGATAAGTACAAAAAAGAATCTATTCTCAAATAAAATAATAAAATTGCCTTGGTTTGTTTTTTTTTTATTACCAATTATTCAATGTATTGCCCAAAAAAATAATAACAAACCTTACAAAATAAAAAACAAACAAAAATTAATTAAAAGATGATATATATTATAGTAAATTATATTACCCTCCTTTGAGAGGTGCTTAAATTACATTACTCTCCCCTTTTATGTTAAAATATATACTTTCTTCATCTCTTATACAAAATATATTAGAGAAAATTACTCTCTTCTCCCTCGAAAGAAATTTGAATTTCATCCCCCTTCCCCCTAATATTAAAACATACATTTCATCTTTTAATCAACTTCATTTAAATTTTTACACGAGCTTTATTAATTCTTTACGCAATTAGAAATAAATCACTTCCGTTAGTTCATATATCTTTGAATATTTTAATGGAACATTTTATAAAAATAATTAAGATGTGAGACATAAAGTTATGTTCATGTTGTTTTGTATATTACACGAGTTTGATTTAATTATTCATACTATAAGAAATTACTCTCTCCTATTAGATCAAATATCTTTTGAAATTTTAAACGAATATTTTACGCATATAATTAAGACGCGAGACATAAGATTATAGTCTCAATTGTCTTTACATTTTACATACGTTTGATTTAATTCTTCACACCGTAATAGATTAAATTCTTTTTGATATTTTAATTGAAAATTTTGTAAAAAAAATTAAGATGTAAGGCCTAAAATTATGGTTTCAATTGTTTTTATTTTTTACACGGGCTTGATTTTATTTTTCACACCGCAAGAAATTACTCTCTTCGATTTGATCAAATTCATCTTAAAATTTTAATTGAACTATTTGATCAAGAAATGCCTAAGAATATTGTCTCAAATGTTTTACTTTTGACGACTTTATTTATTTCTTTATACCATAAGAGATTATCATCTTCCTTTAAAACAAATTTCTCTGGATATTTTAATTGAAGTTTTTACAAAAATAATTAATAATTGAGACATTAGGTAATGATATCAATTGCTTTACTTTTTACTCGGGCTTCATTTAGTTCTTCAAGTCGTAAGAGCGATTACCCACTTTCATTGGATCATATCTCTTTGAATAATTTACTTGAACATTTTATATAATAAATAAGTTACAAGGCCTAAGGTTATGGTTCAGTTGTTTTACTTATTACACGAGATTGATTAGTTATACACACCGTAATAAATTACTCTTTTCTGTTAGAGCAAATCTCTCTTGAAATTTTAATTGAACTTTTTACAAGTATTATAAAAAAGTGAGACTTGAGATTATAGTGTCAATTGATTTACTTTTTACACGAGCTTGAATAAGTTCTTCACACCTGTAAGAAATTATCATTTTAGGTTATATGAAATTCATTTTGATATCTTAATAAAAAAAATTACAAAAATAATTAAAATGTGAAATCTAGAGTTATGGTCTCAATTGTTTTACTTTTTACACATGTTTGATTTAGTTCTTCATAATGTAAGAGATTATCATCTTCCGATAGAACAAATTTCTCTGGATATTTTAATTGAAGTTTTTACAAAAATAATTAATAATTAAGACCTTAGGTTATGATATCAATTGCTTTACTTTTTACTCGGACTTCATTTAGTTTTTCAAGTCGTAAGAGCGATTACTCTCTTCCATTGGATCATATCTCTTTGAATAATTAACTTGAACATTTCATATAAATAAATAAGTTATGACGCCTAAGGTTATGGTCCAATTGTTTTACTTATTACACGATATTGATTAGTTCTTCACACCGTAATAAAATACTCTTTTCTGTTAGAGCAAATCTCTCTTGAAATTTTAATTGAACTTTTTACAAGTATTATAAAAAAGAGCGAGACCTTATATTATAGTGTCAATTGATTTACTTTTTACATGAGCTTAAATAAGTTCTTCACACCTGTAAAAGATTATTCTGTTATGTTATATGAAATTCATTTTGACATCTTAATAAAAATAATTTACAAAAATAATTAAAATGTGAGACATATAGTTATGGTCTCAATTGTTTTACTTTTTACACATGTTTGATTTAGTTCTTCATAATTTAAGAGATTATCATCTTTCGTTAGAACAAATTTCTCTAGATATTTTAATTGAAGTTTTTACAAAAATAATTAATAATTGAGACCTTAGGTTATAATATCAATTGCTTTACTTTTTTCATGGCCTTCATTTAGTTCTTCAAGTCGTAAGAGCGATTACCCTCTTCCATTGGATCATATCTCTTTGAATAATTTACTTGAACATTTTATATAAATAAATAAATAAGTTATGAGGCCTACGGTTATGGTTCAGTTGTTTTACTTATTACACGAGATTGATTAGTTCTTCACACCGTATTAAAATACTCTTTTCTGTTAGAGCAAATCTCTCTTGAAATTTTAATTGAACTTTTTACAAGTATTATAAAAAAGCGAGACCTAAGATTATAGAATTGATTTACTTTTTACACGAGCTTGAATAAGTTTTTCACACCTGTAAGAGATTATCCTCTTATGTTATATGAAATTCATTTTGATATCTTAACCAAAAAATTTACAAAAATAATTAAAATGTCAGACCTATAGTTATGGTCTCAATTGTTTTACTTTTACACATGTTTGATTTAGTTCTTCATAATGTAAGAGATTATCATCTTCTGTTAGAACAAATTTCTCTGGATATTTTAATTGAAGTGTTTACAAAAATAATTAATAATTGAGACCTTATGATATCAATTGCTTTATTTTTTCTCGGGCTTCATTTAGTTCTTCAAGTCGTAAGAGCGATTACCCTCTTCCATTGGATCATATATCTTTAAATAATTTACTTGAACATTTTATATAAATAAATAAGTTAGGAGGCCTAAGGTTATGGTCCAGTTGTTTTACTTATTACACGAGATTGATTAGTTCTTCACACTATAATAAAATACTCTTTTCTGTTAGAGCAAATCTCTCTTGAAATTTTAATTGAACTTTTTATAAGTATTATAAAAAAGCGAGACCTATGATTATAGTGTAAATTGATTTACTTCTTACATGAGCTTGAATAAATTTTTTACACCTGTAAGAGATTATCCTCTTATGTTATACGAAATTCATTTTGATATCTTAATAAAAAAAACTACAAAAATAATTAAAATATGAGACCTAGGGTTATGGTCTCAATTGTTTTACTTTTTACACATGTTTGATTTAGTTCTTCACAATGTAAGAGATTATCATCTTCCGTTAGAACAAATTTCTCTGCATATTTTAATTGAATTTTTTACAAAAATAATTAATAATTGAGATCTTAGGTTATGATATCAATTGCTTTACTTTTTACTCAGACTTCATTTAGTTCTTCAAGTCGTAAGAGCGATTACCCTCTTCCATTGGATCATATCTCTTTGAATAATTTACTTGAATATTTTATATAAATAAGTTATGAGACCTGAGGTTATGGTCCAGTTGTTTTACTTATTACACGAGATTGATTAGTTCTTCACACCGTAATAAATTACTTTTTTCTGTTAGAGGAAATCTCTCTTGAAATTTTAATTGAACTTTTTACAAGTATTATAAAAAAAAGTGAGACCTTATATTATAGTGTCAATTAATTTACTTTTTACACGAGTTTAAATAAGTTCTTCACACCTGTAAGAGATTATTCTGTTATGTTATATGAAATTCATTTTGATATCTTAATAAAAATAATTTACAAAAATAATTAAAATGTGATACCTAGGGTTATGGTCTCAATTGTTTTACTTTTTACACATGTTTGATTTAGTTCTTCTCATCGTAAAAAATTAGTCCCTTCTATTACATTAAACCCCTCTTGAAATTTCACTTGAACTTTTAAAAAAGAAAAATTTAAGACGCAAGACCTAAGAATACAGTCTCAATTACTTTACTTTTTACATGGTCTTTATTTATTTCTTCACACCTTAAGAGATTACAATTTTCCGTTAGAATACATTTTTCTTGATATTTTAATTAAAGTTTTTAAAAAATAATTAAGATGCGGGTCTTAAGGTTATTATCTCAATTACTTTACTTTTTACACGGATATTATTTAGTTTTTCACGCGGTAAGAGATTACACTCTTCCATTAGTTCAGATCTCTCTTGAAAATTTAATTTAACATTTTACAAGAATAACTGAGATGTAAAGGATTACAAGCTTTACTTTTTGCAGAGGCTTAATTTAGTTCTTCACACTGTAAGAAATTATTTTCTTCTGTTAGATAGATGTAATCCCTCTTAAAATTTTAATTGAACTCTTTACAAAAACAATTCAGAAGACCTAAGATTATTATCTCAATTGCTTTATTTTTATACTGGGCCTGATTTTATTTCTTTCTACCGTAAGAGATTAACCCTCATTAATTTGTTATATCAAACTCCTTTTAATATTTTAATTGAACATTTTATAAAAATAACTAAGATTCGAGGTCTAAGGATATCGTCTCAATTTCTTAATTTTTTACGTGAGTTTAATTTAGCTCTTCACACTTTAAGAGATTACGCCTCTTCCGTTTGACCGGATATTTCTTTGAATATTTTAATTGAACTTTTTTACAAAAAATAATAAAGATGTGAGGTTTAAGATTTTGGTTTTAATTATGTTTTACTTTTTACACCGGCTTGATTTAGTTCTTTCCGTTAGATCAAATACATTTTGATATTTAATAGAAATTTTTTACCTAATAGTCAAGATACAAGGCTTAATGTTAGATGTTCTTGAATGAGTTCTTCATCCCATAAAAGAGTATCATCTTCCATTAGAACAAAATCCTTTTGATAGATTAATTGAATTTTCTACCAAAACAAGAATAAAAGAAATATATGTGCACATTAAAGTCAAAATCGTTAATTCTAACAAAAAAAATCGAAAATCAATATATTTTTATAAATGAAAGCTAACTTATATATAATGCGGGCAATTTTTCACGTCTAAAATATTAATTAATTTCAAAATAGAAATATATATATATATATATATATATATATATATATATATATATATATATATATATATATATATATATATATATATATAATTTTTAAAATTTATAAAAAAAATGAATTTCTAGCCCGTGCTTGGCACGGGTGTCCATACTAGTTATATCTATATCTATACTATTATTATTTGCCTTCCTCAAAGTAAAAAGTACACTTGGCGTCCTCACGTTACTTTTCAAGGAGCAAATTCATATGTGGCACTATTTTAATAATGTGGCGTATATGTGGCGCATACGTGTCTTCTCTTTACGACCTAAAGGGACACGGTTCAATTTCCACTGACAACAAAATATTAATTTTATGATTTTTTTTGTCTTTCTTATTTTGCCTTGCTTTTATTTTTTTTACCAATTATTGAAATTATTGTGAAACAAAAAAATAATACATATATTAAGATTGGGATGAACTCTATAGGATAAGTACCAAAAAAAGAATATATTATCAAGCAAAAAAATAGAATTGCCTTGATTTGTTTTTTTTTTTACCAATTATTCAATCTATTGCCAAAAAAAAATAATAACGAACCTTACAAAATAAAAAACAAACAAAAATTAATTAAAAGATAATATATATATTATAGTAAATTACATTACCCTCTCTTGAGAGGTGCTTAAATTACATTACTCTCTCATCTTATGTTAAAATATATACTTTCCTCCCCTCTTATACAAAATATATTAGAGAAAATTACTCTCATCTCCCTCGAAAGAATTTTGAATTTCATCACCCTTCCCCTAATATTAAAACATACATTTTCCTCTTTTAATCAAACTTCATTTTAACTTTTTACACGAGCTTTATTAATTCTTTACGCAATTAGAAATAAATCTCTTCCTTTAGTTCATATATCTTTGAATATTTTAATGGAACATTTTATAAAATAATTAAGATGTGAGACCTAAAGTTATGTTCATGTTGTTTTGTATATTACACAGGTTTGATTTAGTTCTTCATTCTATAAGAAATTACTCTCTCCTATTAGATCAAATATCTCTTGAAATTTTAACCGAATATTTTACCCATAAAATTAAAACGCGAGACATAAGATTATAGTCTCAATTGTCTTTACTTTTTACATACGTTTGATTTAATTCTTCACACCGTAATAGATTACCCTTTTCTGTTAGATTAAATCCTTTTTGATATTTTAATTGAAAATTTTGTAAAAAAAATTAAGATATAAGGCCTAAGGTTATAGTTTCAATTGTTTTTCTTTTTTACGCGGGCTTGATTTTGTTTTTCACACCGCAAGAAATTAATTACTCTCTTCTATTTGATCAAATTCATCTTAAAATTTTAATTGAACTATTTGATCAAGAAATGCCTAAGAATATTGTCTCAAATGTTTTACTTTTGACGGCTTTATTTATTTCTTTACGCCGTAAGAGATTATCATCTTCCGTTAGAACAAATTTCTCTGGATATTTTAATTGAAGTTTTCACAAAAATAATTAATAATTGAGACCTTAGGTTATGCTATCAATTGCTTTACTTTTTACTCGAACTTCATTTAGTTCTTCAAGTCGTAAGAGCGATTACCCTCTTCCATTGGATCATATCTCTTTGAATAATTTACTTGAACATTTTATATAAATAAATAAGTTATGAGGCCTAAGGCTATGGTCCAGTTGTTTTACTTATTACACGAGATTGATTAGTTCTTCACACCGTAATAAATTACTCTTTTCTGTTAGAGCAAATCTCTCTTGAAATTTTAATTGAAATTTTTACAAGTATTATAAAAAAAGTGAGACCTTATATTATAGTATCAATTGATTTACTTTTTACACGAGCTTGAATAAGTTCTTCACACCTGTAAGAGATTATTCTCTTATGTTATATGAAATTCATTTTGATATTTTAATAAAAAAAAATTACAAAAATAATTAAAATGTAAGACATAGGGTTATGGTCTCAATTGTTTTACTTTTTACACATTTTTTATTTATTTCTTCACACCGTAAAAAATTACTCCCTTCTATTACATCAAATTCCTCTTGAAATTTCACTTGAACTTTTAAAAAAGAAAAATTTCAGACCTTAGAATACAATGTCAATTGCTTTACTTTTTACATGGTCTTTATTTATTTTCTCAGACTGTAAGAGATTACAATTTTCCGTTAGAACAAACAATTAAGAAGACCTAAGATTATGGTCTCAATTGCTTTATTTTTATACACGGGCCTGGTTTTAGTTCTTTCTATCGTAAGAGATTAACCCTCATTTGTTAGATCAAATTCCTTTTAATATTTTAATTGCACATTTTATAAAAATAACTAAGATTCGAGGTCTAAGGATATCGTCTCAATTTCTTAATTTTTTACGTGAGTTTAATTTAGTTCTTCACACTTTAAGAGATTACGCCTCTTCCGGTTGATCGGATATCTCTTTCCGTTAGATCAAATACATTTTGATATTTAATAGAATTTTTTTTACCTAATAGTCAAGATACAAGACCTAATGTTAGATGCTCTTGAATGAATTTTTCATCCCATAAAAAATTATCCTCTTCCATTAGAACAAAACGCTCTTGATACATTAATTAAATTTTCTATCAAAATAAGAATAAAATAAATATATGTGCACATTAAAGTTTAAAATCATTAGTCCCATAAGTCCTAGCTCAACTGGCAAATATTGCCGAAATTGTTAGGCCGGACGTAATGACCCGGGTTCGAACCCGGGATCTCACAATTATGTGAGTTTAATTTCAGTGGATTACCACTTCTTCTAAGACAAAAAAAAAAGAAGTTTAAAATCATTAATTCTAACAAAAAAGTCCAAAATCAATATATTTTTATGAATGAAAGCTAACTCATATATAACGCGTGCAATTTTTCACTTCTAAGTTAGAGAAAAATCAATATCCTGGAGAAAAACAATATATTTTTATGAATGAAAGCTAACTTAAAGAAAACCAGAAGAAACAAAGAGAGGAACAACAACAACAACAACAACAACAACTACAACAAAACATTTTTAGCATAGATCTAGCCCTTCTGTTTCAAAATCCAGAAAAATCCTGGAGAAAAAATTCAACAGAGTTATGATTTATAAACAAAACCAAACAAAATAGATCTAAAATGTCAAATGGGTCAGCCCAGCGCAGCCCAAGACATCAACTGGGCTTAAGTGGGCCGCCCCATTAAGGCCCGACCCGCTTAGTCCAGCCCAATAAGTAAGGGCCGGGCCGACAAATTTTTTCATACTTTTTTTATCAAAAATTGACAATTTTTTTTTTTAAATAAATTTTAATGGACAATAAAACTACATATGCATCGCACACAAATTAATATCCATAAAAAAAGTGAGTGTCATGATTTCATGAAATAATAAATATTTCAAAATATCATGCAAAAGTCGAGAGATCTGTGGATGATGATTCATAAATCTCATCTTTTGTTACTTATTTTATCTAAAGATTTTTTGCTAACTAAAATTCCTTATTTTTAGGTAAAAAATTTTTTAGATATTTTTTAAAAATTCTTTAAGGGGCCGCCCCAAAAGCCTGCGGGCCAGCCCATGATGGCCCATTAAAAAAATAGGCCCAGCCAGATAAGGCCCAATAATAATTTTTTTGAAGTCCGGCCCAGCCCGTATAAAACTATAGGGCTAATGGGCCGGCCCGATAGCCCAACCCATTTTTACAGCTATATATATATATATATATATATATATATATATATATATATATATATATATATAGTATGGACACCCGTGGCAAGCACGGGCTAGAAATTTTTTTTTTTTTTTTTATAAATTTTAAAAATGCTTGTTATATTATATTTATATATATATAATATATAAATATGTTTTAACCTATATATATATATGAATATTTTGTCTCGGAATTTGTGTATTTAATGCATCGAAAATATATAAGTTATTTAATTTTTAATTTTTATTTTTTGATATGCTTAACAAGTGTCCCGCGAATACTGTTTAACATAACAAAAAATAATAATAATCAAGTTTATAATATTTGGTAAAATCACCAATGTATCCTTTTTTGTGTAAGGATAAAAAATCACATCTTATCTTATTTTTTCAAATAGCAAAATGTATATCATTTTTGTTTTGTTGGAGATTCGTATGAGACTTCATTTCCAATTTTAATTTAATTTTGATTTGTGACCAATAACCGAACGCAAGGACGTATGATGTGTGATCAATATTTTCGCAAACAACATCATGTAATACTTCCTTTGACCTTACTTATAACTAAAAATTGATTAAGGAAAATTGATGTATAATGTATTGAGTCTTATTTTTAAACCAATCATACTGTATATATGGGGTTCACTTCTACATATAATTAAGGACTTATGAGATATTTATTAAATGTTTTGTGTAGTGGGGGGACACATATGATAATTAAAGACTACATGTCCATGGTTTAAATTGGATTGGATGTTAAGATGGAAAAATTAATATCAAGTCTTTCGGATCAGCCATTATAAGGTGGCTTAAATGTGATTATTGAATCAAGTTGGCATGTGATGGGTGTTGAGATGAAGATTGGATCTTGAGTTTGTTACAATTTAGTTACAGAGATGAGGATTCAGTTAGAGAAGAGGGAAAAATGAATTGAAGATTGAATGAAAATGATTCTCATTAATTGGAAAATAGGAAGAGTACAAAGCTTATATACTGTTTACCTAAACTGTAACCTAACTAAGCTTATGTGTATTATTACTCTAACTAAAACTATGTCTAAGCTAAATACAAGAAGTAATATGTACAAGCTTATTTATTTCAACAGCCTCCCTCAAGCTTAGCACTATATATGTTGATCATACTAAGCTTGGAGATGAAATCATGAAACTTTGGTGGTGCTAGTGCCTTAGTTAAAAAATCTGCCATTTGATCATTAGTTGAAACTGGCAGCAGCTTGACTATACCCTTCAAAACTTTTTCACGAATCAGGTGGCAATCAATATCCAGGTGCTTGGTTCGCTCATGAAACACTGGATTTGAAGCAATATGTACTGCACTCTGGTTATCACAGTAAAGGGTTGGAATTCTGGTGAGTTGAACCTTCAAATCTCCTAACAGATACAGCAGCCACTGCAACTCACAGGCAGCTGAAGACAGAGCTCTGTACTCTGCTTCTGAAGAAGATCTGGACACAGTAACCTGCTTCTTAGCACGCCAAGAAACTAAGGATTTTCCTATGAAGAAGCAGTAGCCTGTTATAGACTTCCTAGTGTCCTTGCAGCCTGCCAAATCAGCATCTGAATAACCTATAAGTTGTAACTCTGAGGTTCTGCTGAAGAGAACACCTTGGCCTGGATTATTTTTCAAATATCTCAGTACCCTACAGGCTGCATTGAAGTGAATATTGGTGGGTGCATGCATGAACTGGCTCAACTGCTGAGTTGCAAAGGCAATGTCTGGCCTAGTTGTATTCAAGTACAGCAGCTTTCCAACTATTCTTCTATACCCAGAAATATCATCATATGGGGTTCCTGCAGCACTATGTAGCTTGATGGAAGTATCAAGTGGTGTGGCAGCAGGCTTGCATCCAAGTAATCCTGAATCCTTTAGTAAGTCCAAACAGTATTTTCTTTGAGAGATTGTGATGCCCTGTGTTGAATGGGCCACTTCAAGACCAAGGAAATATTTTAGTTCTCCCAAATTTTTGATTTTGAAAGCTAAATCAAGGACAGTCTTGATTCTCTCAAATTCATCAATTGAATCTCCTGCAAGGATGATGTCATCTACATAAACCAACAGGGCAGTGAAACTATTTTCTTTGGTGAGAGTGAATAGGGAATAGTCTGATGCTGACTGTGTGTATCCTTCCTTAAGGAGTAAGGTAGTTAATTTCTCATACCATTTCCTGCTTGCTTGTTTCAGCCCATACAAGCTCTTTTGGAGTTTGCAAACAGAATTGGGTTTATCACAAGCTACCCCATCTGGTATCTTCATATAAACATCTTCTTGAAGGTCTCCATGAAGGAATGCATTATTAACATCCAATTGATGAAGATGCCAATTCTTTATAGCAGCCACTGCCAAGAGGGTTCTAACAGTGGTGAGTTTAGCAACAGGGGAGAAGGTCTCAAAATAATCTATACCTTCAACTTGATTATAGCCTTTGGCTACTAATCTGGCTTTGTATCTCTCTACTTCCCCATTTGCTTTGTGTTTGACCTTATATACCCATCTGCATCCTATGGGCTTGATATGAGGTGGAAGGTCAACAATATTCCAAGTACAGTTTTTAGCTAAGGCATTTAACTCTTCTTTCATAGCTGTTATCCATTGTTCATGCTTACTAGCTTCCTCATAAGATTGAGGCTCAGTGCAGTGTGTGATAGACATACTGAATGCCTTGTGAGAAGGAGACAAGTGTGTAAGTGAATGAAAAGAAGACAATGGATATTTAGACTTTGTACCTGAAGTGAGAGGTTCTTGTGAAGTTGAAGATGCATTGTGACAAACATAATCAGACAAATGTAATGGTGCCCTTCTTTGTCTGATGGGTTTTGAAGATGAAGGGTCAGAAGTGTGGTTATTAGATGTAAAGGAAAAGTCAGAATTCTGGTTACTAGGAATTGGAGAAGAGTCAGAATTTTGGTTGCTAGGAGTGGGAGAAGAGACAGAATTTTGGTGAGTAGGGGGGTCAGAATTATTAGGAATTGTAGTGTTGGTTGGACTATTGGAAGAGAGAGATGGTGATAGTGACTGATCAGCATTAATAACCAAGGTAGTGTCACTATCAGCAGGACTAGGACAGCTGGAATGGTATTTCCAAGGAGTCTTAAGAGAAGAGGACTGATAGGGAAAAAGGTGTTCATGGTGAGTCACATCTCTAGACAAAAAAATGGAATTGTTTGAGAGATCAAGAAGGACAACTCCTTTGACCCCATGTTTATAACCCAAAAATATACGTTTTCTAGCTCTATGGTCTAACTTGGTTCTGTGAGACTGCAAAGTAGATGCAAAGACTAAGGACCCAAAAACTTTGAGAGTAGTAAAGTCAGGGACAGTCTTGTAAAGTAATGTATAGGGAGATTTATTTTGTAAATTGGGTGCAGGGACTCTATTCATAATATAAACAGCATGGGAAACTGCATATGACCAGAAGGACTTAGGTAAATTAGATTGGATTAAGAGGGCTCTTCCTATATTTAGGATTTGCTGATGTTTCCTCTCAACCCTACCATTTTGTTGAGGGGAATCAACACAGCTAGTTTGGTGAATGATCCCTTTTGAAGCATAAAAGTTTGGCATTAGGAATTCAGGACCATTATCAGTCCTTATGGATTTAACTGAATGATTGTGTTGTGTTTTGATAAAATTGATGAAATTTTGAACATGATTTCTAGCTTCAGATTTAGTTTTCATTAAGGTAAGCCAAGTATACCTAGAATAATCATCGACAGCAGTGAGGAAATAAGCATGATTATGAACAGACTTAATGGAAATTGGTCCCCATATATCAAAGTGAATCAAATCAAAAGATTGTATTGCCTTATGATAACTTTGTACAAAAGGTAATTTTCTGTGTTTTGCAAAATGACAAATGTCACACACAGAACTAGAATCATTAACAATGAAAGGAAATTGAGAATGTAAAAGGGCAGTCCTAGAGCTAGACAAATGACCTAACCTGAAGTGCCAAAGTGCACTGTCAGACAAGTGTCCATTATTTTCAGAGATAAGGTTGGAAACAAAGTTGTGATTGGAAGAAGCACTATCCTTAGGTGTCTGAATTAAGTAGTACAAACCATCTTTGCATTCACCCAAACCAATCATCTTCAGTGATCTCTGCTCCTGTATAGAACAAACAGTGTTGGTGAAATTTAGTGTGTAGTGTGCATTATGACATAGTTGAGAAGCAGAGATCAAATTAACATTGAAAGCAGGTACATATAACACATTAGTAATACTAAAAGAAGGAGAAAACACAATTGTGCCTGCATATTTAGTGGTGACATGGTTACCATTTGGCAATTTGATAACCATTGGATTGATTTCACTGTATGAGTGAAACCAGTGCAGTGAGGCACATATGTGGTGACTAGCACCTGAATCTATGATCCAAGTGTCAAGAGCAACATTATGACAAACAGAAGAATAAAAACAAAGTGGTAGTGTTATACCTTTCTGAACTGCTGATGAAGGACCAACAGTGTGGAATGAGCTAACCTGATTGGAAGAAGAAGCATGGCAATGATTAACAGAAGAAGGTTGAATTAATTGCAAAAGCTTATCTAGCTGTTCTTGAGTGAGAGAAGGAGTCAGAGGTGCACAATTGGTGTTCTGAGATGCAG
This sequence comes from Trifolium fragiferum, assembly GCA_954870985.1. Classification (NCBI taxonomy): domain Eukaryota; kingdom Viridiplantae; phylum Streptophyta; class Magnoliopsida; order Fabales; family Fabaceae; genus Trifolium; species Trifolium fragiferum. Next base: position 5,817,852 of record OX940794.1, on the reverse strand, counting down.
TTGAGGATTCAATTTTTTCTCCCCCATCAACTGCAGACTGATGAGCTGAACCAGAGTAACTTTTCATCATGTGTGGAGGTACACCATTTTTCAGAAAACAATTCTCAACAAAGTGATTGGACTTGTGACAATAGGTACAATAACGTTTGGAACCAGAGTTAGGGCGTCCATTACCAGAACCTTGAGACCGACTAGCAGAGGCATTAACAAGAGCCTTTGAATCATCAAGATTGGGAGCACAACTTTGACGTTCAAATTGAATAACCATAGAGAAAATCTTGGTAATGGAAGGCAAAGGATCAATTAAAAGAATCTGAGATTTAACAGTGTTGAAATCATCATTTAAGCCAGTCAAGAAACGCATAGCATGAAGTGTATGATGATAACGACGAGCTGAACGCATTGCTTCACAAGAACAACGATGGTGACAAGTACAGTTTGGAATTGGTATGTAAATTTCAAGTTCCTCCCAAAGAGCTTTCAAATCGGAATAGAAATTAGTCACAGAACGAGTACCTTGAGTTAGAGCATAAATTTCCTGTTGAAGTTCAGAAACACGAACTAAATCACCTTGTGAGAAACGCTCCTTCAGATCAAGCCACACATCAGAGGCGTTATCCATGAAAACGATCGAACGAGCAATGGAAGGTTCAGCAGAATTCAGAATCCAGCTGTGGATCAACATATTGCAGCGATTCCACGCTCGAAACGACGGATCGAAAGCATCAATCGGCATCGGAATTGAACCGTCAAGGAATTCGAATTTGAGTTTGGCTCCGAGAGCACGACGCATAGCTCGCGCCCAGGAATGGTAGTTCGCGCCGTCAAGAAGAGGCGTAACTTTGACAGAAGAGGGACCGTCACTGGAATGCACGAAGTAAGGACTAGAAGCATCAGTAGAAGGATCCGCCGGCGGCGGAGGTGCTATGCGTGGTGGCATAGCGGCGGAAGCGGTGGAGATTGGATCTTCAGGTCGATGATACCATGTTGAGATGAAGATTGGATCTTGAGTTTGTTACAATTTAGTTACAGAGATGAGGATTCAGTTAGAGAAGAGGGAAAAATGAATTGAAGATTGAATGAAAATGATTCTCATTAATTGGGAAATAGGAAGAGTACAAAGCTTATATACTGTTTACCTAAATTGTAACCTAACTAAGCTTATGTGTATTATTACTCTAACTAAAACTATGTCTAAGCTAAATACAAGAAGTAATATGTACAAGCTTATTTATTTCAACAATGGGAACAATTAAGATTTGATTTCTCCTTGTAACTACTGATCTAGAATTTGTGATATCAATAATTCAAACCATGTTCCTGTTCAAAAATAATAATAATTCAAACCATGTTTGTTAAGAAGCGTGGCATTGGAAGAAGTAGAGAGAAAAGTTCAAAATTGTATTATACTAGTCTTTAACCCGTGCGTTGCACGGATTTGATTGAGCGATAGATGTATAATTTAAGTTTATGTAATAAAAATTGCAACATAAGTAAATAAAATAAATAGTAGATCTTTCAACAATTGTTGTAATGGTAATGCGATAATAGTCTCTTGATAGCAAAATATACATCACAATCAAACACACATCAAAGAAGAAAACCAAAGTTAAGGTCTTTGAAATTATAGCGAGAGCATTTCTTGATAGTGCCTTTGCTGCAATGATAATTCAATGACAATTCTTGATAGTGTATTTCCTCATAATATCAGTCTTTCTTGCAACTATAGTGAAGAAAATGCTAGGTAATAATCCTCATCAATGTAGCTACATAATCAACAAAAATCACTTTCTTGTATTGTATGGCTATGGCTATGGCAAAATCAAAATAACAACAATACACTCCTTGACAATTTCATTGCACAATAAGGTGACGCTTGCTTGTATTGGATGTACGGCTATGACATATAACACAAATCAAGCATCATTGTAATAAACATTGAAGGTCACCGTTTACTTGAACAAAAGGAACATAAATATTAGAAGACTAAGCATAAGTAGTTTTTTTTATAACATACAACATCAATTATATATATTTGCAATGAAATACCTCTTAATAATTTTTCACCATAATAGAGATTGTTTGTTGAAATCCTAATTGGTAGCTCTGCGGACGAATTTCCAACACCAGCCCATATCCTACATTATTTAAAATTGTGCAGCACATGGAAGTGACGTATGATATATCCAAATGTTAAAAAACTAAGCATAAAAATCATAACTATAGAAAATTAAGCATGACCAAATTAGAAGGTATGGACTTATCCCTTTTGCACAAATCACATTGCCACCAATAGTTAGAGCTTATTTCAATCACCACTTTCAAAATTAAGTTAAAGAATAAAATAAGTACTCAATTTAAATTGCATAGAGTGAGAAATCACTTGCTACTTACATATTATTTATTGGGGCATATCAATATTCTTAAAGATAAAACTACTTTAAGCCAACATGGTTCCTTGTTCTCACCATCAAATGAGATAAAAACAATAGTAATAAAGGAGTAATACAAACAAAGCAATCAAAATTACATTTCAAAATAATATTAGTTAGCCTAAAAAGTAGGAACAATTAACAAATCATATAAGTCTATTGGGCCATTTTTTAGATGAGCATTTAATAATATTTTATTTTCAATGCATAAAAACTAATAAAGACTTTTGTAAAAAAAAACTAATAAAAATCAATTCAAAATTCAAATTAAGGAAGATTTAATAAGTGGCGGACCATAGTAATTAATATGTGGTTGAGAGATTAAGAAAATGATTAGGAGGGAAAAAAATTAGGGTTAACATGAAGCAAAACCTTACTTTTATTATAATTAAGATTAAGATTAAGATTAAGATTAAGATTAAGATTAGATTAAGATTAAGATTAAGATAAGATTAAGATTAAGATTAAGATTAAGATTAAGATAAGATAAGATAAGATAAGATTAAAATTAAGATTAAGATTAAGATTAATAAAAGAAAAATATTAAATATGAGAAGAGTGAAAGTAAAAGATCTAGATTAATTTTAGGTTCATTATATTGATTAAATACCCTCTAACATTCATAAGGTTGTGAATTTTTTTTGGTACTTCAAAAGGTTATAATTCAAATATAAGTAATATATACTTTTCTTTTACAAATATACCCTTTTGATAAAATGTATGATTATTTTATAGGCAAATGCTAAACAATGCATCCCTTGCACTAGTTAAAGAACCAAAAGTGGTAAAATTGTCTTGGAAATTGTATAGTCAACTTTTTTAAAGTGTAAGCTATGATCTTTTCAATGAAAAATTTACTACTTTTAGTTTCCTTAACTAGTGTACTTGGTGTACTAGTTAGAAATTTCATTGGGGTTAAAAATGCATTTTTGAAATAATAAGTCTAAAAATGCGAGAAATAATGACTTTTAGTCATTGTAGTTTTAGATTAGCTCGTATTAGTTGATGTTAATTTGAACAAATTACAATGTAGATAGTGAGAATATATTTTATCTATTTAAGATAGACGAAATGATAAACTTATCATAAATTCATATATTAGGAGTTGGAATTCAAACATCAGTCATGACGTCTGATTAACAATTTCTATATTTTTTTATCGGTCGAACTAAAACTTATGGACGTTGATAATATTTATTCTAGTCTCTAGAATATGACATAATTTTATTTTAATTATTATATAATATTATCCTTAACAAAACTTCCAAACAATGGAAAATAGAAAACGACCGGTACTAATATGTTTAAGAAATGGAAAACGGCAATATTTTTTAATGTCTAAAATAGAAAAGATAAAAAAATACATAGATTAAAAGTCAATTAAGTCTATATAAAGTTGTAACCCATTGAAGTTGAACTTTTGACTTTGGTAGACAAAGACTACTTAACATTGGCTATGAGTGGCATTTGGTGAGTTTCAGTAATGGCACATGTTTGACAAAATAGAAAACTTTCATCCAATGGTGATACTATAACATCAAAACCCATTATAAGCAACAACTACTAATTATTTTTTAGTTACTTGCAACACAAGTATACTAATTTAATATTTTAATTTGAGTGAGGTGTGTTACTCAATTCTTCATGAGCTAAAAGTTAAAAAAGAATTAAGTAAATGTTTAAAGTTCAAGTCTAATGAATGTGAAAAATACGAACAACTAATTATTAATTTGAGCCTTTTTATTATTATTTATTTTGTTTTTGGTGTATTATAAACAAATAATAATATTGTTTTGTTTGATATGATAACAAATGATCAATATTAATTTGAGAGCCTTGTTGTTATTATTTAATTGAGCCATTTTGCAATGTACCTTGGTTAGAACAACCAAAATTTTGAGACAAAATGATCAATATTAATATAGGGACGGAAGGAGTATATTATTTTTATAGCTAAACTGATCAATATTAATTTAGGAAAACAACAAATTCTTAGTAGTGTGAAAAGCTAAAAGAATTAAAGGTTAAAGATAAAAGGAATATATTATTTATTTACCTAAAATCCTTTATTAATATATGATCAATATTAATTTTTTGAATCAACTATGATCAATATTAATTATTTTCAATTCTACCCACGAAAGTCGAATCTAGCAATAACAGGTTGGATATTATGTTACGAAACAAAGTTTATATCTAAATTGGTATAACATTCTCTTATATATATTTTATTAATATATAATATATTTCATCTTAAAAAAAAAAAATGAACTGGTAAAAATATAATGGTTTGATTAGTATCACACACGCCTCAAATAAAATTAGTTGAGGGAATTTATCCAAAGCGAAAAAGAAAAAGAAAACAGACAAATTATTAATACTTATTGTCAATTTGTTTCACCTACTTGACTTGGTTTTCTACGTACTAACATAGAGATTATATATCCATATAACTACTACGATTAGGTTGTAACCACAGTATATACGAACCCTCCATTTTTTTTTTATATGAACATTCCATTTTGGAAAAGTTGATTTCAAGCTTACCACGTGCTTTGATGAATTTATACAATCTCCATTAAACTTGATTTATTTAAGGTGATTTTTTTTAACAACAAATTGTTAGTATATTACAATGTTATATGTTAGTTTTTTTCTTGTCGAGACTTGAGTCATGAATCTCTAACTCCTTAATCCTTAACTCAATTAACATAACCAATTGAGCTATCTATTTCACCCTATTTAAGGTGATTTTATTTAATAGATAAGAATAAATGTGTTTTTTTAGGCTAATTAAGTGGCTAACTACACCTACTTAAAAATTAGAAGGTGTGTTTTAGCAAACTACACCTTCTTCAAATTGACAAAATACCCAATTTTTTCCTTTTAAAAAACTCAAACCAAAAGGATATAATTGTAATTTAAATCAATTAATTTATTATTAAAAAAATAAAAAGTAATGTATATCCTAATTTTATGTTTTCCTTTCCGTCGCCGGTGAACTTTTCCATGGCCGAATAGAAATTAACAACTCCAGGCAAAATATTTAAAGAAGAAAATCATCTTCTAGATAGAGAATACTTTCTCCAGCAAGAACAAAGAAGCCAACATGAGCTTTTCTGTTTGTTTTCGTTGGAAGAGATTTTTCTTTTAACAGGATAATCATTAATCCTTGAGAATTGAGATTAATCCATGACAGAAAATTAAACAAAAGGAATTAATCCTTGAGATCACGAGAGAGAAAGGGATGCTAAGGTGGTTCAAGGAAGACGAATGAAGATTTGAGGGAGGCTGATCAACGACGACGGAAGATGTGAGGAGGCTGATCGGCGACGACAAAGTCAAACAATTAATCTGGTGACCAATGGAAAAAGAAAGAAAAATTGAGATTTTCATTTCTTTTAGTAATAAATAAATTTAAATTACAACTATACGCCTATGTATTGATTTTTTATTTATGAAAAATTGGGTATTTTGTCAATTTTAACAAGGTGTAGCTTGCTAAAACACACCTTTTAATTTTTAAATGGGTGTGTATTAGCAAAACTCATATATATATATATATATATATATATAGTCAGGATCCGTTGACACCAATTAGTTTGACACCAAATGTTATACCTCTCAATAACGTTTTAACCGATATAAATTTTATAAAATCCACCGTTGGATTGAAAGTTTATATTATATAGATCATTTGTGTAAATTGTCAGATAAATCTAAAATCATTTGATATGTTATTGAGACGCATAAAGATTAACGGTATTTAAAAAAACGTCCAAACCGTTAATTTTAATGTATCTCAATAACATATCAAATGATTTTAGATTTGTCTGACAATTCACACAAATGATCTCTATGATATAAACTTTCAATCCAACGGTGGATTTTATAAAATTTATATCGGTTAAAACGTTATTGAGAGGTGTAACATTTGGTGTCAAATTAATTGGTGTCAACAGATCCTAACTTATATATATATTTGTCATTAAAAAAAAAACAATTAAAATTCGAGAGTTCTAAAATATCACATCTTGCGTGAACAAAACTATGTTGAGCGAATGAGTGTATATCTTATACCAGATTCAACCATTAAGGAGATTGAGCGAATGCTTAACTCATTTTGGTGGGGTGGTGGTTCAAGCAATGGTGGAATCAAATGGCTAGCATGAGACCGAATGACATTTTCGAAGGAGTTTGGAGGATTAGGTTTTCGGAATTTACACCTTTTTAACATGGCAATGGTAGCTAAGCAAGGGTGGAATTTCATCACAAAACCGAATAGTCTGGTAGCAAAGGTGTATAAAGCGAGGTACTTTCCCAACTCTACTTTTCTTACTTCCAATCTTGGCAATAATCCAAGCTATGCTTGGCGTAGTATTTGGAAATCTCGTCAAGTGCTTTTGAAGGGTTGTAGATGGAATATAGGAGATGGTACAAGAATCAATGTGATGAATGAACCGTGGTTAAGAGAAGAGGATGGGAGGTGGATGCAATCTCCACAAGAAAGAGGTGTGGCAACGTTAAAAGTTAATCACTTAATGCTGCCAACTGAGAAGGTATGGGATAGTAACAAAATCCATGATTTGTTTCCTATAAATGTTGCTAACTCTATACTTGCTGTGCCCTTACTTGATGATGTTGAAGAAGATCAATTAGTGTGGGATGAGGATTTATATGGAAACTATAATGTAAAATCAGGTTACAATTTGCTTCTTCAACCTATAGTGGAAGGTGTGAAGGCGCAAGATAATGTGAATTGGAGAGGAATTTGGAAACTTCATGCGCCACCAAAAACGAAACATCTTCTTTGGCGAATATGTAAAGGTTGTCTACCAACAAGAGGAAGATTAAAAGAGCGAAATGTGCAATGCCCGCTGATTTGTCCAATATGCGAAAATGAGGAAGAAGATGATTGGCATTTTCTGTTTGCGTGTGAAACCAGTAGACAAGCATGGAGGGCAGCTGGACTTGATCATTTGATACCACGTCATGTTAACCACGTTGATAATGTGAAGAATTATATTCTGCAGATTTGTCGGTACAGTGACCAAACAGATGCAGGTAAAGCGGCTACGTTGATCTGGATGTTGTGGCAAAACAGAAATAATTGGGTGTGGAACATGGTGAAGGAGCATGGACAGCAGCTAGGGAACAAAGCAATGAATTTTTGGCAAGATTGGGTAGCAGTCCAAGCTGTGCATAACAGCCCCCAACGCAACACACAGCAGCAGAACCCGATCTGGCAACCTCCAGCTCAAGGAAAATTCAAATGCAACGTCGATGCCGGTTTCCACAAGGCCGTAAGGAAGACGAGTGCTGGTTGGTGTGTTAGAGATTATAGAGGAATCTTTGTAATGGGGGGAAGCTCATGGATTCATGGTAGATGCACTGTTAATGAAGGAGAAGCACTTTCACTTTTAGAAGCAATGAAGGAGATCAAACATAAAGGCCTCTGCAATGTTATTTTCGAAACGGATGCACATAACGTAGTGAATGCAATCAGGAGTAGAAATAATGGTGTCTCTGAATTTAATATTGTAATCCATAAGATTAAGAGTATGTTATCCGAAAATTCCGGCTTTGAAGTGCAGCCTATAAAGCGACAAGCGAATATAGTCGCCCACACTTTAGCTAGAGTGGCTATTTCTTGGTCTCGTCGCCAAATCTTTGATGTAATACCACCTTGTATTTCTATGTTATTACATAATGAAATGATATAAGTTTCTATTTGTCAAAAAAAAACTATGTTGAATTACAATTTGATGCATTGTGGGTATATTATATTATATTATATATAATAAAAGTAATTTATTTTGAAACCTGTATTGATTCATGTTTGAAGTTATCAATTTATTGTTTATTAATTTGATGTTGTAGAGTTACCGCATGTCTTAGAAAAAAGTTGAACATTCAATGTAAAATCTATTATAGTTTTATATGGTATAGAGAGATAATAAATTTGATTCAACTTCAAGTGTTGGATTGGATAGATTAGGGAAGATATTACGCATTTGTAAGACCTGGTATTGAATACTAAAATAAAATATTTGATTGACTAATGAAAAAAAAAAAAAACAGGGTCATAAACAATACAAATTCATGAAGAAAGGCTTCCAGAAACAAGTTTTGATATATACTTAGTTTATCTAATTGCCCAATTTAATATAAAGTTTTCTTTATAAATGTATTATATAAAGTTTAAATTGAATTATTGACTTGTAGGTGGCATGAGATTATCGGTACGTAGTAACTTTCTACATTCGCATGTTTGAATAAAAGCTACCCAAAATTTACATCACCTATAAAATAACCAAACCCAGTTTACTAATTTTGCAGCTATAATTATTTTTTTGTTACTTCCAACACAAGTTAATTACTTTAATTTTTTTAACAAAAAAGTTGATTTTTTTTTTTAAAACTTCAGTTTGGCTTTTCCTGCTATAGGTTTTATCTATTTGACTTGGCTTCTCCATAGACTAACACAAAGCAAAAATTTGAACACTGTTTTTTTAATGAGTTTTTTTTTATGATACCAATATGAACACATTTCATAGGGAATTCCGGAAGTTTGATTTAATGCAGAAGCCTGTGGGAGTATATGTTACAAAATTTAGTAATTTATATGAGAAATTTAGTTATATGTATAATTATGCTCCCTTCATTCAAATAAAATATTGGTCATGGAAAATATTTAAACCTCTTAAGGAAAGACGATGAATCAGATTGCGTATAGAAAAAATTTGGTGGGAGGAGAAAATTATCTCACGTGTCGTATATATTTTTCAATTAGATTGATCGATAATGAAGATTTTATATCTATAACATGGTAAAGAAAAAAAATTGAGTATTACTTCACATATACACAACAATGTAGATTAAATTAGATCAACTATGTAGATTTGATGTCAATCTAAATTTGACACATTAATGTCATTTGATCATATTTTTAACCAATGTATATACAAATTTTGTATGATTTTATCGGATTTGGATTGGATGCAGTCAACACCTCTGACTGTATGCATTTAGTATAATCAAGACAATTTGATCAAGATCGGACAACTTAGATTTAACATCAAAATTTTAAATGTTTTAAATAATCAATATTGCTTTTTAATATGAGCGTCTAATTTTAATCAGATGTCTATGATTCTTTGACTGCACCATGACCGCATCACAACTGACTGAATTTAATCCATTTCCGATTGTGTCTCAAACTTCATGAAGAACTTCATTCTATCTATTCCAAAGGTTGATTTGTCTCGAAGCCCAAACTTGATGTTTAATCCTATATTGATAATGATGAGATGAAATAAGCATTTTTTTTTTCTTGGAAAATGCTAAACAGTGCACCCGGTGCACTAGTTAAGTATATTAATATAGAAATATTTTCTTGGAACTTGTACATTTAATGTAAAAAGTTATCTTTTTAGTAACAACTTTATCTTTTTATTTCCTTTTTGAATATACTTAACTAATGCACCGAATGCACTGTTTAGCATGACGTTTTTTCTGTTATCAATGTTGGTTTAGTCGAGTCTCGTCTATGTTAAATTCAAAAATCAAACATATGATCAGCCCCTAGCTCTATAATCCACCCAAACCCTCTCTATACATAAAACACATGGACGTTCATGGACCATTTTGAAGGATAAATTTATTTATATATTAAAAATAAATCAACTAACAATATTTATATTATTAAATTGAACATTTTTACTCAATCCGAACATGAATTTTAATGGTGTTTATTATTTTATTTGGAGTTATTTCGTGAACTTAACTCAGTTGATAGGACAATAAATTATATATATAGAGAGAGTTAGAGTTCGAGCCCATCATCATATTTTTATAGTTTAAGGATAAAATTTCTAACCATTAAATTACTCGCCAAAAATCATTTTATTAGGAGATAATTTTTTTTACAACGAATAAAACAAAAAGAGTAAAGACAGACACTCTTTTTTCTGCATTAGTAGTTGGAGGTTGGAGTTGGAGCTGAAGTTGTTTGATTTATTGTTTCAAATCAATTCAGCATCAAATCAAATTCATTCTCCATTTTCATACACATAAAGTCAAAGACGCCAACCCATATAAGAATAAATCTTCCTTTTTTTAATTTTAATTTTCTCTTCCCTTTTTTAATATTGCAAATAGTACAAAATACAAATTTACTATATAGTTTTGAAAATGATGGCTCCTTTCACCATCAACAGCACCACCTACATTTCCCACAACATTTGTTATTGCGACAAAGTCATAAAGACAATACCCATAATTTTGATTTCATATCTTGTCCCACGTTTATGTTTCACCCTCTTGGGTGTTTTACTTGTAAGTATTATTAATATAGCACACCATGCGTTTGGTTTTATTCTCTTCATGCTATTAGCTTCAAAGTTTGAGTCTTTTTGCATTTTGGTTTCATATTAATAATTCTTAAAGATCAAGTTTCACTCTCTTTGGTAATATATCAAACAACCCATGTGTTAGTTTTTAGTTAGTTCTTGTTATTAGTTTCAAAGTTTGAGTCTTTTTCCATTTTGGTTTCAATTTTACTTCTGTTGTCTCAGGTGAAGTTATTCTTTAGTGTGGTTGTTTCTTGGTTTTGTGCTTATTTGTTAACATCTCTTTGGTAATATATTAAACAACCCATGTGTTAGTTTTTACTTAGTTCATGTTATTAGCTTCAAAGTTTTGGTCTTTTTTAATTTTTGGTTTCAATTTTGCTGTCTCAGGTGAAAATATGCTTTAGTTTGGTAGCTACTTGGTTTGAGCTTATATGCTAACATGGTTTTTGCTTGTTTGTTTGTTTTGTTTTTTGAATCACATCAATGAATGTTTCTAACTTGATTTGTTGTTTTTATCAGGGAGAGAGAAAAAGTGTTTTGAGTAGTTCATGAGAGATATTAAAAGGGTTGTGTTGTGGTGATTTCTATATATTTCAAGGATGTATCTTTCAAAAAGTTACATGCATGAAGTTGTTTTCATTTTATGGTTTTGCTGCTATTTGGTACTTGTTGCTGCACAGGATAATATCACAGATAATATCACTGACCCTACTGAAGGTATATTTCTTTTTTCCTTTTTTTGGCATTTCATGATTGCTTTGCTTCTTTTAGGGATGTACTTAAATTTCTAAAAATCAATCATGTATGTGCTAAAATTAGGGATTTTTTTTGACTAATGCTCAAATTAGGGATGTAGTTGATAATTTTGAGCTAAGATTTTGGACTTGTCCATTATTCACCCCTCAAGTCTAAAGTGTCCTTGTGTGAGGGAGATGTTAAGGATGTATTGTTAAAAAGCTTGTATGCCTTTGGGTCTATTTGGATTAACTTATTTGAGTTTATCTATTGACTTAAGCACTTGTGAGAAAAGCTTATGACATGGTCATGAGCTGTTTTCAGCTTATTTTCACAAACTCTTCAGGTTATCTTATGAAAACAACTTATAACTTATACAAAAACAATTCGACTATATTTTATCTTTGTTATAGAAATAGCTTATACATAAGGACTTACAACTTAGGCTTTTCGGATATTTGGCTATTGATAAATTCTCTTTGACGGCACACAAGTGTTTCATGAAATGGTAGTGATACAATTTGCAAGTAATTTTGTGGTTAGTTTCGGGACTCAATGTATGAAAAAACCTTAGATGACGGTAAAAAAATAGAACATAAAACCATATATGTGTCTTTGCCTGATAGTTTAAGCTTTTTCTAGAGTTGATTCATAACATGGTTTCTAAGTTTCTATGAGCAAGTGGTCTCGAGTTTCATCCTTGTCTCCATCACTATAAGAAGTTGAAATTCAGCACAAGATAGGTGGTCCTTTATCAAATGAATATTTCCACATACTAATTTGTTTGTGTATATAATTATGGCGTCAAAGATCAAAAATAAAATGACTACATGTGCGAAAAAATGGGTACTATGAAACTATCTCTAAAAGTAAAACATTGCTTATAATTATAATGTTGTTTCTGTCGACTCTATTATATTGTGATGATTTTGTTTGAATTAACATGCAGTTGAAGCATTAAAAGCCATTAAAAAAAGGTTGATTGATCCTAATAGAAATTTGAGCAATTGGAATCGCGGAGACCCATGTACATCTCGTTGGACAGGAGTTTTGTGTTTCAATGAGACATTATTCGATGGCTATTTACATGTTCAAGAATTGTACGAATTCTGTCTTTTCTACTTGACATTTATGTTTCATAGTTCACAGTTCTTTACAAAGAACTTTTTAATTATTTATTTTTTGACGAGTTAACATGTCCTGTATTCTCCATTTGACATGCTATCAATCTCATTCGTCGCTTTTTTATTTCAAGAATCGACACTACTCAATGCAGAGCTATCATTTTGTGTTTGAAAATTAGAGAACTTTCTTTTTTCGACTACTCCTTTATTAAGTTTGTTTTTGTTGTTTGTAGGCAACTGATGAATTTGAGCTTGTCCGGAAATTTGGCACCAGAAATTGGCAGCTTAGTTTATATGGAAAGATTGTAAGACTATAGCTGCATTTCTTATGTAGTAGTTTTGACTCACTTGAGTGCTTCCTCATTTTTACAGTTTTTAGTTAACTTCTGCTGATACTGATGCATGATTTTCTGTGTTCTAAAGGAACTTCATGTGGAACAAAATAACTGGGAGTATTCCGAAGGAAATTGGCAATATCAAAGCTTTATTCCTCTTGTAAGTTTAACCTTTTTCTTGTATGTTAATCGCTATATGATTAAATGACTCAATTGTTTTATTGCCTCGGTTAATTCCGTTTGTTATAAACAATTTAGTACATAAACATCCTTGTCACTGCATTAATTTAGAAACATGCCTTCTAAATGAATTGTTTTATGCTTTCTTTTTCTAACCTTTTTTCTTTTCTCTTTTTCTCCCACTTTTTGTAGACTTCTGAATGGAAATCAATTAACAGGTTCACTACCAGATGAGCTTGGCTTTCTTCCAAACCTAGATAGGATACAAATCGATCAGAACAATATATCAGGACCTCTACCTAAATCATTTGCAAACCTGAACAAGACAAAACACTTGTAAGGTTCTTTATGACGATAATGTAGTTTAAGCATGGTTACTCTTGCTAATTTTATCTGGGCTCTTTTATTTCTGAACTTTCGTAATTACTATCCGAAAAAATAGAAGGAAATTAATGTTTCATTTTTCCCCCAATGGAGCAGTCACATGAACAATAATTCAATTAGCGGGCAAATCCCACCGGAACTTTCAAGATTACCAAAACTTGTTCACTTGTAAGTTGGTCCTTGGAAGCATCCATTAACATATTTTTCTTGGTTTTATTTAATCCTTAGTTATCATGATTACATGTTTGTTAACAAGATGTTTCTCTGGACCTGCAGCCTTCTTGACAATAACAATTTAACAGGATATCTTCCTCCTGAGCTATCGAAACTGCCGAGCTTACTTATACTGTATGATATCTTATTCTCTGTAACGTGTTTGTGTATACAGATATATGATTCTATTTTATATTTCTTGTTTCATATGAAAAAAGCTCATATTTCTTTATAAAGATGATTACATTTTGCTTCTCTTTCACTGGTCATCAATCTCTGTTAGCTATGCCTGTTCCATTATTTAAACATCTGTAATTCCAACTGTCATTAAAATATAGAGTAAATAATCAAATTGGTCCCTAACAAAAAACATGAAGACCTATTCGATCTTTGAGAAATGAAAATAACAATTTTATCCTTAATAAGAATCTTAAAAGTGTGTTAAATTAGTCCTTTTAAGATGATTTATAGGAGCCTCTTTCGGATGACTTTTGAGATTCTTGAGGACCAAATTGGTGTTATCATTTCACGTATTCACTCTAAAATACGTGTTAGGATATCTCATATATCGTGATTGTATTATAAAATAGTTTGAGTGTCATAGAGTCTTAGGAATAGTTTCCATAATTCATTATATTTCATGATTTTATTTTCCGATTAAGGTTGCTAGTCTAGTTTTTTTATAAATAAGGGGTTAGTATTTGTCTTTGTATGATCATTGTAACACATCATTCATAATAATTATTTTTTAATGTTTACATTGCAGCTCTAATATAATTGTTTGTTTGTGTATATAATTAATTACTGTAAGTGTTGTTTTGGATTTTCTTGTTCTTGCAGTCAACTTGACAACAATAACTTCGAAGGAAATAGCATTCCAGATACTTATAGTAACATGTCAAAATTGTTGAAGCTGTAAGTGAATTTTATGATCCCTTGTCCCTAAGTAAGTTTTGTGCTTGAGAGAACGGTTTGATTTCAAGTTTGGTGATCTAAATGTTGTTATTGATTTCTTGATATTATCAGGAGCCTTAAAAATTGCAACTTGAAAGGACCGATTCCCGACTTAAGCCGGATACCGAACCTTCTTTATCTGTAAGTTCAGTTATCTGTATTAAAGAGAATTTAAGAGTGAAGCTTATGATGTACTTTTTTTAAAAGAAAGTGTTGTGCAAATATTTTTACTGACCATTAATTTATGAATTTCAGTGACCTGAGTTCCAATCAGTTGAATGAATCACTTCCTTCCACACTTTCAGAACACATCATAACCATGTAAGTATCTCTATCATTTAAATATTTTGTATTCGATTGTTCAGGGTAAATGTAAATAATATGAGACTACATACTTTTGATTTTTAAACCCTGGAGTTGTGTGCAGTGATTTATCCAACAACGAGCTTACTGGGACCATTCCATCCTCGTATTCTAGTCTTCCGCATATTCAGAAATTGTAAGTTGTCTTTTTATCTTTTCTACTTCTATATATATATATATATATATATCATTTCTTATTCAATCAATCATGTTATAAAATAAATGGATTCTTAATATCATTCTCTGTCGTAGGTCTCTTGCTAACAATTCATTGATTGGCAACATTCCTTCCACGATTTGGCAGAACAAGACTTCAAATGAAACAGAAAGATATATCTTGTAAGCCCTAAAGTGATAAGTTCTACAGTTTTGTTTTCCCAGCTAAATGTGTATCGGTGGTGTGCATGCATGTTCTTTTTTATATAACAAATCATCGTGTCTATGCGCCTATGAAGCATTGACATAGACATGAGACAAGAACAGACACCACATAGACACTGATAATAATTTAACAAAATGAAAGTAATTGAATGTAACCACATGTGTCAGTGCTGGTTCATGTCAATGTTAAACATCAGACATGCCTTGAATCTGCAATGTCGGTTGAGATAGGTGTGTGCACAATCAAATATGAGCAGATTTTACCTTTGGGGCAAATTTTGGGTGTTTTTCTATGCTAAAATATTCAACTCATTTGTATTTCCCTCTGCGTAGAGGTTAGTGAATACTTAGATTTACACTTTTGATTTTCTTAACCTATGTTTCTCATCTTTCAGGGAGTTGGAAAATAATCGATTTACAACTGTATCAGGCAATACTGATCTTCCTCAAAATGTCACAGTCTTGTAAGGTTCTTAACTTACTATGAAGTTTGTACTGAGATCAATGTGATGGAGACTTCAGCTTTCCATTCTTTTGTCTTTGTTATGCATGTTCAAACAGCTAGTGTCATTTTCAGAAGATCGAAAATTGAGCATTAAATTTGATTCATCAAAAGATTTGGTATATATACGACATCATTTTTAAGTAACTTCCATGTTATCTGAAAATTATTGTATTTCAGGCTTTATGGGAATCCTCTATGCTCAAATAACAGCCTGATTCAGCTCTGTAGTTCTGAAGGTGTTAATGACACAAATGAACTTGTTCCAACAAACGACAATGGTGTCTGTAAAGCTCAATCATGCCCACCGCCTTATGAATTCTCTTTGAATTGTTTCTGTGCTGCCCCATTGCTTGTTCGTTATCGACTAAAAAGTCCCGGGTTTTCGGATTTCCTTCCATTCATAAATGATTTTGGGGAATACCTGACTACTGGTCTTAGTATAAATATAACTCAGCTAAACTTTACTTTTCAATGGGAAGCAGGACCTCGGCTCAGAATGAACTTGAAGTTCTTTCCTGTATATTTTGGTCCAAATAGTTCTCATACTTTCAATGAAACTGAGGTTCAACGAATTAAAAACATGTTCACTGGATGGAATATTCCTGACAGTGATTTGTTTGGGCCATATGAATTGCTGAACTTCAATCTAGGTTTTTACCAGAATGGTATGTCTCGGAAATTTCTAATGATCTGCTAAGATTGCTTGGAATTTGATTTAATGCATACTATTAACATTCCGTTCACGTTTTCTTTATCTGAACGAATATATGAATTTCAAATAAAATCTCTAGATGGTTAATGCAGACTGCTCATTATTGTTGCAGTGACTACCACCTCTTCAAAATCAGGGATAAGTACAGGAGCACTAGTTGGCATAGTCTTAGGGGCAATTGCATGTGCAGTGACGCTATCTGCGATTGTTACTCTTCTTATATTGAGAACCAAATTGAAAGATTATCGTGCAGTTTCCAAACGGCGTCGTGGTGAGTTCCTTATCACGAATCAGCAAGTGTATTGTTATTTTGCAACTTATTAAAAATGTGGCAGTGGTGCTACAAATTAACTATTACAGACCATTTTTGATCGGTCATCAAGAATAACATAGCTTCATATTTATTAACAGTGTCTAAAACCTCAATAAAAATGGATGGTGTAAGGTCTTTCACTTATGAAGAAATGTCCTCTGCTACGAACAATTTTAGCAGCTCTGCTCAAGTTGGACAAGGGGGCTATGGGAAAGTATATAAAGGTATTCTTCCTGATGGCACTGCTGTTGCTATAAAACGTGCACAGGAGGGATCACTGCAAGGGGAAAAGGAGTTCCTTACAGAAATATCATTACTATCAAGGTTGCATCATCGCAACCTTGTGTCTCTGATTGGATACTGCGATGAAGAAGGTGAACAGATGCTGGTTTATGAATATATGCCAAATGGAACACTAAGGGATCACCTTTCTGGTACATCTTATGTTCTTATTTTCTAGTTTTCTGACATTGTATATTAACTTTTTATGATTTAGTAACATCATATGCTGTTTTGCCACAGTTACAGCAAAAGAACCTCTGACTTTTATCATGAGATTGAAGATTGCATTAGGATCAGCTAAAGGTCTGATGTATCTACACAATGAAGCTGATCCTCCAATATTTCATCGAGATGTCAAGGCCAGCAACATATTATTGGACTCTAAGCTCTCTGCAAAAGTGGCTGATTTCGGACTTTCCCGGCTTGCACCAGTTCCAGATATGGAAGGAATTGTGCCTGGTCATGTATCTACTGTGGTAAAGGGGACACCGGTAAGGCTTTCATAATTGGATTTGGCTTTTCTATGCTGCGCATGTGTTTGTTAAGAGCATTGGTAGACTTATCGTTGAATTAGAGCCTCTTTGGATTAACTTATTTGAGCTTATTTACTGCCATAAACACTTGTGAGATTGCTTGGGAGAGCCTGTGGAACTATGTCCATAAGTTGCTTTCAACATACTTTCATTAAGCTCCCCATTAACAGTTTGACTTTATTTTATCTTTTATTATAAGAATAGCTTATACATAGCACTTATATGATAAATGCTTATGCAAAAAACGTTTAAATAAATTGTTTATTCAAAAGGGGCCTTAATCTGGAAATTAAAACAACATCTCAGATAACAGTCAGAAGAGTGTGTGCGTGTGTTTGATGGTTGATTTTATTTATTCAATAAATATTTATCTTTAGTTAATACTTTTCCCCTTCCCTCAATTTTAACTATGCAGGGTTACCTTGATCCAGAGTACTTCTTAACTCACAAGTTGACCGACAAGAGTGATGTTTACAGTCTTGGTGTTGTGTTTCTTGAAATTTTGACCGGAATGCATCCTATCTCACATGGCAAAAATATAGTTAGAGAGGTATTTGCTTGACTTAGTTTCCCTCCCTATTCTCTACAGTTGGAAAATTTAATTTCTGCAACTTATTTTGGAAATTGGGCTAGAATCTAAAAAAAAAATAAAAAATCTGCTGAGTAGTACTTGACATTATATAGGTTGAATCAAACTAAATAGTCTTCAAGTAACTCTTACTCCCTTCGGTTTTATATTTAAGCAGTAAAATCAATGCACACTCTTTAAGAAAATTGTTTAATTGCATTTAAGTGATGAAAATTTTTATTGCTTACATACGAAACGACACTGGAGGCAGTTATCCTTTTGTCATGTATACATTTCCCTTATTCATTTCCTATGTCAAGATATCAAAATAATGGAGCCCTTGATGCCAACACTTTTCAATACCTTTTTTCAGGTCAATCTTTCATACCAATCAGGCGTAATATTTTCAATCATTGATCCACAAATGGGATCATATCCATCTGAACATGTGGAGAAATTTTTGACATTGGCTCTCAAGTGTTGTAACGATGAACCAGATAATCGGCCTAAAATGGCAGAAGTGGTTAGAGAGCTCGAAAACATATGGAATGTGATGCCGGAATCAGATACAAGGAGAGCTGAATCTATAACCAGTCACAGTGTCAGTGATTCAAGCAAAGCAATGAGTACACCATCTTCATCATCTGCTATAAGGACTCCTTTTGTATCAGGTGATGTATCAGGTAGTGACCTTGTTAGTGGAGTAATACCAAGCATCAAGCCAAGATAGAATTACATACAACAGTTGAAAAATATTAGATTTAGATATTATGGTCCATTTTATGTGATGTTATCATTAATTACCATATGAATTGAATAATGAGACTATGTATTATATTATGTCACTAGGTTTCATCTTCACCCTTTGTATTTTTTTTCCTTTTTTTGTACAATCTGATATACTGATAGAACATGAGGTTGTATATAACATACAAGTTTTTTACATCATATAAGCTAAGGTGTTGTATATATATTGCAATTTGATTTTATTTTGGCTCCAAAAAGCCTAGCAGCAAAATTCACATACATTAAGTGCGGAGAAGAGAGGTATTGAGAATTTCAACCCGCGCCACAATACATCAAATGTCTCTGTAGTCTTCTTGCATACTACAACCACCGTTAAAAAGAAAGAAAGAATTCTTATTATTAGTAAGTTTTTTTTATGTAACCTCTTTACTAAGTGTGTTGAAAGGACATATGCGACATATTGATGTACTTAAGAGACAGTTAATAACGACTGTTATTTAAGAATTATTTTTTACAACTCTTAAACGTTAAAAACTATTTAATTCATGTAAGGAGAACACGAACTTAATAAATTAAAACATGCAAGGAGAAAAATTGTATTCCACTTACATGCAAGGAGAAAAATATGGCTAAAATTGCGAAATTTAATTATGTTGTGATTATCTTTCTTTTCATACTTGTTGCAATGAATGTTGACGGTAATAATTATTTTTATCATTTTTAAATTTTCTTATTTACTTTGTACATAATATTTTATTCTTTTATTTCATTATAGCGGGGTTTAAATGCTTGCAAAATTCCGATTGTCCAAAAAATTGGTGCCCACTTCCTTTTAAGCCAAGGTGTAGTTACAATTGGTGTAGATGTGTTAAGAAAAAAGAATGACCACGGTTCGATCCCCGTAACTGCGATCAAAAAGAGGCTGAAACCACTTAATGCCAGAACTGACCCCCAAACTAAATTCAACTGGTGGTAAAAATAAAATAATATCTTATGATTGATAAGATTTTTATGTGACCTCCTAAATAAGTGTATTGAAGTGACAAACAGACACAGCACATTGATGTAATTAAAAGGCAATTAATTAAATAATAACAATTCTTATTTTAGGATATTGTTTTACAACTCCATAAATGCTAAACACTATTTAATTTATTGTGTAAGAAGAGAATAGGATTTATAAATCATAAAGTGATAAAATCACATTCTACTTGATACATGCATGGAATTGAAAAAGGGGAAAAATAAGACAAAAATCGTCAAGTTTGTTCATGTTATGATTACCTCGTATTACATATTTCTCTTTGCAACGATTATTGATGGTAATTTACCTGTTTTTTTTTCTTCTATCATTTTCAAATTTCTTTATTTACTTCATACACGATATCTTTATTCCGTTATAGTTACATTCTTTTATTCTTTTTTTTTTCTTTTCTTTCATTACAGCAGGTCCTAGATGTTTTCAAGATTCCGATTGTCCAAAAAATATGTGCTCTCCTCCTTTTAAACCGGGGTGTTTTTATGGGTGGTGTGTACCAGAGTTAATATTAGAATGATGCCATAGATTCTCATTCTATATGAAGAGAGTTGTACACATACTCTTATAGAATAATTCATAAGTTGCCATTTAGTTATTATGTTAGAAATTTAACACATTGTGTATGACTCTATGAACTATAACTTGGTTTTTCTTGTGATATTGAGTAATGCGTGTTTAATAAATTGGCATTTCAAATTAAAATTTGTAAGCTATAGTGAAAATGATTAAGTAAAATAACCAATTATTCTACTTTCACAATTATCATGGAGTTGTTGTAAATGACCCAACATATATTTAATACTATATATTACAAGGTTTATAATAAAATCCACTAGGTTCGGTTTCGTGGTGAGTGGTTTGGATAGTATATTGTTGGATATGCCTTGAAATTAATTATTTGGAAGTTAGAAATTCATGTTGGAGAATTTGCTCGCTTGTTTCATGGCTGAGCTCCTGCCTCCAAATTTGGTTTATGCAGATTTTGTGGAAAAAATTATTTTGCAAGATACTGACTTGGATTTGATTTTATTTTATAACATATTTGTTTTAAAATAATATTCATATATTTTTCCATAGATAGATAGTACTTTATTCATAGAAAAAATAGGAGACCAACAAGTTGTAGGGAATTAGGGTTTGCCACCACACATGACTAGAGTTTTTAAAGAGAAACAAGAGGGATTCGGACAAATTATTCTTGCAATTGAGTTACAAGAATTAGCATCTAACTATAAATTTTCGAATCTCTTCCCATGACCAAGAGACTCAATTTGATGCCTACTCAAGGGTAGACGTCAAATTGAGATCAAGGTAGACGTCAAATTGAGTCTTTTGATCATGGGAAGAGATTCAAAAATTAAGTATAGTTAGGTGCTAATTCTTGTAACCCAATTGAGATTTCTTGTAAAGTTACTTATTTGATTCTAGCGGAAATGGAGAGTTGCTCTCTCCGATCCGGATATGTTGTTTTAACCGAACTAGATAAACTAATTATCACGTGTTTCTCCTTCTCATTTTATCACTTTTATTATTAGTGCTTATCCTCTTGTTTATTGGTTGTCATTCTATTGCACCACACATAAAAAGATTTCATTGGTGTGATATTTTAGACAAATTCACAACAATGCTAGCGGTCTGTGGTTCGATCCTCAACTCCAATGTAAAAAAATAATGTTTATGATAAAAAAAAATTAAAGATATTTTAAAAATTAGCCAAGAACTATTTTCATCCCTATAGGATGCACACCATTATCAAAATATGCAGGCTTAGATTCAGTTTTGGTCTCTCAATTTTACAAAATGATAATTTTTGGTCTCTTATTTTATTTTGCGTAATTTTGATCCTTGTATATGTTGCGCAATTTTGGTCCTCCTATTTTATAAAATTTAGAAATTTAGTCTCCCCTTTTCATTTATCCTTTAATTTTGATGATATGACATATTCTTTAAATGAAATGGCACCAGATACATGCTTATGGGACTACCACGTTATATTTAATTTTTATTCATTATTTACATCAGATTATATTATTTCTTAAATTAAAAACATAATTAAAAAATCTAAATTAATAAATCTACACGTTTTTATACAAATCGCATTTGACACTTTTGGTTTTTCTAACACCAGAAGCTATAGACCTTCTAAAGAGTCTCCAAAGGTTCATGCATAGTATTAGTAATGTTATGTCGCCTAGGTCTCTGAATATAATTTTTCAAAAATTCAGTTTTCCCATACAGAAAAATTTAGCGGCCAACTTGCTACTCGTCTTTGTTTGTTCATGTGGAATTATCTTTTATATAATATACTAATGAAAATTTTCATTAAAAAATAACTAAGAGATTAAAATTAAATTTAAGAGTAGGTGCTCTTTCTTCATCGCGGTCTTCTTAAACATAAACATGTGTCATATGGCATGTCATTTAAAAAATGCGTCAAATCATCAAAATTGCACAAAACAAAATATGAGTATCGAAATTATCTGAAGAGGAGGCCAAATGTCTGAATTTTTTAAAATAACTAGGGGATAAAATTGCACAAAACAAAATATGAGTATCGAAATTGTGTAGGGAAACTAAAATTGAGTAAAACATGATAGGAAAACCAAAATTTAGCATTTAATATTAGAAAATATTTAATCCCTCCGTCCCAAAAAGATTGAGTCAGTTGATTGTTGCACGCATATCAATACATAACTTTGATGTTTATTATTTTTAATTGTATAATAGTAAAAATTATAAAAACTTGATATTTTTAAAATACTCATTGAGATGAATCCAACAAGATTTTATATGCTAATATTTATTTTTATTTATTAGTAGAAAAATAAGATCAAATCAAAATACATGAATAATATACTTAGTCAAACTGGCTCAATATTTTTTGAACGGAGAGAATAATGTTCAAAGAGTAGAATGAACAAATTTCAATAAAATATTATTACATTTATCTTTTTAACATGTGTCTTAAGAAAGACACATGTTAACATTCTCCAATTTATTAATTATGAATGGATTCTTATTTTTAGTAAGTTTTTTTTTATGTGACTTCTTTACTTAGTGTCTTCAAGTGACATAACCAATACATAGATAAACAACACATAGATGTACTTAAAGAGGCGGTTTATAAATGTGTGCTGAAGAGACACAAAATACATTGATATAATTAAAAGATATTTAACCATGATTCTTATTTTACGATATTTTTACAACTCCACAATGGCAAAAAACTATTTAGTTTATTATGTATGAAGAGCATGAAATTTATAAATTATAAAGTGATAAAATCATATATTACTTAACATGTAAATGAGGAAAACTATGTCTGAAATCGTCAAATTTGTTCCTATTATGATTATCTTGTTTTGGCCATTTTTTGTTGCAACTACTAATATTGGTAAATCTTTTCTTTAATTATCATTTTCAAATTTCTTTATTTACTTCATATACAATATTTTTGTCTTATTTTAGTTACATTCTTTTATTCTCTTTTTTGAATACAGTGTCTACTATGGAATGTTTGCAAGATTCTGATTGTCCACGCAAAATGTGTCTTCCTTTTATTAAACCTGTGTGTTATAAATGGTTGTGTAGGTGTGACTTGTCAGAATCTCGATTTACTATAGATGAAGTACACAAACTGCTATGGTAGAATATTAAGAGTTGTAGTTTATTCTCTCCGATCTTAAATATAAGTAAAAGTTAAAATATGTTTGGTATACATTTGGATCAGATACATTTTAAGTTTTGCGTATATTTAAGATAGAGAGGAGTAGTTATTATGTTAGTTATGTAATGTAACACATTTGTCTATAACTCTTAATTTGAAATATAAGCTAATTAGTTTTCCTTGTGCTATTTGAAATGATACATAACTTTTTCCATTTCAAAATAAAAGTTATATAACTATAATGAAAACTTTATTATTTCTGTTCTTATTATTAATTTATGAACATAAAATTATTGTGAGGTTTTCGGTATGAACCCGGGTCACGACGTTCATCTTAGCAATTTTGGTATTTGTCAGTTGAGCTAGGACTTCTAGACATAAATATAAAATTATTATTAAAGTAAAATTAGAATGAAGGATAAAAGTTTTAGAATATTATTAAAAATGATCATGAGGTCAAATAAGGTAAATTGATAGTAATTACTTAATATATATATATATATATATATATATATATATATATATATATATATATATATATATATATATATATATATATATATATATATATCAGTCTAGAGACTCATTCATTCGCACATATCCATTAATTTTTATTTGATATTTAAGTTTGTTATTATATTAAGGTATAAAATTTATTTTAAATAAAATATTTAAAAATTTGTTATAAAAATATGTTAAAATATAAGTGAAACTATTCTATTTTTTATTTTTATTTTACATTGTGCTCTTTTTCTTATAAAAATTATTGAATAAATTAATTTGTTTAATTAAAGGTACTCTCATGTGGTTATTTTTAAATAAATTATAATTAAAATGTTATAAATTAAAAAAATATATATTTAGAAGACATAAAAAATTTAATAAATTTAACTTATTGATTTGTAATAAACATTGTTATTATACAAATCATTCATGTTCTATTTTAATTAAAGAAATTTAAAATCATATGACATATTATTGCGAATCACCAAGATTAACGATTTATGCATTTTTATTGTACACATTTAATTTTAACGGATTTAAAGAACATATTATAGTTTTAGATTTCCTTAAAATTGAACATGAATGAATTTATGATATAAAGTTTCAATTCAACGTTGAATTTTATAAAATTTGTATTCGTTAAAGCGTTATTAAGTGGTGTAATATTACTCAAATTTAAGGTAAAACTATATTGTAAAATAAAAATATATTGTAAACCCTAAAATTAAATAATATTGAGATAAATGAGTAATCTTACATGAAAATATTTTATTTTATTATAATAGGAATACATATTAATTAGTAAAAAAAAAAAAAAGGAATACATATTAAATAACCTCATTATTGTTTCATAAAAAAAAAAACCTCACTATTTTATAGATGGTCAAGGTTGAAAATTATTTGATGAGCAGATGATCACTTCACTAATTTACACGGCATAATATTTTTATCTTAACATTTTTTTTTCTTTCGAAAATAACCATTTATATTTCGTCAATATTTATCACTTTAATATTTTTATTTTTACATTTACCATCAGTTTAATCGGATTCGAGAATCAATTCTAATATTAAATAATTATTACTTTCTCCCTTTATAATTATGAATCAATTACCACCGAACCAATTTTAAATTTTAACCTTACTATGTTGTATGAACATTGGGCATGTATAGTAATTGAA